>OX453090.1:74327401-74648143 GCA_949708635.1 Hirtodrosophila cameraria | reverse complement strand
TATTGGACGAAAACAAACTCTTCTTCGAGCTATAACTCGGTCGTATCCTTAAGGATTTTGAAAGGACAAACCATTTTGTAATCAGAGACAGTAGAGCTATCGATTGGCATTCAAGGATTTAAAGGATTTTTTCAAAAATGTTGTCGAAATTTTCATCAAGGGGGTTGCTAGGGAAAAAGGACCTAAAATCACAAAATCGCCTGTAACTCGGCATTTGAAGGACGATTTGAATGTCGTTTTGCCAAAAGATAGACCTTGTTCGTCCGCGTCAGAAAATGTATTTCAAAGGACGTTCGTCCTTTAAACAACCGAGTTATAAGAACTTTTTTGTCTACAGAAAACTAGCTATATCTCGGCCGTATCCTTGCTGATCCTTACGAGTCCTGTGTCAAACAACGCGTCTCAATAAGGACTATTGCCTGGAAAGAGGACATTCAAATTGTCCTTTTAGTTTCAGAGATACAAAGGATTTTGTGTTTTACCCTCCATGTGGCTGCAATAACCTGTGCCCCTGAAAGTATGCAGTAATTTTTTTTTTTTAGGTTTCGGCAAATGAAAAAGCCGTTGAGTTTGAATTTTTTCATATATTTATTTTGCGATCTTCTGCTGATTCTGTTCCCCTGGTGTTTTAAAAAGTTTGGGTGGCAATTTTGCGACCATACTTTAAAATTTACTGTGGTTGTTGTTGTTGTTGCACAACAAATTTGAATTTCTTCCTTTTAATAAAAAGTCCGTTGAATTTAAATTTTCGTATTATTTATACTCTTTTTTTATTATTCATTTTTGTAAATTTTGTTTTGTTTACAACTTCTAACATAGTATCGTATATATATTTAATATTTTAATTAACATAAGAAACGTAAGTTATATAGGTGATCTCGCCTGCTTCAGATTACGCGAGTGTCCATGGAATGAGCTTAGCTCATCGGCTTAGTTGCGGGGGGCTTGCCGACGACGACGCCGTCGCGTGTGTGCTCACCCTGGTAACCTTGTTGATAAAAGGAAAAAATTAACTGTGCAATACTGCACCCCTTCTAGAAATCGGCTTAAAATGCATGTACAATTTAACATGGTTGCATTTTTGTATGTACATGGTATTGGAAGACACGTGTAGTGTTTGAACTGCAAACAGCCCTGGTACCGACGCTACAGCCCTCGATCGACGTTAACTTTCTAGTTTCTCAATTTCTCAAAACATAGGCCATATATGTACATATATTTAATTGTCAATAATTTGTATTTCTTTTCTCAATCTGAAAATAGACCGTGCAATACAGCAGTCGGTCTAGAAATCTAGAATTGTGCTAAAATTCAAATGTTATGAATTGCGCCAAAAAGTGCTGCCCATCAGCCACATTTGGTTCATATGTGATTCAGTGATGAACTAACAATCTGCATTGGAGTTAGTAGAAGGGGGTAGATTCATTGCGTTATTTCTCGAAAACGAATCCATAAATGTTGATAAACTTTTGTTTTAATAGCTTCCTTAAAGATCAATCTTAATTTGGTATACCGTGCATTTTTGCACCTAGTCTGTGAAAAGAGGTATAAGCAAAGAAAAAGAGTGGTTATAATTTGATCAATATATTTTTTGCTTGTCTTTGAAATTTTTTCAAAAATAAACGTTAAATAAATTGCATCAAAAAGGAGCCGAAAGATACGTGAACCACCGCTTCATTCTACTTATGTCTTCTTCATTCAATACACACACATATAGTTTTATATTATATATTTTATTTTGATTTGATTTGATTTCATATCTCATAATTGTACACATTTAAATAAGACAGAGACAGGACATATAATTTTATGTATTGTATTATGTATTATTTTATGTATGTAATTTTGTTTAAGCTGTTAGATTTGCATTTGATCTTTTGCTTTGTGGGTTAGGAATTCTTGTGCTTGTTAATTTTGCTATCTGTTATGGGGGATTTATCCGTTTTAAGGATTTAGGATTTACGTATTTAATGTCGCATATAGTAATACATATGCTGCTGTGGTAAGCGCTGTATGGCATAATAAATTGTTTAAATAGTTATTCATTTATAAATATTCAATATGTTTGTAACAATATTTAATGATAATTATGCAAATAATTAAACTAAAGTGAAAGCTTTTTCCTTTAAATGTACATCATGTAAATTGGTAGTAGCAAAAACTTAATGCTACATTTACAATAGACTTTTTATTTTATTTCTTTATTTTTCAGATATATATATTTATTACGTTTTGCCTGGGCAATCAAAAAAAAAAAAAAAGATACATATAAATGTATATATGTATATATACCTATGTATATATATTTTACGTTTTGCCTGGGCTATAAAAAAAAACTTGTTTCTTACTTAAGTATAGTTGTGGGATTTTTTGGTTTTTTATATAATATATATAAAAAAAAAGTGTTTTTAGCAATTATTTAACATTAAATGTTGGGTTTTCTTTTTATCAAATCTTTCTTTTGTTCTGGATGCGTTGCCCTCACGCAAATGGGCTCTTTTTATTGGGATACCATGGAATAGATGCGTGTTGTTGTTTTTATTAATAGTTTCTCAGATGTTTGGGGCAATTTGCATTTTTAACAAGTGCGCTAAAAAGTGCAATTTTCTTTTGCGTATGTTGGCGAGTTAAAGAGAATGATGATAGATTGATAGAATGATAGAATGATAGATTGATAGTTTAATTAGATTGGTGCAAATGGAAACCTCTTGGAACTGCTTTTGAACTTTTGAAAGTAGTGCAAGAAATTTCATTTGTGTAGTTATAAGTTGTGTGTGGGTGTGTGTGAATGAGTATGTGTGTGTGTGTGTGTGTGTGTGTGTGTATGTGACAGTTCCCAAAAACGCTCAGTAACAACGCAATAATTTGGCATGTTAGAAGTGGTTGATTTCGACTTTTTGAATTAGTTATGATAACTACTCAGCGCCGGCAGAGCTATCTGGCGTCACATTGGAGTCCAGGCTGGCGCAGTCAGATTCCTGATCCTGTGTCTCCGAGTAGTTGGCAGCCTCCTGCAGACGCATCAACATGTTGAGCTACAAGAGAGAGAAGACATGTTTCAGCAAAGATTTGGCTTGATTATAGTTGAAAGACTTACCAAAGGATCCTGTTGCTCGCCATTGCTGAGCGCAACGCCCTCGAGGCCCACATCCTCAGCATTAATCTGTCGCAGCGGTGGCACCGAGTCGGGTCCATAGGGCCAGGGATATGAGTTGCGTATGAAGGCCGAGGGATCATTCCAGGCACCACCACGTCGTCCATAGAGCTGTACGCCCTCGCGTACCGCCTCGACCAGATAGGGCGACAAGTGATAGTTCCAAATGTCTGTGAACCACACTTGTGAGTCCTTAAGGTCCAGCGGACAGGAGAGAAACAGACGCGGTCCAATGGTCACATCGCTGGAGCTGTGCACCTCCAGGAAGCGATTGATGTGCTGCCAGACAGATGGCAACCAGGCGAGCACCGCAGCCAGCTCGGGCTGTGAATGCTGCGTTTGCAGCTCCAGTTGGAACAGACGACGACGCAAGAAGCGACCCAGAAAGCCTTTCACAGGCTCCATGTGATTGGCAGTGAGCACCTGGCAATTAAAGAATGATTAAGCAACTGAAATGTAGCTAGCATATCATTGACTTACCCAGCGGAAGTTATGATGCAGCTGCAGATTGGTAGTATTGCAGGTGGCCTGCGACATGGTGCCAATGATGCAGGGCAGCTTGGTGGCTGGCCCAGCGCTGAGCAGACAGGAGAAGACATCGCCCAAAGCAGAGGCATGATGCAAGTTATCCAAGATGATCACAGATGGCAGTTCCGAGACGCCATTGGCAATGGCCGCCTGCTCGGCAATGTGGCCCAAATATTGGCGCAGATCCTTCGACGTTTTGTGGTCCACGCTGCAACAAAAGATTTAGGAATTTAATTAGATAAGCTAAGGCTTTTTATTTGGAATACTTACTTGAACGTGGCTATGGCCTCTGAGGGATTGCCACGCCCAGCGCGTGCAACCAGAAACTCGGCCAAGCGGCGCGCCAGATAGGATTTGCCTGTGCCGCTGGGACCGCACAGGATCAGACGGCGATGCTCGGTGAGCAGACTAATATAGCGATGCACAATGCTGCGTGGAATGAGGCTATCAAAGGCCAGACTGCCCACACCTTGAAGACAGATGTACAAGGTCTTCACATTGCCTACAATGTAGCCGCAGGGCAGCAGCTCCGGAAAGCCCATTTCAGGACCACGCTTTGCCTCGCCCAGATGATACGAGGTGATGGAATCAGTGTTGAGACCCAGATTGGTGCCGGGATCAATGCGTGCGACATAATCCTTAAAGGTCTTCCGCACAATATAGTCCAGATTCTGCCAGGTTGTCTTGCCCGAGATATAGGTGCAGGCAACAACAAACTCATTGGAGCTGGCTGCGGTGAAGGCAGCTGCCTGACGCTCGCCCTGTGCCGCCTGTCCCTCCGCCTCGTGTCCAGCTATAATGGCGCCATTGGCATAGAAATCATCCAGTTCGAGCAGCTCCTCGCAGTACTTGGCAAAGGATTCGGGCTGACCCAAATAGCAGGCAATGGCAATCTTCTTGCCATCGCACACATCCGGCAGCTCCTCGACGGCCAAGGCGCTGGGCATGTGCACCGGGCTGCTCAGCTGTGCCGACTCTAGCGCCGGCGGCGGTGGCGTTAGATCAATGTGTGTATTGGGACTCAGCGGAGCAACGGGTGCTGCACTGGGCGCTGGCGGTGGCGGTGGCTCCGGTGCCGGTGCCGGCGGCATCGATTCCTCCTCCAGCTCCTCGGTCAAGCGCGGCGGCAGCTCCATGGGTGGCCGTATATTGCCATCGGCCAGCGAGTAGCGACGCGAGGCATCCGAGCCACCGGCGCCAGCACCTAGCGAGCCATTTGGACTGATGGCCTGGCCCAGGCTTACCTCGGAGCCAGCCAAAGAGCGACTGGTGACCATTTTCTGTAGACGCTCGTTGTTCTGCTTGAGCGACATCATCTCCGCACGCATACGGTTCATCATGTCCTTGAGGCTCTCCAGCTGCGAGGCGGAACTCAAAGCTTCCAGTCGTATGTCTGTCAGCACAAGATCCTTTTCGCGCAGCTGCTTCTTGAGATCCTCGACGACCTGCTGATCCTCCTGATCAATGGCATCAATGGGCTTGGCATTGTCTATCAGCGTCACCGTCTTGGCTGGACTACTCTGCTTGCTGGACGCATGTGCCACCGGCATTGGTGGCGCCGGATGCGTGGCAAGTGAGGCCAGACCCAAGGGCTCACCATGCCCATGTCCATGTCCATGTCCATTGTGCAGTGGCGTCTTATTCGAGCTGTGCTCCTGCTGATGCTGCCCCACATGGCGACTAGTCTTCGAGATCTTGGCATTGCGCGAGAATGCCTTGGTAAAGCTGCTGCGCAGCCAGCCCTTCTTCTTGTTCGCCTTGTTCTTATCCTGCGCCGCCGAGCAGCCCGAACTGATCGAGTTCAAGGAGCACATAGAATCCGTGCTATGCTGTCGCTGCATGCCCAGACCCAGACCATTGCCATTGGCGCTATGATTGGCATTGGCATTGCCAGGACGCGGCACTGGCGGTGGCTTCTGCTGCAGCAGCATATCATTTTGACTCTGACCTTGAGGCTGGACGCCCATGCTCTGCATGTGGGCTGTGGTTAAACCTGCCTGGATGGACTGCTTGCGTAGCAGCTCAATTGTCTGACGCATGTCCGTCAGTTCGCCATCCTTGCGCTCCGCTGTCGCCGTCAGCTGCTGCAGGCGATTGGTCATGTTGGAGAGCGATTGCTCAAATGCGGACACAACATGTGCCTGTGAGAAAGGGGAGAGTTAAGAAAAAGGGGGGGAATTAGTAAGTAAGTTAGGCCTGCCTTTAGGCATTGAGTACTTCGTACTTTCTGCTTCAATAATTAATCATCAGAATTGTGTGTTCCCCCCTCCTGTCGGAGTCGCAATCGTGCATGGCATTCAAAAACCAGCACTGTTTGATATGCAAGATGCTCCTCAACAACAACAACAACAATCACAACAACAACAATCACAACAACAACAATCACAACAACAATAAGTATCAACGACAGTGGACTCATGACTCATGACTGAGCCTCTAAACGTACACAGTAAAAAATAAATGCTTCAATTTAAAACTATTTTGTTTTAAAACAAACATTTTAAAACTAAATCAGTCAAGTATTGAAAAAAGAGGAAGGAAGCAAAACAAAGAGAGACGAAAAAATGAGTGAGTGAGAGAATACTAAGAATAATACATATCAAGACTGGGACTCGAACCCAAGACTTTGTGTTCTAGCAGCTAGCACTCTACAGCTAAGGCTATGCAATTACTATTTACAGATTTGTTTTTAAACCAAAACTATAGGATTTGAAAGAGAAATTATTTTCTAATCCAATTTTTTATAGTTATTAAATAAAGCTAAAATAATAGCGTAAAATGTGTTTACTACAATATTGATTAAGTTTTTAAGCCAAAAATCATAATTAAGAGCGTAATATTGTTATACTCCAATTTAGACTTAATTTTTAAGCCAAAAAACTTGTATTTTTTCAGTCCAATTTTGATTTATAATTAATATCAGCTAGTTTTTAAATCAACTCCAATGGTTTTACAAAGAAACTATTTTGAAAACAAATTTGAATTTAGCACCTTTAAAGTTTAAAATCAATATAGTTTGAAACTTTGAAACTGAATTTTTTGCCGTGTAGTTTTGAACACTTTTTCAAAAACTTGCTTGATAACTCCCTCAATCCGGCTCTCGACATTGCCAGACACCTGCGCCATAAACAAGCATTAGAGAACCTGTCCCACAGTTCAGTTACAGGCATTTCCTTAACTTCTCAACGTCTCTCTCGCCTTTTGTTGCCGCTGCTGCAAGTTCATGAAAAGCAGTCGTGGCATATTTTTTATGATGCGACGTGACCGGCGCTTTCCAAGCCAACCGAGGTTTCCAAAAGCTTTCCGAAGGGGTCATTGTGGCACTGGCGTAACGCAGTTTTGTCATCAAGTTGCAACATTTTTGAATGCGGTTACTCAGCCAGCGAAAAAGTAGAGAAGAACCCGACTTAAGTACATCAAGCTAATGAGTCGCCATTAGAGTCGAGTTGAGTCGAGTTGAGTCGAAAGTAAATGACTCAGCGCGGAAGTTGTAATTGCAATTTGCTGCCCAGACGTGAGACCATGCCAAAGGGTGGAAGTACAAGTAGATACATACATATATAACCAAGCGGAAACACAAGTTGTTAAAGATGTTCAAGTAGCATCAATGGCAACTTAAGTGGCAAAGTGAGTTGAGTTGAGTTGAGGGGGCAAGTTAAGCTGCAAAGAATCAAATGCATTATGAAGTCAACTGATTGCCATAGGTTTAGCTTCATTTGCAGTTCAAATTGTAAGATAATTGGAAAACTTGAAAAACGTTGAATAATGCCTTCATTCATTATCTTTCATTGATGTTTGAACTTGGATGTTGACTGAACTGCAATACAAATAAAATATAAAGCTTAGGGTTTAGACTTTAGATAGCTTAGAATGGCATGGAATACTATGCAGTATTTACAAACAGTCTTGTTTTGTATACAACTAAAAGTTAAGATAAGTATTAGGGAAAAAAATATTTTCGATTTTAAACGTTTATAAATAAACATTGTCAAAATCAGCTAGTTTAAACAGAAATTGATAAACGGAAGCGTATACAGGAACCTGCATGCCAAGACGGACAGACAGACGGACAGACAGACGGACAGACAGACGGACAGACAGACGGACGGACAGACGGACATGGCTACATTCGGCTGTAGATGCTGATCAAGAATATATAAATGCCTCCTTCTGCCTGTTACACACATTTGCAGTTCTTTATAACTCCCTTTTTTTAAATTTTTCATGGGAACAGGGAGTAAAAGTAGGTATTGTAAGTTAATTTTCAAGAAAGTTCTGGCGCTCAACTTTATTTCACGCAACATTTGCATCGTCTAATTACCGTTTTAAGTAATTTTGCGCTTCAAAATATGAAAATAATCTATACAAAAAATTTTTTAGACACCATATCCTAATTTGGGTTTAACATGCAGTTTTTTTCAAAAACTGAGCTGTAAGCATTTTATATACCAAGTCAATTGCTAATATTAACTTAACTAAGTTAGCAGTTAAGTTCATTGGAAGTTCATAAAAAAAAAATAGTTGAAATTGTGTATGAATGATATCATCGAAGTAAATTGACTAACAATAGTTCGCTGCGCCCCGTTATTGAATATTAAATGCGAAAAAGAAAAAACAAGTCTTCCTAGAATTGAATTATATCTAAAACTAATTAAAGCTGACTAAATGCTAACGCTTATATTATAAATGATTTACTACTATGTACTACTTAAACGTATGTAAGTAGCTCCTCTAGCGTCTTACGTGCCTATGTTGCGTTTATTGATAAGCATCTAACACGTTTCACATTATAATTTGCGTGCCGCTTATGCAAATTAAGCTTACTCGACACGCTCAATAGTAACAACAACAATAACAACAATAACAACAATTTGCTGCTTTTATAATGAAAAAAATAAGTCAAGAAAACAAACTGTTGGCCAGTTCGAAAACTGAACGTTAACAAAGTTCAAGGACGGCTTTGAATGTTTGCCCGCTGAACTCGGCTTTCAGCTTTCAGAAATAAGAATTGTTGATTGGCAGTTTCTGTTTTTAGTTTCAATTTCATTGCAAAGTCAAAATAAATTGCTTGATAATGCACATTCATTATAATTATTAAGACTTTGTTGAAATTTTGTGATTTCACTTAATTAATATTTAGCCAGGCAGCTATTCTGGCACACCACAGTTATATTTGTTAGTGGCCTATCATGTGGCATTGTTGTGTTGTGTTGTGTTGTCACGTTACTCATACGCACCGTAATCAATTTTTATGTTTGCCACACTACGTGCGTCGGCTTCACAAATGATGCGCACTTTGTGCCAACGAAATAAATGTAAAAAGTTGGCCCAAAAGGGTTCCCTAGGCTCCTTGTGGCTCCTGGCACTAAGAACTGAGCACTGAGTACGTGGCTTTTAATTTGAAGCCGTTGATTGTGTAATATGTGCGGTTAGCATGCTGAAGGGAACAGTGGAGCAGGGGCAAGAGCTGCTTTTCAAGCACGTTTTTAACGCGCAAAATATAATTTAATTAGTCTGGCAGTGCAGAGTTATTCAAATATTCCTAACGTGTTGCCTAATTTTAAGATAATGTGAATGTAGTCTAAGTTAAAGAACAGCAAGAATGGGGTATAGATAAAATTAAACAGTGTTAAAGCTTAGTTGGAAAATCCAGCTTATTTCAAGCAAAAATTGGATAAATTGCATGAAAAGAAACAAAGCTAGAAATACAGATTTTAAATATTTAATACCATAATTGACACTAACAGCGGAAATAGTAAAAAGAAAGCTTTAATTGATAGCGAGCAATTTCTAAGAAACAAAACATTTGAGAAAGCACAGAAAAACGAAATAAACAAGTAAGAACGTTGCAGTAGGGTTCTCCCGACTGCGATATACCCTGTTTTCTCTACGTTTAATAAATTAAATTTTTGTAAAGACTAATCATAAACCTTTAAACTGTCGTTAAACTTAGGTAAAGTGAATTTGGTTGAGTTATCTTGAAAAACAAAGAAGCTTTTCATACGAAAGCTTATTTTCAACCGATTGTTCCTATGACAGCTATAAGATATTGTCGTCCGATTTTGATAAAATTTGGTCAGCATATATAAACTTTCCTTAAACTTAGGTAAAGTGAGTTTGGTTGAGCTATCTTGACAAACAAAAAAGTTTTTCATACACAAACTTATTTTTCAACCGATCGTTCCTATGGCTATATGTTATAGTGGTCCAATCTGGCCGATCTTAACACTTTGACTGCCTATGGTATATACCAACATGTATACCAAGTTTGGTTGCTCTAGTTTCAAAACTGTGAAAAAAACCTGCGTTCATACAGACGGACAGACGGACGAACATTTCACAAACCCAATATACTATTTTTTTCCATTTTGGAAAACAGAGTATAAAAAGAAAGATAACAAATGCAATTGGCAATGAAAAGCGGAAAAACGAAAACGAAAACAGCAAACGGAAGGGCAACAAAATCATAATCAACAAAAAACTGCAACAGCAACAGTGGCAATAACAACAGTGGCAACAACAATAACGAGTCAAGAGGCAAGAACATATTTGCAGCAACTTTCTGCAACATCAAGTAACTGTTGCAAATACGTTTTGAGTTCGTAGAGTTTTTCAATTGCTCTCAAACTGTGCTAGTTGCCTTTGGATAGTTGTCTGCAATGTTGCTGCTGCTGTTGCAGTTGTTGTTGTTGTTGTTGCTGTACTTCATTAGCACAGCAATGGCAACGAAGCGAAAAGAGACGCGTTTCGCCTCGATGGACAATACTAACCAAAAAGGGAGGGAGAAACGGACAAGCCAACTGAATGGCTTATGGAAAAAAAAGAAGTTATTTTTGCAGGGCTCCATATGCTAAATGACTACAGCAGCAACAGCAGCAGCAGCAATGGCAGCAGCAGCACCAACAGCAACAGCAGCAACAACAATAAAAGTAGCCAACTTTAATTTGACTGTCAATGTTGCTGGCGCGGGGGTTGTTGCTGCTGCTGTTGCTGCTGCTGTTTCGTTGGATGGCTGAGTTGAATTTATTGCTTGCAATTTGCAGACAGCATAAAACAAAGTTCAAGTTCAATGCCTGCAATGGCAACAACAACAATAACAGCAACTTTTGGTTCGCAACTTGTGTTTCTGGTCAGCAACTTGCAACAGCTCGTAACTACACGCTGTTGCTGATAGCGTAGCCATATCAGCTTTAGATAACAGTTAACTATTGATAAGGCAGGCGGCCTTCGATTAACTATATAGTTAGCTAGGCTCTTAAGTAGGTCGCCAGCAACAGCAGCAGCAAATAGCTGTTCATGTTGTTCGAATGATGCATAAATCATTCAAGCAGAGGAACAGCTACTTGACAATTGTTGCAGACATCGGGCGGCCATGTGTTGCCGCTGTCTGTGGCAGCAACATGCACCGTAGGCGTGTGCACTTTGACCTTAACAAATGATTTATGCCCAGCATCAACATCAGCATCTACAATTGCAACTGCAGCTGGAACAACACTTGACATTTGTTTGCTTTACAACAAAAGGCAAAAAAACAAAAAAAAAAATAACTGTAACAATTGTCACTGACTCTTGATTTATTATGTGTGGGCGTTGGGGCATGCGGCATGCTGCAAGCTGCAAGCTGCAAGCTGCAATCTGAATTGGAAATTTGTTGCATATTTGACCAAGGCCAGTGAAAGTTTGACGAAGCAGGCTAAGCGCGCGGGCGTATGTACAATATTAATGATTAATGAAGGTCAGAGGATCAAGCAAGCTGCAAATATACATTTACTGCATATTTATTTTTATATTTATTTTTCTTGAAATCGCAATAACAGCAACAAAAAATGTGCAAAGGTCTGATGACTTTGACCTTATGTTCAAGCAGCTGAAAAGCTCTTCCTATTTCATATGATTGATAAGTGTTTGCTGTTGTGCTGATGTTTTGCTATATGACTTGACAATGATTTATGAAAGGAATTTGTTTTTTAATGACATATTTATTAGAATATGGGCATTCAAATCAATAAATATGAACAGCTGTTGTATTTAAAACAAATAGAAAGTTAGAATTAAAAAATCGAGTATTATTAAATGGCAACTTTGTGGCTATATAGCTCAACTTATATAAGTCTTGAAAGTGCTATAGATAGCTGCAATAAGCTAATCTCGGCATATATATATATAATCGTAACAGCTGCATTAGATAAGATAACAAATTTAGCTAGAATAACTTAGTTCTACAAATGCTGCAGCGAAATTTAGCGCAACAATGCTTATCAAAGTCTTATGGCGATTGAAAGATTGTTTAAAAATAATTTATAAGAAACTTTTCAAGCAAACAAATTCATTTATAAAATAAAATAAAAACAAGAAAGAAATGTTTTCTTCGGCGTGCCGAAGATATATACCCTTGCAGACAAGATTTGCATAAGAAAACATATTTTTTAACTGGTTGGTTCTATGGCAGCTGTAAGATATAGTGATCCGAATTTGATAAAATTTGGTCAAAATGTGTAGAACGTGCTTGAACTTAGATATAGTGAGTTTGTTCGAGATATTTTGAAAGACACAAAAGTTTTTCATACAAAAACTGACTTTCAAGCGAACGTTCCTATGGCAGCTATAAGATATAGTCGTCCGATTTTTATGAAATGTTGTCATCATGTATAAAGTGTCCTTAAACATAGGTAAAGAGAGTTTAGTTGAGTTATCTTGAAAAACAAAAAAGTTTTTCATACAAAAACAAATTTTTCAACCGATCATTCCTATGGCAGCTATACGTTATAGTGGTCCGATCTGGCCAATTCAACTATAGGTACTACCTGCAATAGGAAAAAGCATTAGTGCCAAGTTTCATCAAGATAGCTCTAGAACAAAGTCTTGAAAAACGCATATAAACAGACAGACAGACGGACGGACAGACTTAGACGTCTCCTTCAATGCGCTACACATTTCGTGACATAATTATAATACCCTCTACAAGGGTATAAATATTAGCTTATTTTCAATTTGTATTCTCGTTTTTTGGCACTTTAACTGAAAGCCATAAACCCATATCATTATGATATCTCAACTTAATTTCTCACTGAATTTCTTTTGCCAATTGCCGCTCAGTTAATTTCAAATTTATATGGTAACGCCCCAAAAAAATGTCTTTTTGCTTAGCTATATCCTTATACGCTGGCAATTTGAAAACCATAACACAACTGCCGCCACATAATAAACTGATTAACAAACTAATCCATTGAGATTGGCTGTAGTATTTGAGTCTGAAGTCGCGACATGCGCATCGTTGCCACTTGAATGAGTTTTGGAATTGAAATTGGGTTTGGGTTTGGAGTCAAAGCCGCAAGCAGGCGCAAAAATAGCAAATCATCATTAAGATCTTGTGAGTCGGACAGAGGATGGTGGAATATGCCCGAAGTGAGAGAAACGGCACCACAAATACACTGTACCCACACGATACTCGAATCCTCAGTCCACACAGATACACAGTCTTTGATCTTGAGCCGACTGAAAGAGCAAACAGAGGACTGCGACTGAGTCTGGACACAGTGGCTGCTAAAAGATAACGATTGCAGTTTTCCATTATTTACACAGCGATTCTCTGCAGCTCTTCTCTCTTCTGCTTTGTACAATTTTGAACAATTTTTGAATTGCTTGGCATTACACAAATTTGTAGCTAAGCTAAATTTTCCATTTGTCTAATGGTCGGCAGAGCAACAACAACAACAACAACTTACGATACCCCCAAGTGTGGATTAAATTGATGTGAGCACACTGCAAACTTACCTGCAAAGAAAAAGATACAAAAAAAAAAGAGATTGTAAATTTCAGTTGCAGTTAATAATAGCTAGACATAAAGTACAAATTGCCAATGGTAATTTAAAGATTGGCTTTGTACAATAAAAATCTTTTATAATCTGTCAGTTGGCAGCTAATAAGATGTAAGCTTTTTGAGAATTGCAGTTAATACAAAGAAAAGCTGACAATTTTATAGATACAATTTAAAATATTATATCATTGAAAATGCAATTTTCACTTAGTATCCGCTTCAACAGGAACCAAAAGTTTTAAAAAGCAACCAATCTTCATAGGTTGAAATATTTTCAAAATATTTTAGTTTGCTTTTTAACTTGTGACCTATTTGAAACACTTTGGTTTTTGGGCGACTTTTTAAGACATTTTGTTTTTTTTTAGGCATTTTCAAACAATTTTGCCTAAACCTTTCAAGATACTTTTGTTTTCAGGATATTTTCCAGTCATTTTGTAGACTTTTTAAGGCATTTTCAAACCATTTTGCCTAGACATTGCAACGGCAATAATGTTCGACTTTTTAAGAAATTTTGATTTTTTTGAGCATTTCCAAACCATTTTGCCTAGACATTGTAAAGGCAATACTTTTTTGTTTTTTGGGACATTTTCAAAACATTTTGTCTACACTTTGTAACGGCAATAATGTTTGACTTTTTAAGACATTTTCAAACCATTTTGTCCAAACATTGCAACGGCAATAATGTGCCTCAGAAATGTTTGACTTTTCAACTGACAATGTTGGACAGTTTTGGCATTTGTAAACCAACTTGCTTAGACATTGTCTAGACAATATTGTCCCTCAAAGATGTCCCAACAGGCATTAAGTGTTTGTCAAGTTGTTCATCAGCATCAAAAATGCCTCTTTAGCTTTGTCACTCTTTCAAAATTCTTAATTAAATTGTACTCTTCAAAATTATCAATATTTCGATTTACAAATGCCATAATCATGTTTGCCCCCAACTTCAACAGCAGCAATTCCAACAATGACTTGTTTTTTTTTTTCATGCAGTGACACGATCAATGTCCATTGAAGAACGCTCTGTTCAGTTTTTTTATTGATTATTCGATTTCAAGACCGGAAGCAACAAGACACACGTTCAGGATAACAACAAAATGTAATGGCTTGTATTGATTGTATGTGTGTTTCTGTGTGTGTGTATGTGTGCACTCTGAAAAATGAAGATGCACATTGAAGATGCAGAGCTCATACTTGAGACCATCAAACCTCAGTCCAGCAACCAGTTTTCAACACGCTGATTATACTTTGAAATTTAAATCGACAAAGCAGCATTAAATTGTTGTTGTTGTTGTTTTTGTTTTTGTTTTTGTTGTTTTTGTTTTATTTTATTTAGCTTTATCAAACAAGAGTCTCGAAGGCAGTTGCAGGTTTTCAGTCGCTTATTCAGTTTGTTTGGCCATTGTTGTTTGTTTTTGTTTTGATTCTGGCTTCCCTGTTTGTTTGAGTTTGAGTTGGAGTTGGAGTTTTCGCTGTCGCTGATTTCCTTGGGGAGACTGTCAAACAGACGCATTCGTCCTGTGCCCCCTGGACAGCTTCATCATCGTCGTCATCGTCATCGTCAACCACAACACAATCCAAACCAACAGGCAGTCCAATACTCAAAGTCTTTGTCTCTATTAAAAGTGCTTGGAAACGAGTTTTGAGGAGCATATAGGCTTTAGCTTGTGAACTGAACTCGGTGTACTGCAAACGAGTTTATTTTTTGAGTTTTGTTTATTTCGTATTTCTTATTTCTTTGTTCTTTGTATTTTTTAAAACACCTGTGACTCCATGAACTGAGCTCACGTGCCTCAGATTGCTTGCAACCTGGCAATAGTCAAATAAATATTTATGAATTAAGTAAATACAAATTGCATTTGTCATAAATTAACAAAATATTGTTTGCGCCCCATGGCGGCAGCTGCAGCTGAAAGTTTAAAGCAGATAAAAAACAAAACAGAAAAAAAAAAAGAATTTAAAAACCATGTTAAAATAACGAATACCAAAATAACTGCGCATAGATCAGGTGTTGCTGTCATGTTGCTATTGACAAAAAACAAGCCGCCAAAAGCGCAGCTAGAGAGAGAGTCAAAGCAGTAAGTCAGTCAGTCAGTCAGTCAGTCAGTCAGTCAGTCTGTCATTCAGTCTCTCAGTTAGTCTGCCAGGCAGTCATTCATTCATTTAGTGGGCTGCTTTGTGGCTGCCGCTGGCCTGGCAATTATTACGAGTATCTTTGAGATACATGTATCTATAAATACATATATGTATTTATTGCATGTGTGCATTCAGCAGCTGAAAGCCGCTTGTCGCTTGTCAACAATCGCCACATCTCGTTTATCTTACAGAAATTATTTTAATAAGCGATGCCAAAAGATAAAACTAACGAGTTACTTAAGGCCAGTTGAGCTTTGCAACTGCAACTGCCCCAAACTGCCTCCTGCCCGCTACCCCCTGCCAATTTGTTGGCATTTTGTCATATCTATGACGTCGTCTACAATTTTGTTTTTATTTTTTTTTTATTAATTATGCATGACGCTACTTAACAGACACGAGCATAGTATAAACAAGTATCTGCTGCTAAACTGGAGCAAACAGCTCAGCTTGACGAACTGTCCTTGCAATAGAACCAAAAACATAAAAAAAGAAGTTGAACTGGTTGAAATACTTAAAGATTGGAAGATTTCTTAGCTTGACAGATTTATTAGAGTGCATGATAAAGTATTGCTAAGACAGTTTTTGTATTTGCGTGTAAAAGTGTCAGCTTCAAGGTAAACCACATAATTATTAAGTTGGACTAATATTCATAATTAAATTCTGTTAAACTTGCTCTAATAATAAAGTTGTACAATTTGTAACTATATTATAATACACGCTGCAAGAGTTTGAAAGTTTTAAATCAAAGCGAAAATGACAAGCTCACAACGAAGGTTTCAAAAAAAAGAGTTGTTGTTGTGTTTCTGATACGATAGAACTTTGAGTGGGCGGAGCTCAGTTTAACAGTTTGATAAAAAAAAACTCATTATAAATGTTTTTTTTTTTAAAACCAGACACAGCTGCATATGTGTATTTACACTGGACTTTGTCAAAGGCTTTGGCAAAGTCTTTGTGCATTGATATCACACTGAGTTTTGCAAACAAAGGTAAAAAAAAGTATTTAATCTGTATACCTGCTGCGAAAAAATACTCGGTTTCAGACAGAAGACATTAAAACGCTTTTATAGTTTGAAAGCCTTTTTTCAATTTTACTATTTGCAGTTTTTATAAAGCAATTTTCAATTTTCTTGAAATATTTTGCACAGCAGTATTTGTCGAGAAATGAAATCCTTATTATAGTCAAGTGTAATTCCATGTTTGGCAAAAGGGGCTATATAGAAAATTCAATATTTATTACAAGTTTGAAGCAAAAGTAAATAAAAAGATTTGTTCCCATTTTCGATAGCTTTTCATTCCGAATCGTTCCAGTTTTTGAATGAAATAACAATTGTTTTTAATTTTACAGATCATTTTGAATACTTTTCATTCCAGTGTCTCAAAGGCAAGAGTTTTAGAAATATATATTCAAAATTTTTCAAAATTTGATATTTAGAAAAGCAAATAATTTGGTTTTGATTGAAATCGGAAATGAAAAAGGTTTCAATTTCAAGTTATTTGCTGACAAGCAACATATTTTCATACAAAAAAGTTATGAAAACTTAATCAGTTCTTAACATTTGGTAAGAAAAAAAAATAAAAATGAAACAAAAGTTTCATTTGAAATATTGAACAAAACATTGATTGTGTGGAGAATTCAAAGCTGTCAATAAAATCAATATTTTCCCAACTCTATTATGAGCCAACCTAAATGACAGCAGGTAAAAAGCATTTACACGATTTTGGTTCTAATTGATATTCACTAAAATGCAATAAAAAACCATAAAAAATAATAGCCAAGCAAATATTGCAAAAAAAAAAGCCAAACAAACAAAAAAACAAAGGTGAATTTGCTGAGCTTGACATTCAATTGAAGCATTCAATGAAATTTATTGGCCAATGCTACCTATGTAAAATTAATTATACGCCCATTGAAACTCATTGAGCAATCAAAATCACATCAATCAGCGTAACAGCATGAAATGGTTGTAAACATTTTATTTCTGTTGATGATGATATAGATGTTGGTGTTGGTAATGGTGTTGCTGATGATGATGATGATGATGATGATGATGATGATGATGATGATGGCATGTGTTGTGCTGATAATTGCCAAATATGTAAATTTTGTATATGAAATGAACTGAAATCAATTAAAAGTAATCAACATTTGACATTCAACTTTGAACTATTTGAAAAACAGCTAAATGGATCACAGTGCTGCTAAAACTGCAATCATAATTCGTGTTATTCGTGCTTGTTTCACACGCCCGCCAAACTGTTCAAAACCAACAAAATTTCACTTTTTAGTTTTAGCATCGCCTCCTCTCGTCTTGTCTCAAGTTACCAACAAAATTGACAGCTGTTTTTAGCTCCACATCTTCTCTTCAGCTTCTCAGCTGCTCAACTCTTTGGCTCCTCCATAATGAAAAACATGAAAAATGCTTTAAAAGTCGACGGCGTTGGTTAAGCCTAAAAACAGCTTTAACATGCCAAATCAATATGAACAAACTGAACAACAAAATCAACAACAACAAATATATATATATATATATATATATTAAATACTATATTCGACAAACGGCAAGCGGCATTAATGGCAACTTTATTTGTTTTGAAAGTTGACATTGATTGGACCCGCAATTGGCGTTCGTGTCGTGTGATTGTTGATACTTGCTTGGTTATACGAATAGAGTATTACGGCTAGCTTGTTTTGTCTAAAGAAAGGTGTGGGAAATTGAAATTCATTTAGCTCAACTGAGGCATGAATATGTAAGAAACTTAATCATGCAAAAACAAACTAGAATTATTAAGAATATTTGATTACCTTTCTAATAAATGCTCAAACGGATTTAGACTTAAATCGTATGCAGAAATGGGAACAGGTCTGAATAACTCATTCAAAATCGGAATTTTGAATATCGATGATGCTTTTGAGACAGTGGAATTAGAAGTTGGCTTTAAAAAGTTAGAATGATTTCTGTTTTTTTCGAAAATATCAATAGAAGATTCGAATCATTAAATTTCAATTTCATCAAAACTTTTGAAACCAACTAGTATTGATAACATGGCGATTTGCTTGCAAATAAATAAGTTATCGATAACATTAAGACTGGTATCGATAACAATTGTAGTCATAGATATACCTCAAATATAAGAGTACTAGCAAAAGCATATCAACTCTTTTGTAGGGCATTTGGCAGCTGCAGTCGAAGTTACAAAATTATAGCTGATTTCTTCGTGGACAACATATCAATTACATGTTCTGCGAACCAGGTCATCAGTTTTGGACATGGCCAACAGATGTTGCTGCTGCTGCGTTGCACACGTATATACCTATACATATACATATAGAGAAGCAGACTGAGCCAGAAACGGATGCAGGATTAAAATCAGCAAAACACCCAACGCTCCTCAAACTGTAATCTGCAATACGTGAGGCTAAGTAATGTCCAAGACGTTTGCTCATTTATTTAATATTCTGGAGTGCTGTGACGCTGTCGCTGACTCTTTCTCTGTCTCCAACTCTGTCTCCAAGTCTGTCTCTGTCGCCAACTCTGTCTCTGTCTCTGACTCTGGCCTAAAGGCACGAAGAACGCAGCGAAGCTCATGCAAGTTTTATTAAATCAATCAGTGGGCAACGCGTCTAACGGCAACTGACAACAGCAACAACATCACAAGAACAACAGCCAACAACAACAACAACAACATATAGTGGACCCTGGTCATTCGCATAGCTTTACCTTATGCGCCATGCGGATTGCATTTGTAATGCCAAAGCCGGATGAGGAATGCCAGGCTAAAACACACAACATACAACATTCAACATACAACATACAAGACCAGGAACAAGGAACATGCTGCATGCCACACAGCATAACTGTATATTCAGCTGCTGCTACTGCATTTTCCTCTACTTCAGCATATCTATGCTGCAGTTGAAGTTCCTTTAAGTATCGATAGTTTGTAAACTATTTTGAAATTAAATTTCTTTTTTTCTTTTAATATTGTTCGTGATATGTGATGATATATCGTAAGCTTTCTATATTGGAGATTTTATTGTTTGCTTATTGAAATGAGTAGTCTTTCAGTGCGATTTTGCGAGAATGAGTTCTCTTTAAGTGTTCTCCTTTACGATTTTGCGAATTGAGTTCACTTGACAAAGTTTTTACAAAAAAGTTAAAAATAAACCAATTAAAAGTGGTTGGGGAACAATGATTTTTTAATATATGTACATAGCTATATATTCTAAAAAATGAGGTATTTAATGATTTTTCTTATATTTAAATTGATGGCTTGTTTAAATCGCAACAGAATTTGTTATCGAAGCATATCAACTGATATGACAAGCTAAAACGATTTGATGTCATCGATTAACGGCGTCATCGATATCAAATAAAAAGACGCATTAAGTTAAAAAGTGGTTGTTATATTAGTACAGTTGCAAAACCACTCATTATTGATAACTTTCACAATCGATAAACGATTTTAAATAAGTTTATCGATTAACGGATTAATCGATATCAAATATAATGGTGCATTAAGTAAATAAGTAATTAGTTTAGTTTCGTTAACACTTATATTCGATAACTTTTACAATCGATAACACATTTTATGTAATTTGTTCACCTGTTCATTTAGCTGCGGCGATGATGGCAGTGTCAGTGAAATGCCGCCACTGATGGGCGGACAGGACTGTCGCTTAAAGTCACGTCGAATGGCCAACTCATACCAGGGAATCAATGGCTTGCTCCGCAGTGTTGTCTGGCAGCCAATCTTAAAGTCCAAGGGATCCATATACTCTGGTGCCATGCGATTTAAATCGCTGACAGCCGCCTCGGCGGAGGCATAAATGTTGCCAGCGGATTTGTGATTGCCATGATTGCCCTGATGTGCCCAGTGGGCGGTCATATCCAGCATGGAGCCCACGGGCACATCCAGACTGCGATGCAGGCCAGCGCCCATGCTCTTCACACGCATGTGCCCCAAAGTGTGGTAACGCCGATCCACGGCGCTGGGCAGCATGGGCATGGCACTGGGCACGACCAACAGCTCATCCTGGTCAATAGTGGCCAGAGATTGGCTGGTGTAGGAACGCTCGAGCAGCTCAGTGCTGCTGCTGCGCTGTGTGACAATTGGCAGCTCGTAGAGATTGAGGCGCGTTGTCGTCGGTGGGCGCGTGGGCGTGGCATATATCTTTGGCTTGGCATATAGACTTTCACGGCGCACTGGCGCCGGCGGTGGCAGACCCATGGGTGACAGCGGCGGCTCCGTCAGCGATAGCGTCATGGGCCGACGACTGCCCGTCGAGCTGACCGAATTGTGACGCAATGTGGCACGTCGGCAATCACGTTCCTGCATGTCAAAGTTGAGCTTGGGCAGTGGTGAGTAGCAAACACGCTCCGAGCTGTCATAGGAGCTGCGAAGACCGCTATCCAGGCGTCGCTTAGGACTCTCCGGCGCCGTGTATAAAAAGATGTGCTCCTCCTCACCGGCGGTATTATAATCCGGCGTCTTGGGCGTAGCGCTGCTCTGCAGCGAGTCCAGCGAGAAGCGTGAGTTCTTCTTGACACTCTGATAGTCGCAGGGCATGGAACCGCCACCCGAGGAGCTCGAGGCATCCGACAAGGGTCGAAAGCCCACGCCCGATGTCTTCGAACTTGTCATCGTTGCACTCGCATAGATCGGCTCCAAATCTCCAATGGTGGGCGTGCGCACAGGCTTGGCTCTCGCATAGATCTCCTCCGCATGGCCACCCAGCGAGGAGCTCTGGCTATAGTTGCTTCTCAGCGAGACGGTGCGCTTGCGCTGACTGTGCTGTCCCAGACCCAAACGTAATCCTGCCGCCTGCAGTTCGTGAGGCTGAGCGGCGGCTGCGGCCTCGGTGACCTCAGCGGCGCGTATGGAGCGGGAGCGGGTCAGGCCACGAGCGCGTATTGTGGCATAGCCATCGTAGAGGGGCGTGGAGAGCGGTGAGGGCGGCGCTCGATTGCTGGCGCTGGCAGCGGACATCCTTTTGAAGTTTGGAGGGGGGCTTGTTATCCCGCTTTTAGGTTTTCTTTTTAAACTGCACTCGTTTTGATTTGTTAACTTTGGTTTTTTTCATAAGATTTTCATGTTGGTTTTGTGTCTTTCACTTTGTGGCCACATTGATTAATTGTCGCTGCATTCAAATTGAGGTTTATCATTTATAATCAACGCTGGGGGTCTACTCTCTGCATAGCCGCAGTGCTCATTGCTGGGGTATCGCTTTAAACTAAAACTGCATCAATCATTCTTAATTGAAGCTCGGCGATTCATAAATTGGAGTTGTAATATGCTGTTGCGTGCAATGAACTTGCCACATGCCACGCCTAGTTACCCCATACTGTATTCAACTCAACTGAGAACTGGTCTTCAACTTAAAACGTATATTTTTAATATCAAAGCGCAAAGCGTCTCATTAACGCCTAATTAGCATCCATTTCACATGACTGACTGACTGACTGACTGACTGACTGATTGGCTAACTGACTGACTGACTGACTGTGGCTTTTTTTGATTGAAGGCCCCCAAAAATGGCGCAAAGCCCACGAAAACTTTAGCTAAGTAAACGTAACACAATCAAGCAGTACAATAATTATAATAGAGCCTATCTAATGAATTCGACGACTTGTCAAATTTTGAATGCCAAGTTGAGAGCGTGTTAAGGTGAGCATAAAGGGCTGAGATGGTGTTAAGATTGAAATATATTTCAAGGTTATAGAAGGGCAGTGTTCGGTGCTTAATAAAGAATCAAAACTGACTTTGTTCTATTACAATGTAATACCAAAAAAAAATTGTGGAAAAAAACTGACAATGAACTAATAAGTAATCAAATCAAAATTATGACTTTTACGTATTTGATTAAAGCTCTTTTAATATTCAATCAATTTTTACTAAGTAACAGCATGGTTTCAAAAATTGTTTGTTGTCGTTAGTAAAATGAGCCTATCATATACATACATATCATGTCAAAGGCTTTTTAACATTCTTTCACAATTCTTTAAAAAGTTTGAGAACATTTTTGGACTTTATCTCCAGATTTTCGAGAAATGTCGAAGTTTCAAAAATGCAGAAAAACTATGCTCATAAAGAACTACAACCTAACTTTCATATGATCATTTCAAAAAGTATAAAAAATGTTGCACATTGTGATAATTGAAGCAAATTTTCAAACATTAGCTTAAAAGAGATCTCGATTTGTAACCAAATTCGCAAATTAGTAAGAAAAACTATTTGGAAAACGTCGAAATACGCGAAATCAAATAAATTTAAAAATGTATATACAAGTTCTGAGAATGTCTTAATCAAAAGTTATACCCCAGGAATTTGAAAAAGTACATTGATATTTAATTGCTTAGAAAAGATTAAGATTTATCTTTAATTCGTTATGTTTAATGTCTCTGAAATCGACATGATCATAAAAACAAAGTCGCAGCTATCCCATAAGACTTGTAACATAGACTTGCAGCACCTAAATATACCCTGTTTAACAACATTTGCAGTAACAGAGTATATAAATATCATAGTATTGATATGATGACTTAATTTACTGCTGGAAAAATGAAGCTTAAACTGAGCCACTGCGGTTGGAAGTGTCAAAGCAGCTTTTTAATAACTCCATCGTTGCAGAGCGATTTCAACATATTAACAAAGCTGAAATTTTTACAGTCACAGCAATTAAAATTGCTGTTTATTAGAACTCAAACAGAGTTGTGGCTGCTGTGCAAGCGAGACAGACACCTACAGAGTAAGAGCGGGGTAGAGGGAGGTGTGAAGTCCACGCCATGAACTGCAATCAAAACAATTACAGCCAATTCACGCAGCGCTATAAAATAACAACAACAACAGCAACGACAACGAGGAGAACTCTATTGCTAAGGGGAATACCAGATCTGAAAAAAAAACTACGAATTGAGTTGAGCTGAGCTGAGCTGAGTCGCCTTGCGTCTGTTAAATAGTCACAACAAGTTGCCTTGGGGCAGCTGCAACAAAAAAACAAAACACACACACACAGAAACAATAAAGAGCAGCTAAAGTCTTGATGACATTAGAAATTTTTTATTTATTGCATTTCCTAGTTGCTATTATTGTTGTTGTTGCTGTTGCTGTTGCACAACAGCTTGAGTCAAGCCGTCATTTAACAGCGTCAGCTAAATGTGTAATGGTTCTGAACAAGAACCAAGATTCAGAACTAGAAACGAACCGAACCGAACCAAAGCAAACTGTAGCGAAGCGAAGCCTGCTTTCAAGTGTCAACGACTGCAATTCAACTAACAAACCAATTGACAGCATGACTAGCAACAACTACAACAACAGCAACAACTACAACAACAACAACAGCAACAAGTGGCTGGCATGTGGCATGAACTGTTGCTGTCTCAGCCGCCACATGGCATCAACATAGTCTTACTTATAGATATATGTTTTAAGTGCCTGTTCTGCCAGTCAAAGTGTCAAAGAGTTGATAAAAACTACAACTAAAACTCATAAACTTGGCAGTCCAGCTTCAAGTTGCAGGAAACGATTCAAGATTTGTACTACAAACTATACTTATAGAAAGTAAAATAAGATAGAAAAGTTGTCCTCTAAAAATATACCCTTGCAGCAAAGTTTTTCTTGTGAAAACTTAAAAATCGATCGTTTGTTTCTATGACAGCTATACAGTATAATCGGCTGAATTTGATCAAATTTGGACAGCACGACAAGTATCTACTTAAACGCAAAATTTGTCAATTGGGCTATGATAGCTTGAGAAACAAAAAACAAAAACTTATTTTTCAACCGATTGTTCCTATGCCAGCTATAAGATATAGTAGTCCGATTTTGATTCAATTTTGTAAACATATTGAGATAATGCTCAAACTCAGAATTGGTCAGTTTGGTTGAATTAAACTGAAAAACCAAAATTTTCGACCTATCGTTCCTATGGCAGCTATATGTTATAGTGTCGATTTTGACCTATGTACTGCCTGCAGCAAAGAAAAGCATCTGTGCCAAGTTTTATTAAGATAGCTTTGAAGAGAGGTCAGTTCACATAGAACAGTTCGATGTATGGATAGTCTAAAAAGGCTAGTTCGACTCGGCTGTTGATGCTGATCAAAAATAAACATACTTTATAAGGTCGAAAACGTCTTCTTCAAGTCATTATACATTTCGTGGCAATATTATAATACCCTCCAAGAGTATAAAAAGACTTGTTGAGATAGTTTATAGAGCGGTTCTGAAGTAGGTGAAAACTTTGATTTAGTTCCAAAGTTTACAACAATATAAAAATATTGCTTGACTTGGCATTAAGGTAATACAATTCTAGCTAAACAATATGGAATTTCAAGTAATTCAATCTTATCAAACTAAGATCTCAAATATAGTTTAGTATGTAAAAACAATCAATCTTCTTTTAATTGCGTATGTCAAAAGCACAACACAATGGCTAAGAAATGATGAGTCACTGTTGGAGTTTGCAGTTGAACAGCTACTGTGCTGCATTATGTGGCAGCTGCGCTAAATGCGGCACAAAAGTTGAGCTATAGCCATGCGGCAGCTAGTTAAATTTATGGCTTATGCATAAATGTTGCAAAAGAAGTGCAACAAATGTTGTAAGTAGTGCAACACAATTGGCGCAGCGTGTGAGTCACGTAGAGGGGGCACAGTTTGATTAGCGCTACAGTTTGAGCTGCGCTGCTTGATTGAATAAATCGCATATAAATCAAATTAATTTTTATTTTTTTTTTTTTGCTGCAAACGCCTGCCTGTCAATAATGCCACAAAAAAGCAACTCAAGGTTTGCCAAAATCAAAAATCATAAGAAAATTGCGCCATTCCGAAATCGACATTTCAAAGTGAGTTGACTTTTTATGTGGCACGTAGGCGTCTAATTGTTTTGCATTTTGAATTTTGCATTTTTGTGCATTTTGCATTTTGCATGCTGCTTATTGTTTATTGCACTTTTATAATATTGCACTGGCATTTAATAGTTTTGTGGCAATGTTGGAATGCCTATTGTTATAACCCAGTTGCACTTTAGTGTGCCAAATGTCAAGGAATTGAACCCACAAGTTGCAAGTTGCAAGTTGCAGCTTGGCCATTTTCCATTTCCTGTGTGTGTGCAGCAGGGGTTTTCAATCAGTTTGTCAGCCAACTTTGCTGCCAACTTTCGCTAACGAGTTGCAGTTTGACAGCAACTGGCATTTGCTGCCAGGCAGCAGTGCAGGAGGCTGTGCCAGCTGTGGCAGTGGCAGGGGCATGCAGGTCCGCAGGCTTATCGCAGACGTCTGTCTAGGTTTTTGTGCTTTTTCCTGTGGGCTGCTGTTGCTTTTGCTGCTGCTGCTGCAGAGGGTCTCCAGTCTAGACGACGTGGCTGCTTATCAGTTGAGCGAAATCTCACAAGGAAATTGCCATAATTTTTATTTTTTTTTTTGCAAAAACAAAAATAGTAATAATAGAAATAGGAAAAAAAAAATAAATGAAATCAACCAACGCATTCAATGCCAAATAAAAATGGCAGACAGACAAAACTCGAAGCGCACATTTGATTAATGTTTTCAGGAAATTAAATGAATTATGTATTTACACAAAATGTCGACAATTAAAGCGTGAATAAGACGCAGCACCCCAAATAACAAAGACAAACATCTGTTCTGAGTTCATCTGGATTTTGATCAGCTTTTCTGCTACTAATCCCAGCCTGTCAAACTGTTGACAAAATGCGCAACAAAACCGAAAACAATTTGTTGTTGGCAACTGTGTCAGCATCCAAATAAACAAAAAATAAAAATGGCAAAAAGTATTCTAAATTCAATGTCAAAACTGGTTAAATTATAAGGCACAAATACGCAAAAAAAAAAAACAAAAATTAACAAACTGAGGCTGTCAACTGCATTGCTAAGTAGTTTTTGTATTGAACAGAGGCTGAGTTTGATGGGGGACAGCCTCAAGGTTGCCTCAAATGTTCACAATTTTAGTTTCGCTTTATTATATTAGCACGAAATGTGTAACGCATTGAAATAGTCAATTTTAAGCCAATAAAACACGCATAATAGTCGAAAATTTGTTAATCAGGGTGACAACTTGATTCGATTCACCCATATTCCTCTGAAACTTGAAACTGTTGCTTCTTTTATAGTTGTCATAACAAATAATCAGTCGAATATAAAATGAAATGTGCCAAAGCAAAGTAAAGAAAGAATTAATGAATTCACAAGAATTAAACTAATGATTAAATCTATATAATTTAAAAAACTTGCTGGTATTTCTTTCAGCTGCTCTTATGCTGATGTTTGAACTATTATTGAATATCAGAGCTGTTCTCATTTCTGCTTCCGATCACAACATTCGTAAACGGAGTTGTTTGCTGTTCTGAATTCCGATTTAAAAAGTTATGCTAATGTCTCCAAAATTGGGCTGGGCAATATTCCAAATGATCTTTAAAAAGCAAAAACAATTGCTATTTTATTCCAAAAGAGGAAAACAAAATCAAAAATGATTCAGAATAATAAGTTCTCCGAATTGGGAACGTTTTGAGAGAGCATTCAAGTTTGGTTGCTGAAAATTTTAACGGAGCGTTTTTTCGTGAAATGAAGACCCAAAATTGATTGTAAGAATGAAATTGTACACGTAGAGAAATATAAGGCAGTATTCATACTTAGCTTAATCATAAATTTGAACTTTGCCAGTTACAATGCTATATGAAATAATGAATAATCATATAATAATGTATATTTTTTGCATATTTAAGCATAATATCTGATTAATCAATCATAATTTTTACATACTTGAGCATCATTTATGCATATTTATGCACATGATTTTTTATGCACAATATATGATGAATTTGCATATTTATGCACATAATAAAGTATAATTGTGACATATTAATGCATAATTATGCTTATTTAAGCATAACTTTTCAATGTACATTAAATGATTACTTATGCATATATAAGGACTTTTCATAATTAAGAGTTCTAGGTTCGATTTCAGAAATCCATGCCTAAAATGCATAAATTCAGCATAGAATTCGCTAAGTGTAACATTGCCTGATTCTCTTAGCTCTATTTGAGACTGTAATATGCCAAGATACTATCTGGAATTCAACAAAAACTTTTCAATTGTTTTTTACAGCTGAGTGTAAACGTAATCATACTTAGTTCTTATGAAGTCATTGGTAGCAACATTTGACAGCTAAAATACAAAAAATAAATATGAAACAAGAAAAAAAAAGCACTTGTAAATGACACAAACACTAGCACACGCATGTTGTGTATCTGTGTGTGAATTTGTATCTGTATCTGGTTTTCAGTCATTAGGGGCGTCTCAGCTCTTGTAGACTTTTAATTGGGTCGAATTGTTATTTCAATTGGGATGCGGACAATTGTTTGCCCCCGTTGCTGCTGTTTCTCTGCTGCAGAAGAAGTGCCTGGCAGCTCACTTGAAGCTAATGTTAAAGTAATTATTGAGGTGTGTTGAGCTATAAGTGGCAAGTATAAAAAAAAAGTGTATTTATTTATGGAAATATTGCTGCTTATAAACAAACGCATGACATCACTAGAAAACAATAAACATTTCATGCACGTCATAAAAAAAAGCATTTTTATTGTTTATTTATAGACGAAATTTAGTTAAGAAAATATAAAACCATTTTGGCTTATCAGCTAACTTTTATCGCTTGGCGTCAAACTCATATTATTTATAAATTTTACTGAATTTATGCTAAAATGAAATTAATGTGAACCTAAAAGGCGCGCCAAAGCGAGCTCAAGAAAACAACAAAAACAACAACAATTTTAGCGATTTCAAAATTTAAGATTTTCTACTTTTTGACTACGTTTATCGAACTGCATTAATTAGGCACGAAACCTGCTGTGAGCAGCTGGCTCTGAACTCTGGGCTAAGCCCCTCTTAACTCTCTCGACATTTTTTCTGTGAATTTTAGCGGGTGGAAGCTTTATCAACAACAACAACAACAACAAAAAGCGAGACTCAAAGCAACGTTTCCAACCAGTTTCTTAATAAACCCAAAGGCAGCAGCCATCGAGATCCAAATCGAGATTGAGATCCAGATTGAGACTGAGATTGCGTTGAAGGCTGGGCACTTCCTCAAGTGGCCGACGACGCACTTGACAGTCTTGACATGACTGCTTACTGCTTACTGCGTACTGCTTAATCTTTACTGCACTACTGAAAATTATAAACAATTGAGTCTAATTTAAGTTTTAGAGCTTTATGCCTTTGCACATGTAACAACATTAGCCATGTAACTTGAGCTTAAGAGCCTGCAAAGTGAATGGGCAAAGCACAAAACTACTTTTTATATTTTTTCTACTAC
This sequence comes from Hirtodrosophila cameraria, assembly GCA_949708635.1. Classification (NCBI taxonomy): domain Eukaryota; kingdom Metazoa; phylum Arthropoda; class Insecta; order Diptera; family Drosophilidae; genus Hirtodrosophila; species Hirtodrosophila cameraria. The sequence goes on along the minus strand of OX453090.1, from coordinate 74,619,187 downwards.
GTCAGAGACTGTGTATTGTGCATTACGTCTACTTAAATGGCATATATTCATTTATATATATATATATATATACAAGATATATATAGTAGCTTTAATGCATTTAATTAAAGGCCAGCCCATTGTGGAGGAGGCTGCCATGCAATTGAATTGTGTGCTGGAAATGTATCTTACAAATTGCAAATGTAGGTAATCAAATATACATATATGCTGTAATATAAGATGCTTTCAACTGCAGCATCATTGTACAAGTTTAGAAATAGTTTGTAGAGCAGATTTCTGATGTTGAATGGAATTACATATTAACAAGTTTTGGAAAAAAGGCACGAGTATCAGCTTGATAGTGAAAATTCCCAGCACATCAAACCTAAATTCTTGAATTAAAAGCAAGCAAGCAATTGAAAGTTATCGGAAGACTTTCGAGATTATCTAGAATAGCTTGTAGATATTTTAACTCAATTTAGAGAAGATTTTTGAAAGAGTTAGGAAGCATTCCCAGTATAATAATATAATACCACATCAAACCAGAGTATTAAAACCAATCAAGCAGTTGAAAGTTATCGAAAGACTTTCAAGATCATCTAGAAGTTTATGAATGCTTTTAAGATATCTTAACTCAGTTTTAGAGAAGATTTCTGAACAAGTTAGGAAACATTCCCATTCATCATACCTAATTTCTTTCATTTAAGCCAATCAAGCAATTTAAAGTTATCGAAAGACTTTCAAGATCATCTAGAAGTTTAGAAATCCTTTTTAGATAGTTTAACTCAGCCTTAGAGAAAATTTCTGAACACTAAGGAATCATTCTAGAAGTTTAGGAAAAGTTTTAAAAATTTCAGCTAATTTTCAAAGAAGTTTAGTGAACAAGCTTTCTATAGTACTACATCAAACCTAATTTCTTTCATTAAAACCAATCAAACAGCTGCAAGCTATCGATGCCACTTTCAAGATCAACTTATTAGCTTTCCAAGGCATCAATATGCATATTTGATTGGTTTGTTGTTTTGACAACAGAAGCATGGAAAAGTGTTAAGAGGAAATCAGACGAGTTGCAAGATATCAGCATATACATCAAACTGTCGGACAGTGTTAATCGCAATAGAAAGCATCGGTCGAGTGCCAAATAAACATGTGAAAATAGACAGACAGATAGACAGTTTCAACGAAAAATAAAAAAAAAAACAAAACTTCGCTTTCATTTGCGGCAAACATAAATTTGCATACTTAGGATACTGTAGACAGAAACTCAATTGTTTCAAACGGTCAATAGGTTTTGCAGAAGTTTATAAAACAAAAACACAAATTTCAAGAAAATGTAATCAAATCGATGCCAAGCTAAATCGAATCGAAACGAAATCGTCAGTACACAAATCACGTCAGCAAGCAATTTATCAACGTATCTTGTGGGTAATAGACAACGAAGGTGCAACCCGGGGGCAAGTTGTGCCTTGCCTTGCGTAGCTTGAATATTAAGATAATGAATGCAACTTGAAATTGATGGGTTTGCATGCTGATAAGGCCTCAGTCACATATGATAAATCAAGCGGGCAGCCAAAAACAAAAAAAAAAAGCAAAACAAACAAACAACAAGAAGACAATGTTAACCCCAAAAAAAGCAGGGGGCATGCTTGGCACTGGTTGCAAGTGTGTAGTTTTGAGTTCCACTCGAGTTGCAGTAATTACAACTGCCAGACTCTCACTGCCTGCTGCCTGCTACACCCGCATGCCACTTGGGCTCATCAAAGTCTGCGCTTGTCCACTTGATGGACAACAACGAAAATTATTATATATATATATATATATATACTTGTATAGAATATACATATGTAAGCAGTATATAGCATACGTTTCCCTGCTCAACGCTCAACGGGCTGTCAGGCAACAATCACTCGAGATCTTGTGCATGTTGCATGCAACATTGCCTCGATGCCGTTGCCGTTGCTGTTGCCGTTGCTGTTGCTGTTGCAGTTGCTATTGCCATAGTCCCCCCCTCATTGTGACGCTCCACGCTCTTGTTGATTATGCTGATGAGTTTTTTGGGTCGTCTCGGCGCTGGGGCGCTCTCTGTCATATCAGCAGCCCCATCTTGCAACGTGGGCAATAATAATAATAATGAAAAAGTTTTTTCTTTTTTTTTCCCCATTTTTTTTTTTTTTTTTTGGCTATGCATTTCGAGTAAGTGCTTAGACCGGTATGGGGTTAAGGGGTCGGACTCTGTTTATGTTTCTTTAACATGCGCATTGCATTGGACGGTGGCACTAATAAAAAACAATAACAACAACAATAATAAAAGCAGCTGGTGCCAGGATTAAGGTGCCTGAGATGGCATTGCAAACAACATTGTCGAGCTGAGAGTTGAAAGGATTTTCTACAAACAAAAAGAGTTGGCCTCAGCGGAAGTCTTATTGTAGCTAGAGAGAGAGAGAGCTGTCTTAATCAGCGCAAAAAGCCAATTAGACGAATGATCCTTTTCAGCAATTGAAAGGAGCAAGGCTTATTTTCAGTGAAGTGTGCATGTGCTCTAGTCGAGTGTGTTCGACTACGAGACACTCTGTAAGTGTTCTTTGAACTTGAAATTGATTTATTATTGGCCCAGCAACAAAAAGTTACCAGGAACAAGCACATGCAAAGTCAACGCTGCAAAGTGTGTTTTGTTTTCTTAATTATTTTAAGAATTAAAAAATAAATAAGATATGTTAAATGAGAAGAGTAAACTAACAAACTAACTACTGGCTAGCTTTAACTTGTTGGGAATTACAAGTAAAAAAAGATCTGAAAGTAGTCAACAGAATATAAGCGCCTGGATTCTTAAATATCTATATTTAGATACGTGAGAAAAACTAAGAAAAACGCAGCTTTCTTCTGCTTCAAATAAGTATTAAGCAGACGAGTTTTCAAAGCGTTTATGGCGTTGAGAACCGAGCTTGGACTGGAGACCGACTAGACAGAGGTTCAGACTCCAACGCCGGCGTGGTGAAATCGAAAATTTTGTATAATTTTTAATTTTTTTATTCAAAACTATTTTATTCTTGAACTTTTGTTAAACAACGAAGATCTATAAATCTCAAAATGATTGCAGCATTATAAAGCAAAGTCTATGCAATCATTGTATAAAATACATACTATCTTAGCTCTTATTCCGAGGATATTGTGTATATGTATTGTAAAGAATTTGAAGAAACAAAAGCAATTTAGAATGCTCTAGTTGCGATTGCCTGACTACGAGACACCCTGCGTTCAACTTTGGATAACTCAAAACTATAAAATGATTTAGCTTAAGCTACAGCGATGAATAAGATGAAGCAGTTCTTAAGAAGATATAGCTAAGAAAAGGCAAGTTTTTTTTTTAATAGGTATCTCAAAATGCTAGCTCGGACTGCATATATATATATATATATATATATATATATATATATATATATATATATATATATATATATATATATATAAGGTAGCTTACAGATCGAAAGAACATATGGTTTGTCTTTGAAATAAATTACAAAGTTAAATTGAAAATTTAAATCGAATGACCGTCTTATGTATTATAAAGTGCACGCCCCATGTTTATATATATTATCTTAAAAAAAAAGACGAAACTAAGAAGAAAATTTCAAGCAGATAATGTGACATAATGATAATTGAATTTTCTTAGACAAAACTGAAAGCGACTTCTCAAGAAAACTGAGACACTAAATGAAAGACACATAGATAAGAGCAAAGGTCTGCAATGCCTGTTGTATCTGACGTTTCCAAGAACTGCCTAACCCCATGAAATGGATGGGTTAAATGTTGGCTGCCTCTATGTATCTGGCTGCTGTCAAAGCCTAAGGTTGCAACTTGCAACTGGTCACAAGAACAGGGGACAAAGTGGCAGCCACATGAGTTGGAGTAGCAATCAAGTACAGCAGCAATTACAGCAAAGTGAGCATTACTTAAGTTAGAAATGCTCAACTAGAAGTTGCGCCTTAGACAGTTCTTAGATACAACAACTTGTGGCATAAGGAAAGGACAACATATGCCCTTTTTGAAAACATTTTAATGGGTATGAAAGAGCATCACAATATTAGTTGCAGCTGATTAATGATTGCTTGCTGCGCCGAGCAGACTTCACTTTTGAGCCTTTTAAGGCGTCTGCAATCAAGCGTCGAGTGGCAGTCCCTTTTTTTTTTTGTAAAGGTGCGACTTTGGGAATTCTATAAAAGTCGACAAAAGCCGCAGATAATGGCTGTTTATTGAGTGGCAAAGTGCGACGACGGCTGCAACATGCGCATAGAGATAGAAGCCAGTTGAAGCAGTTGCTGCAGTGGCAAACTCGCTGTGGCAGCTGCTTGCTACAGCGGCAACATGTTGCCAAGCCAACAGAGAAACAGAGGCAGGCAACAGGCCAATTAGTCAACCTCACAAGCTGCAATATAGCTAACAATAATAACCTTGAGACGCTACGAGTTGTTGCATGCCTAATTAGTGTAATATAGCTGAAGATCGTCAAACGGGTTGTGGTTTTTAATGCAATTATGTTATCAGCTGAATTACTGTCATTTCTCTCTGTCTCACTCGCTCACTCTCGCTCTCTCTTTCCCTCTCTCTCTACCTCTCTAGGGAAACTACACAATTATGGTTTGTTAGCTGTTTTCAAATGATTATAAGCTGCTCAACTAACACTTTGAGAGCTTCTAAATTATAATGCTATCCACTTTATTAAACGTTTGTACTAAAGTTAACGTTGAAATATTTCAGATTTTTGCCATTTAATTTCTCCTAATTCGTGTTGAATATTATAGAAAATATTACTTGAAAATTGTTCTTATATCCTTTACCCTTTTCAAGTATCTTTAGTTACAAATTAGTACTATAATTTGTTTAAAGGATGAAATATTTAGGATTTTTGCCATGCAGCTATGCAATTTTTCAGATTTCTGCAATTACTTCCTCCTAATTCATGTTGAATATTATAGAAAATATTACTGCATATTTTGATAAACTTGCTTTATTACTCACAAATTCGTCCTTTTGTTAAACCTTCTTTTTTTCAAGTATCTATTTAATGGTTTTGTATAAAAAACGGTTTTAAATTCAACTTTAATAAGTTCAACAATTCTAAGCTGCTTTTACAATTTCAACAATTAGGCGCCCTTTTTTTCACTTCAATTATATCTGTAACATGATTTCATTCTTTACTTTTCTTAAACATTTTCCCTGCCCAATTTTCTCAAACATTTTCCCAGTCTAATTAACATTTCATTTCCTCTTTTCACAAAATACTCTTTTCGTTCGGCTGTCGCCGCTTTCAGTCAATTAAACACAAACCCAAGACGCTGGCTCTACACATTTTCCCATCGAGAACCCTTTTCGAACAACAGGTAGTCGTTTTGCAGAACCCAATAAAACCCAATCTTTCAATACTCAATGCCTATATATTGATGCCAGACATGCGCCAGAGATTTGTCGCTGCTTACGGGTCATTAGCCTCGTCGCACAGTAGCAGACCATGAAAAGTCTTGGGTTTGAGTTTTGGGTTTTGGAGTTGATGTTGAAGTCGGGGTTTGGGTTTGGTCTGTGATTGGTTTAAGCATGGGTTTGGGTCACGCTGCAGGCGCTGCAGCAAATGAAAAACAATTGAGCCTCATAAAATTTGCCTATTAATTAAGTGCCGCCAGCCCAGCTCAACATTTGTTGTTGGCATTTTGAAAAGTGTTAGGTACATGCTGCTCTCATGTTTGTTAGGCTGTGTTGTAACAGGCCAAATATTTACATAGCATTTACTTGCTGAGCAAACATACAGCAACATAGCAATGCAAAACGCTTCACAGCTGCCAGGGCAGACAGTTTGGCTCCATTAATGGACGCAATTTCAAGCAGTTGACATGCATTGATATACTCTGTTTCTTTATAATGGAAGGTGTATCAAGTTATTGATTTTTGCTACAAGTTAAACTCTTTAAATCATTTTGTTTTCATAAACATTATAATGAGAATAGTTAAAGCAGAAGTTAAGTAGAACATTTTAGACTAGGTTTGTCTGTCCAAAGATAGTTAAGATATAAAGAGAAGTAAGAGAGAACAGAAAAGTGACACAAGGCAACGAAATTTGAATAAAAGAAGAGAAGAAGAGTTTTTTTGATATTCTTTAATATTTCAGAATGATTGGTTGACAAAGTTATTTTTCAAGATAACTCGACCAAACATGTGAATAAAATTTCAACAAAAGCGGAACACTAAAATTTTCTGAAAATTAATATTTTGCATGAAAAACTTATTTGCTTCTCAAACTATCTTAACTAAATTAAGCTATCTTGCGTTAAAGTATGTTCTTGATTTGAATTTGATCTAAATCAGGCGACTATATCTTATAGCTGTCGTAGCAACAAACTGTCATAAAATAAGTTTTCATATTAAAAACTCATCTAGAAGGGTATATATCTTCGGCAAACCGAAGATAACTTTTCTAACTTGTTTGCTTTACATATAAATCTACTTCAGAATTGAGTAAAGAGTATCTTTTAGTCAAAGAACACTTAACTAGCGCATTCTCATTAGTTTTTATCTCTCTATTTCGAGTGTAGCCACTCTTGAAAGTCAATCAATGAAAATTGTTTTGGAAAATACAATTGCCAGAGACGTGTGTAAAAAGCAGCGACTTGCTTTAAAGGAAGTAAAGTCTTAAAGTAATTGATTTAAATGTCAGTGCTATGTGTGCGCATATAGTGAGCGTATTGGGCCATAAGGAAGTCAGCTCTTAGCTCTTTGCTAGCTGATTTACACGGCTAATAAACGGCAAAAAAAAAAAAAAACCGTTATGGAGTTTGTCAGCGATGCATGTGAGTAAATTGCACGTCAAATCATTTGACGGCAGTTCAAAAGAAAATCATTAGAAATTTTTCAACATCAAAGTTAACGCCTTGTGTGTATGCGCGAAAAAGCAGCAAAAAGCAAAAAAGAAAAACCGCATATTACAAGCTCATTTTCTCGGGCAACGACAATTTTGATTAGCTGCGCCTGCAAAATGTGTTGCAAGTGAAAAGCTGCAAGATGAAGCGCAAAAATCAATCTTCATCAAGGCGCGCCACAGCGCGGCATAATTAATAGCAATATTTTTTCAATTAAAATACTTGAGCAAAGCCGCTCAAAGTTCGAAACTACACAGCTCAGTCCTAAATATTATTTATAATCCAAAGACAACAGGCAAGCTGCTCATAAATCTCTTTTTTTTTGGGGGGAATTCTCTCAAGCTGCCTTTGGCATTCCAGGCAGGCGCTGAGGCGCCAAACTCTAATAAGAATTTATTACAAACAGAAAAAAAAAAGTATACAATATTTGAAAGTTGAGCACACAGGATGTGAGCGAGAGAGGGTAGCACACACAGACAGACACACAAACACACAGATACAAAAGTGACGTTAAGAACTTCCAATTTTTATTTAATTGATCGCACGCAACGCGCAAAGTCCGCCGCAGAGGGTGAGGGGAGAGCGTGGAAAAGTGGTGCCGAGTAGGGTGACAATACTGAAGCTACACCTCCGTTAGGCACAGGAACTCTCACGCACACACACACACACACACACACACACACACACACACACGCAGCTGCCTGTGTGTGTGCACAACATGTGATGTGAGGGTGCTGGGAAGTTTCAACTGGATTGGTTTGGATTGGATTGAAATGCTGCTCACATCACCATGTGTTCACTGTACAGTCAGACCTAATTTGATTATTTTTTGTTTTTATTTTTATTTATCTTTTTTTCTGTGGGATTTGCTGCTGTTTGCTGTGAATTATTGGCCTGTCACGCGCTTTGAGTTGCCATTAGCAAAAAATACACAGCAAATAAACAGCATACATCGAAAAAACTGAAAAAAAAGCGAGAGCAGGTAGCATCCAAAAGCAAACAGAACCTAATTGCAACTGAACAACTTTCCATTGAGAGCACACATAAAACTTTACAATATGGACACAATGGACTAGACAGTTTCCTTTTTATTTTTGGTACCCTACGAACTGCAATGTTCATGCAATTATTTGTGTACTTTTATAGCCAGGCTACTGTTTAGTAGAGACTCGACTCGAGCAGGGACATAGTTGTATGTTTGTTGAGCGGGGTGATGTTCAATAAAGATACGACATGGAAAGAGTATAAAATTTAATGATATAGCATTGCATTAAACAGCAGATAGGTAACAAAAACTCATTATAAGCAGTTGCTATAAAAAGTATTCCAAAATTTTAACTTTATTACTTGAATGCATAACATTTAAGAATTTTGAGTATTAATGGAATGGAATGGATATCTTCCTAACAACAATGTCTCGCTTGCGTTTAAATATTAGAAAAGTAAAAAAAAACACCTCTTTAGCACAGCTTACTTCAAATAATTGTGCTTAAAAGTGACAGAAAACCCTTTTTTTGATTTTTTTTATATTTGAAAACTAAAAAAATGTATATAATTGATTTTTATTTAAAAAAAATCAACTATAATTATAGTAATTATTATTATTATTATTATAATTATTTACTGTTTCTAAAAATGAAAATGAAATTTGAATTTTTTCAAATGATTTTTACAATAAAAAACAAAACATGATTTTTATAATCTAATTTTTATAATAAAAATCAGTAAATAATTATTAAAAATCATTTTTATTTAAAATTTTGGTTTATTTATTTAATGTCAACTAACAAAAAATTAAAATTTGCAAAATTAAAATGAAAAATATTTTTAAAATGATTTTAACATTAAAAATATGAACAATAAAAATTGTAAAAACCCCTTTTAAAACTAAGCCACTGCCTACACATCTCAACATATTTTAATGCACCCTTTTAGTTGTACATGCATATATGTACATATGTACAACTGAACAATTTGCCCTGCTCATTTCGACATGCTCCATTAAATTATTTGCCATTGTTGCACATTTTCTTCAACCAATTCGCAATATGTTGGTGTCTCTTGCTGTCTCTGTCGCTCTTTATTGCCCCCTCCCCTTCTGCGGAGGCTGTTTAATTTGTTGCTGTTTGATGAAAAACAATAACTGCGTTTCATTATGACAGCCACGAGCAAAGAGCATAGAGCACAGAGCACTAAGAGTCACACCCCTTCTCAGTGTTTTCCCCCTCTGTGCCAATGTGCCAGCTGATGTTGCAGATTTTCCTGTTGTATTGTATGTTATATTGTACTCGTAGTATTGTACTCTGCTGATTGTGCAACATTTTGCGACTCGTATGTAATATTAGTCGAGTCATTGTAGACTTTGGGAACAGCACTCCCGATATTGGATACCCTAGCAATGAACACGGGCTTGAGGCTTGAGTATTTTTTGGGCGGGATGTCAGTTATTGTCAAACACTGTCAACATTTGAAGCCGTTTATTGGATGACTCTTTTTGGTTGGCACACTTTTTATTCCGTTTGCTTTTTACAGCTTCCGCATCAGAAATGTTGCGACAACATGTTTGTTTATTTGCCATATTTTTTTTTTTTTTTTTTTTTTTTATCTTTGTTAATTCAAACAGTTGTAAGCCACTTTGATGTTATCTTTCTGTGTCAGCGTTTTTTTTTCACTTTTTTAATTTTATTTATGTTCACATATGAGAGATAATTTTAATTTTATATGGGGCAGTTTTCGCTTTTTTTAACTGACCAGCTGAACTTTACACTGGCTGCGTGTGGAGAACCCACAGAACACGGCGACCGGTTTGCCATTAAATATTTATTTCGCCTTGCTGTTTTTTTCTTTTTGTTTTTTTTTTCGCTTATCGCACGTTACACGAAAAAACACAAAACAAAAAAAAAAACACGTTTAACGGCTCAGGCTTCAATTCAATTTATTTATAGATTTTAAGCTTTAAGAAAATATACTCAATGAACCTTTCTTCAAATCACAATTCACAATTCACGCAACACTTAACAACACACTGTAGTAATCAGTTAAATAAATAAACAAAAAATAACACGATCACGTTGAACGCGACGAATTCAACGCGCATACAACAAGATACTTTTTGCTCAGATACTTTTTGCTGCAGATACAGATACAAATACAGAGCGACACGACGCGACATGCACGTCCACTCCACTAAGAAGTTGACGCCGTACTAACAACATGTTGAGCAAGATCAGTTGTAAACATTTCGAAGAGCACAAAATATAAGAGATGACAATGTGAAACAGACTGCAGTTAGGCGAAAAGACACGTTAAAAACACGACACGAATAAGACACATCTCTAGCAGAGCGTGAGAGCGGCAGAGAGAGAGAGAGCGACTTCAGAGAGCGCTACAAATGTTGCTGATCGTCAGCAACATTTGAATTGCTTTGGCAACATGTTTTGTTGCCAGGCAATATGCGTTTATGCGTTTTATATGCGTGTGTACCGACGTCTGCCGCATCAAATGCGGAACTGAATATGACACACGCGAATTCAAATCCTTTGGCAGGCAACCAACAGCAGAAGCAGCAGCAGGCGAATCAAGCGGCCCGCTGCGACGCAGCAGCAGCAGTGGCGACGACGACAGCGACGGCGACGTCAGCGTCGGCGGCTTGGCGGCGGCGGCGACAAAACAAATAACAGCATCAAAATGGGAAAAACAGAAACAGGGAGGAAAAATTGTGACAAAGTGTGCAGGGTCATATGGCACCAAGGATGCGCTTTATATTTGGGCAGGAGAATAGATAAACAAATGTTGAGCAATAAATATCACTTTAAAAAAAGATCATTCTACATACTTGTTGATTTCATGTATATATAAAGATTGTTAGGATTTCATCTTATAAATACTTTCAACAGAAAGGATCTGTACTAGTACTTAACTTGCCGAGTTTTAAGCTGCTGAAAACAATTGTTAGCTTTCAAGCTCAATAAGCATTTCTATATAAAAAGTGATTCAAAATTTTGAAACAAAAAACCTTGATAGTAACACATTGCCCTACAGGGCATTACAAAGTAAACACAGCCCAATGCAGGACGTTGTTGCCACAGGAGCTGTGCTGCAGACTGAGGCAGGAGCGGGCAGCTGGCGCCAATGTGGCGACACTGGCGACGTCGTCGTCTACCCCATCGACTCGGTTTTTATTTAGATGTTGGCAAAACTATTCAGCAGTGAAAAAAAAAAAAATATTACAGACGCAGCTTCCTGTGTGTGTTGAAAGGACGACATCAATGAAGTTGCGCAGTAGAGGAACGAACAAAAAAAAAAAAATGGCAAATTTGTGTTTCTTAGTTAGTCGAGCGGCCAAAGGAAAGACTGAAAAAAGGGGAACATGGGGGGTGCTGCAGCCTAGCAGTCGCTTTATGTCCTGGCGTCATTTATTTTTAGCGCGAGACGCTGCGGCGCCAACGTCAGCGACAGCGTACGACCGAAAAATCGCGATTAAGGATGAGACTGGGGCAGGAGCAGAAGGTTGCGAACATCAACATAATAAAGTTGCAAAAACTTTCGGGGGTAAGTTTAACGAGGCTGTGATGAAGCAGAGGGGTGCAGAGAGGGGCTGCAACTAAAAAAATGATTGATTATAACAAAATTGAGATGCTGTTGGCCATTGGCATTGACTTTGGTGGGAGAGGGTGGGGAGGGGTTGGGGAGGGACTCTGACAATGTAACGCGTTTACCAAACATAACCTCGGCCTCGACATTTGCCAAGAAACCCATTTGGCTTTTATTTCTCTCTTTTTCTGCTTCTTTTGGGCGGTGGTTCGTTGCTTTTTTTTTTTTTTTGGCTTCGACTTCGTTTCAAATGCCAAACGATTTGCTTTGACTGACTTATGGATCTGTTTTTGCCGACTCAGGCGAAATGCGTGGGTTGAGGCAACTAATAGCAAAGGGGGGTGCCAAGTTTGGGAGTCATTGACTGGCATAAGTTGAGCGTTTTAGTCGACTTATTGGCATAGCTTTAAACGATATGGGTTATTATCAAGTGGCAGCTTAGCAATTGATTTGTGATATGGCAAAGCTTTTAGGGATTAGAGAATTGTTAGCAAACTGAAATAGTTGGCAGGGAATTATTCAAGTGGATATGTTGTATGTTTAGTTATATTAAAGAAAAGTATCCTTAAGTTATTGTTTTAGGCAATTTGAGATAAGATTTCGATACAAATGTACTAAAACTAGGAACATAAAGACACATATATATTATCAGCCAAAGTATTATAGCTGCCAATCTTAAATCGGAGATAATAAGAACCCCCATATAGAGCATATTTTTTTAAATGAACTTACATGCTGTACGCTTACGTACACAGTTTCAAATATTCCATATAAACAAATTCAATACACTTACCTAAAACGAAATAGAACAAGAAAATAGTTGCAGTTAGTAACATAAACGATTAGTTAAAGCATTAACAAAAGTTTTATTATCTTAAGAGATATGCTTAGCATAATTCCACTACAAAACCCACACAAATTCGCTTATGCCACTTGAGCATACAAAATTTCAACTGCCCATTTCAAGTCCATTAAACTATTTGTATTATTGCTCACTTGTACACAAATTTGACTATAACAAATAGATCTTGGCACATGCCCAGAACTCAAGTTCTTCTATAGTACACAACTTTTATAAATATGTGTTTTTTTTTTTTTTGGGTTCACTCTTTTTTATTCAGACACGCGCCTCAAGTGCCACAAATATTGGAAACGATAATTGTCTTTAATCCCAAATCAATAAATATTTACTAAATAATAAGTAAAACAGAACTAGGCGAGTAAGCTCAACGAGCATATACCCTATAAGCAGGTCTAACGTTGATAACAAAAAGCCACAAATTTCAAGCTTGCTAGTTACTCCGTGCATCCATTAAAATTGCTAAGAGCGAGTAAAAAGAAACACGTTTTATAAAACATTTTAATAGAAAATGCGAGACTAGTTTGAATTAACTAAAAATATTGAAAAGTTAAAAATAAATAACGAAAAAAGAATCGGCTGGGCTCGAACTGCGGACTTTCCGTCAACCAGGCAACACTTTTCCCCTGACGCCATTCAGGCTTTGAAAATTCGTCAGCTAAGTAATAATTTGAAGTAGAAGCGAAATGCGTTTTTCCTAGTTTTTCTTGTGCTAATGAAAACAGATGCTCAAGCGATATATATTCATGAAATCTAGAGATCAGTACCCTTGCAACTATATAGTTTTTAAACACATACGTTGACATTGAGCCAGTCGAAAGTGTATTACAACATTACAGTTTCACGTGTCTAAATATAGATATTTAAGGACCCAGCAGACTATTCTATTGCCTACTTTCAGGTTTGCTTTTACAGTTGATTACTTGTAATTCTCAACCAGTTAATGCCAGTCACTAGATAGGATGAACTTTTTAATTTTGTTATTTAGCACAGCTCATCATGACATATCTTATGTAATTGCTTATTTTTTAACAAATTTGCCTTCGATTTTAATACGTGCTGTCGCATCAGTAGTAGCTCGTGCCTGGTGACGGTTTGTTGCCGGGCCAATAATAAATAAATATAAAGTTCAAAGAACGAAAACATTTATGCCAAATTGGTTGCATATAGTTATCAAAGATAACTGTGTGTTGATTGGGATATCACAAATATTGTTTTGTAAGCAAATGCATAAATTATGCAGACGCCTTAGTGTGTCGGGCGTTGGGCTTACTCGAGTAGAGCATGCTTACTTGTTAATAGAGTACAGGCTGTAAAAATACCCAAATTTATTATGCAAGAAATTTCAGGAGCTACGAGAATTTAGCACATATTTGAGTTAATCGGAAAAGGAACTTCAAATCAACTTGCAGACTTTGATTTTATAAAAGAAATAATAGAAAATGCCAGACTAGTTTCAATTGACTATTGAAACAAGTAAGAACGTTGCAGTCGGATATTCCCGCCGGCGATATACTCTTTTTTTCGCCTCTTTGCGGAGTCGGAAGTGGGCGTGGCAATTGTATTTTTGCTCAAATCTTTCAAGTTTTGCCATTAATTTGGTTGGTCCAGTAAAACTGGTGTGGGAGTTACACACTTTCATCAGATATCAAATTTGGTTGCTCTAGCTGTTAAACTGTGGAAGTTACAGTTTTTTTTGCCAGTTGATGGAGAGGGGGGAGTTCCAAAAAAAAAGTAGAACCGCGTGATCGGCGGAGCTTGAACCTCGAAGCTGTCGTACACCAGGCAACACTTTTCCCCGACGCCATTCAGGCTTTGAAAATAAGTCGTTTAAACAAATATTTAAAGCAGAAGGAAAATGCGTTTTTCCTAGTTCTTCTTGTGCTAATGAAAAAAAATGCTCAAGCTAAATATATTCATCAAATATAGAGATCAGTACCCTTGCAACCCTATAGTTTTTATACACACATTGACATTAAGGTAGTGAAAAGTGTATTACAACATTTCGGCTTGACGTATCTAAAAATAGATACCTAAGGACACAGCTAGCTATTCTGTTGTCTACTTTCAGGTTTGCTTTTACAGTTGATGACTTGTAATTCTCAACCAGTTAATGCCAACCTTTAGTTAGGATGAACTTTTTAATTTTGTTATTTAGCACAGCTCATCATGACATATCTTATTTAATTGCTTATTTTTTAACGATTAAAACTAAGATTTAAAAAAAAAGAAGAGATTGTTGCTCCTTGATCTGCAGACTGGCTCGAGCCTGGTGACGATTTGTTGCTGGGCCAATAATAAATAAATATAAAATTCAGAGAACGAAAGCCAAATGGGTTGCATATAGTTATCGAAATGCGGTTACATTTGCTAATTTGCATTATAGATTGGTTATAGATCTTGAGCAAAGTTATGACAATACCCCGTTTGATTCGTTTTGTAGTTTACAGGGTATAAAACGACTTTTGGAACTTGCCTGCACACACACCCCGTTCTCTTGTCCAGTGTTTGCGAATCATCTGCTTTTGCTCAGCGGATTTGGCGCTTAAGGCAATCGTTTCATATAGTATATGTACGTATATATATATATGTATATGTGTATATGGGGGTTATGGTTTGAGGGGGAGGCTCTATCACGCTTTTAATGCTCACGCATGAGAGTTTGTTTCTGTGTGTGTGTGTGTGTGTGTTTTTGTGTTTGTGTTTGTGACCATCGGTCACTTGGGTCAATTTGGAGTGCGTGATAAATGGGCCCGTTGCGTGGCTTGAGACTCGATTTGGTGGTGTGCCTTGGATTGTGGTTGTTGTTGTGGTTGGGTTTGGCCTGCCCTGTGGTGTCTAGTGGCTTTTTTCTTGTTTGTGTGGCTGTGTTGCTGTTATTATTGCTGTGCTTTAATATTTATGGTCAGTGATAAGATTGCTCAATTGAAGCTTTTGTTGTTGTTGTCACGCAGCAGCAGCCAAATCAGTTTTAAGTTGATGTAGGTTGGAAGTTTCATAAGCTTCTTTATGCTTACGATTTAACTCCCTGCTTTTTTTTTATTGGTTTTTGTTTAAGTTTTGGCGAGAGTGCACTATAAGCTGTTATAAAGCTTAGTTTGATAACAGCACAGGAGCGCTCGAAAGTTTTACGGAATAGAAGGTTGAGTGTTTGTAGGGATTAGCTATGACTTTGGTGTGTAAAAGCATTGCAAAGTGAGAGAAAAACAGCTAAGCCGTTCAAAAAAAGCAATGCAAAAATCGAAAGGTAATGCAGTATTAAAGCAAATCGCAAAAAGCATTCGATGTAAGTCAGTTAAAGAACAGTTGAGTATCTTGAACGAAACAATTGTTGAATTTTCGTAGATATGATCTAAAATTGCGAGCCTCATTTGGCAATACATGCTTCAATTGGATGCTTCATCTTTATATAGAATAGCAGCCAAAAGACTGACAAAATGAACATAACAAACACAACTGCCAATTGTGGATTGTACTTCACTTTTGCTACTTTGTGTGACCGCAAAGTGAAATTGCACGACGCGTTGTCTGTCAATAAAAAAGCCAATAGCAAATAATATGCCGCAAAATTGCTGACAGAAGTGAGTGGCAGACAGGGGGGGGGGGCAGAGGAGACATGGTAGGCAGCTGGAAGCAGGGAGGGAAACGGATTGGCATTTATGACGTTATTACTCATTGCAGAAATTAATTAAGCGCCACACAATCGAACTTCAGCCTGGCATGGGGCCGGAAGGCAAAAGAAAAAATGGAGGGAAAATTGCGAGAGGGAAAGCGTCGAATGGGCAATTAAAAAGTTTTCAAATATGAACGCTGCGATAGCGGCGCAAAGTGGGCGTGGCAATGCCATTGTAATCAACTTTTAGATTTGTCTTGCCAAAGTGGCAGCGTGTTTTTTCTTTCTTTTTTTTCCAGAACCAACGTGTTGCAAAAAAGTTGAAACTGTGCAACATTTAAAGTTTTTAATATGGTTAGAGTCAACGTCTTAAATTGGCCAAGTTGGCAGTTATGTTGGCCATTTGACTTGATGGTTTGATTAAATTGAACAAATACATAGTTTGCTGTTACACTTCGTTGAAGAGTTGTTTGTTCTTTGTGAGAGAAATATGAAAATTCTGCATATATAACTAAGTGTTTCTTTGCAGACAAGAATTCGCTACTTATGTACATTATTTTGTAAGACTTCATACAACTTGTGTTACATTCGCAGATGTAACTGTACTTTGAGGCCACCACAGTCGACCCATTTAGAGGCTACCTACATAAATTCTCAGCAACATATCATTGGCTCATCAGGCAACTAGATGCTTCCCCCAGCACCAAACGAGAACTCACTCAATGCCATAACAATGACAAATGCTGCCAGACATAACTTCATTGCAATTATGGCCAAGCCATACACGTTGCAACTGGCAGACAATCAGTTGTTGCAACCGTTAGTGGCAGAAACTGAAGTGAATAACAAATGCTTTTCTTAATGCATTTTTCAAGATATGAAACTTTTCTGCTAGAGTATCTTACTGAACTTGAATTTGGTCTCTTCTATATAAAGTTGAACACCTTATAAATCTAGTAGGCACAGCTCGTTACACAGCTCGAAAGTTATTTAGAGCAGAAATTCAGTACGACACAAACGTTCAACACACAAAGTACACAAATAAAATATATAAAAAAAAAAATATTATAAAAATACACACACACTTAGTTAAAATGGCTTTTCATTGGGTATCGACTATGGAGAAGCCAATGGACCATCTATCGATGACCGATTGGCAAGCCCGTGTTGGACGTATGCGTAATGTGGCAAATGTACGCCGGGCAGATGGTTTGCTTTTGAAAAATTCATCACGTATGCTGCGTAATGAGTCGCGAATCGAAGGCAATTGGGCAAACTATGAATCGAAGGAGGCGCTGACTGATCGGTAAGTTATCGACAGCATTTTGTACAAAATAAGTCTCAGTTTTGTCGGTTTTTTTTACAGCATTGCGGAGCTGGAACACTGGCGAGATATCATTACAAATACATTTAAGCGCATTGAGCTTGAAATTGAAGCTCTACATGAGGAAAGAAAAGCAGCAGAAGATGAGATGCATAATCAGGGATATCAAGTATCGATAATAGGTCAAGTGCTATCCATACGCGATAGTCGTCTTACCTCCGAGTTGACCCATGATGAGCCAGACAACGAGATTAAATATGAAGTATTCATTTTAGAGAATAATCAGCGTTTGTTGGCGGATCGCCTACAGAATGTGTGGGAGAAGCTAAGGCGCCTTGAGGAGGTGCGTTTTAAAATAAGCACAGAGATTCAAAACAAAGTGGACACAGCAAATTTGGATGGTAAATTATTGGTGCTAGAACGCAGTTCAACAGAAATATCCTACAAGACGGATCCTTTACGTAATCCCAAAAGGTAAGAGCTGCACAGTTAAGAGGCCAATTATATTTAAAACTAATATAACTCCTTTGACAGCTGCTGTTCGTACGAACACTGGCTGGAGCACTCCAAGAACATGAAGCAGCTGGCTGAGAATGAACTCTCGGACACATCTAACATACGTGAGGCACTTTTCGTATGCCGTGAAAAGGCACACCAGATGATGCAAGCACAGCAGGAACGTAGTGAATACGTCTTACGTAAGCGCATCTTTCAGACCCAACAAATGGTCAACGAGCTGCAATGGCAGCAGCTCAAGACCAAGGAGGAATTACATAATGCCATGTGTGAGATACAGTCTCTGGAAGAAGACTATCGCGACAAGGTGAATGTCTTGGAATTGGCCGAGACGCGTTTGGAGACACGTGCACAGCGTTGTGTTAGTGAGCTATGTTTGGATCATGCACATAACATGCTCTGCTTGGAGGTTGAGAAATTGCGAGAAATACGTCGTTGTCTTTTGAATAAAATGGATGAATACAAGACTAACTTTAATCTACTATCGGATCATGCGAAAAAGATTGATGAGGATCTAGACCTCAAGCAGCACTCGTTGAACACTGATAAACGTGCAATGGAATTACGCAAGCGTCTTAATGATGGTGGATACGAAAAGGTGAAGGTTCACAATCCATCTGAACAGACCGATCGCAATATAAAGCTCGCTGAAATGGAAAAAGCAGTTGAAAAGTACTAAAGATGCACATGATGCTGAAGTGTTTCGTTCATTTCCGTTTTCTATTCAATTTTGGAATACATCTTTGCAGATTTGAAACAAGCAATATGCCATATAAATGAGTCAGTGTAGAAACTATGGGTTCAACAATATTTTGCAAGCGAATGTAACAATTTATAAGCTAAATATTTATACGCTGGCTGTACATGCTCATCAAATACATTTCAAAGAACATTTAAAACTAAAATTGGTCGACTCAAAATGTACAACTAGTTTCAAGCCGACTCAAGTTGTACAACTAGTTGCAATCGACTCAAGTTGTACAACTAGTTGCAAGGTGCTTAGGAGACATAAGCGAACGGCAACTGCATTTTATTGCCATTTTCTCACTGAACACTGCACTTTTATGGCAGCTGATATAAAGTAGTAGAGGGGGGGCAATGAAGGGAAGCTGGAATAAAGTCAGGGAAATAGCAAAGTTTATGATTGTTCGTTTGGTTTGGCTGGCAAGTTGACTAAGCGGGCAGAAATGACATTTTTCACGCTTGGCTTGGCCAGGCCAGGGTAAAAATTTCTTTCTCTTGCGGCAAATTGGTAAAAGTTTTGAATCAGCTTAAAGCCCACTAAATAAGTACTTTAGTTGAACTGCAGATCGAATCCATCAAATGCCATCCAATGTAGCAATTTACACGTACTTCATGACCTTGAGACAGGTCTCACACCCAGTGCCAAGTCGGGACAGATTTATGTTGTCTGATAAAATGTCTAATAGTATGTCTGGCCTGGCCTCGATAAATTTTGATAGCTTGGCAAATGTGTAAGGTGCGGGGGGTAGCGGGCATACTTTATGGCTTTACAAGACGAAAAATAAAATAAAAAATTGACCCTTGCGGACGGAAAGCAATTTAAAGTTTATTTTATTTTGTGATGCGTCCGCTGACTGCCTGATGAAAATTGTTGACGAGTTATTTGAGATATGCACATTCAACAATAAAATCAACTTACGCTCACATGCAGACATATTTCTTTCCTATTCTTATTGTTGGAACAGCCTCCTCATAAAAGTAGTCAAAACTTTTCTCATACCCCTCAACACATCCCAGCCCATTCCATTCCATCCAGCGTGAAGTACATTTGTCTGACTGCCACGAAAGTTTATCAGACTTTTGCGTGACTTTTGTTGACAACTTGAGTTACACACAGAGAGAGAGAGAGACACTGTGGAGACAAGTCAAGTCGTCTTTGGGAATATGACACAAGGCAACTTAGCGTAAGAGTTGGCTCACAGTTTTGATAAAAATTCAACTTGACTGTGCGCCCGATAAGCGAACCGAATAAATTCTGAAGTACTACGTCGACAGTTACAGCATCCGATAAGGTGAACCAGATGAAGGATGTAAACGAAAAGGAGGCACAGGAGAAACAGATGTGAAAGGAATGTCCTGAGTTATGCTGCAGCACTTTAAAGGTACAGAGCAGCCGCAACATTGTAAATTGCGCTTTCATACGATGGCAATAGCATTTTTGAGGCCCGCCTCAAAGTAGGCAATGCAAAATGCGCAAAAATGCTGCGACAGCTGCCGCTGAGTGTTGCAGCCTTTTGGGCATCAAATGCCATGATTCCCATGGCAATTGGCCAAGTTTGCAAGTGCTAGTGTTGGAAAGTGTTAAAATGAATATATATACCTTTGCTCTTTAAATTAATTTATACAAACTGTGGTAAAATGATTATCTTTATTGTTGTTTTTCATTGAATCTAAGCTTTTGGCTGTAACATGCCTGATTACCATGAAAATTGCGATAATTTGCAAGTGCTAGTGTTGGAAAACGATATTTTGAGTAGGTATATCTTTGATATTTGAATTGATTTATACGAACTGTAGTAGGCTGCTCATGTTAATTGATGATTTTAATTGAATCTAAGCTTTTTAGCATAAAATGCATAGTATCCAAAGCAATTAATCAAGGTTGCAAGAGCTAGTGTTGGAAAGTGCTATATTGAATAGGAATATCCTTGCGTTTTAAATAGATTTATATGAACTGTAGTAAACTGATTATTTTAATTCATAAGTTTAATCAAATCTAAGCTTTTGGGTGTAAAATGATTACCATGAAAAGTTGCAAAATTTCCAAGTACTAGTGTTGGAAAGTGCTAAATTGAGTATATAAATCTATGTTCTTGAAGCAGATTTATATAAACTGTAGTAAACTGAATACCTTAATTGATGTTTTCAATTGAAACTAAGCTTTTGCGCACACAAGAGCTGCAATTTTCGTTAAGAAGATTTTCATTTCACGTTAGAATACCTCTCCTTATCTTATTCTATCATATTCCACATGATTCATTTGCATAACTTATGAACAAAAACAGCGAATGGCAATTGGAATGCAGTCAACTGAACGACTGTTCAGTGCTCAAATTTAAACAAAATGTAGAGTTTAATTTGGCTTTTTTGTTTCTACTTACATTGGTTGACAGCTGACTGCTCAGGCTGTGCACCTGTTCACGTGCATCCTGAAGTTCGCGCTTCAATCGGCGTATCTCATGCGCCTGTCGCTCCTCCGCCGAACCGTACAACGAGCTGCCACCTGACAGCAGAGAAGCGGCGCTGCCATGCACTGATAAACGGCATATAAATAGTGGGGAAAATATGGAAAATGGAAAATACAAGTTAAGCAGTGAGAACACATTTGTCAACCTTTTGCATTTGCACTCACCTTCATCATTCTTCTTCGGATATGTTAGACGATGCGAGGCTGTAACGCTGCTGTTGCCATGTACGCCAGCAGCTGCCACTGCTGCCAGCGCTGCTGCAGCTGTGCCGTGCGTGGGCGACAGCGTCGACGCAGCGGATGCAAAGGGGCCGCGATTTAGCGGCGTCGGCGAAGTGGGCTGGCTCCATGCCACACTTGCCACATTGCCGGCCACATTGCCCGTCTGGGCGGCATGAGCCTGTGCCTGAGCCTGGGCCACAGCGGCGGCCATTTGAGCACTGAGCACCCCATTGGTGCCCACGGGCAGGCAATAGTAGGGTTCGATTTCGACATCGCCGCCACGGCTTAGCATCGAAGGATACATTTTCTCCGATTTGGTGGATCTGTGAGTAATTGCATTGAATAGGTGAAATGAAATATGAAATTAGTTGGGGTGTTAAAATGCCCACATTGTGTGAAAGCAAGTTGATTTAAACAGTGTCTGTGATATGAATTTAAATGTTGCAATTTGAATGCTTATAAGCTGTTGAAATTTTATAAATATGTTAATAAATAGAGAGCATTAAAAAGCATACACTACAAGCATAGTTGTGTCCATAAGCTTTGTTAAAGATTATGCCAGTAAAAATAACATATCATTAGTATTGAAAAAAGTAAGGCTGATAAAAAAGCATTACAAAAATAAAAGTTATGAATACTTTCTGAATATTGAAATTTTTAATATTTGTTCTTTTTTATCTTTTAAAAAAATAAAATTAAATTTCGGTCTCTCCGATTTAGCTCTAGCATCTCAGTATTTTTTTCAAAAATACATAAAAATACTATATTTGTCATTTTTTCTGGTATTTTTTACAATACTTTAACTAACAAACCAAACTAATAGAACAGTTTCGCAATTTATACTTTATAGTATTTATATTTTTATAGTAAAAAGTTGATCTATTCGAATATTCGAAAATTGTGACCATTAAAAAGAGTTTAGAAAATTTGCTTTAAATTTATTTGTAGGCAACAAGAAGGCAATTGAGACCCTATCAAATAAATATGTTGTTGTTTAACTTCATAATATATGAAATACGTGTGTATATATATGTTATTTTTTCCGTCTTATATTTAATAGCTTAATATTTATGACAAACAATGAGAAAACGAATCTTATTGACTTTGATATATTATTAATACAATTGAAAAATATTGTCATGTTGATGCTATTAAAAGCTTTTTGTATACACAGCAAACATAAAATGGAAAACATTCAATACATTTTTGAATTAATAACGTGTCAATAAAAATGCTTTTAGCAATAAACAATATAAATTTATTGAAGATGCTATTAAATATGCATTATGGTCGATAACAGTGCAACTGCAATGCTGAAACAGACCACAATTTGTACCAATTAGTGCAACAATTTGACTGCGGCAGGACACAACGTTCACTGTTCACTGTGATGGAAGGATCACAGTTTGTCATTTGACTGTTGTTGTCGCTGTTGCTTTGTTGTTGTTGTTGTTGTTGTTGTTTTTGTTATTGTGGTATGAGCTGTTTGCCAGACACTTGCAAATTTCCGTTGTGGTTGTCCAGTTTATTTGGCCAATCTGCAGACAAGAGTTGCATATTTTCTGGCTAGCTGCAAATTTCCGTTTAATTTTGTCAGCGACAGCGCTGCCAATTTGAAATGTGCGCAGAGTGATGTCTGTGTGTGTGTGTATGTATGTGTGTGTGTGTATGTGTGTGGGTGGGTGGGTTGTCAGTAATGCTGCTAAAGCAATGGGTGGGTGATGCCTATTCAGCGTCCATGTCAAATCCCTTGACAAATTGTCATAAAATACGATGCTTATAAGGCTCAGAAAATGACCGCATGCAAGACAGTAAGGAAGAGATAACCGGTTAGAGACAGAGACAGTGATAGAGAGGGAGACAGTGATACAGAGGGAGACAGTAGAATGGACATAGGAAAGGCTGCAAGCTATAGCAAATGTATAAATCTGTGCTGTGTGTGCTCTGTTTTGTCGTATGCTGGCCAAGCTGCTGCTCAGCGAACTGCTGATAACTGACATTAATGGCAATTCGCATGCAAATCTAATATTACGCATACGTCATGTGTGCATCATCCGCTTTGTAAATAAGATTTTGCTTGTTTGCATTTGTGGTTCGTATATTTGCTACAGTATTAGTTCGCTTCAGGGACTTTACTTTACGCTCTAAGGAGCATACTTTGTATGGTCTGGTGTTAAATTTGATAACAAGCAACCGAAACTAGTTTCTGGCATTTCCTACTCTTGTTGTTTTGTTCCTGTTCCGAAAGTGGTTGCCACATTCCACTTTGCTTTTGCATAATTGATGCACTGAAAGCAAGAGTGCGACCGAAAACCAGCAAGCACATGTATTAGTTGCCAAGGAAACAGGGCCGGTTCAAATGGATTAAGCGCAAACTGTGGCGCGTTTTGGAAATGAGGGTATTAAGACAGATTCTAGTGAAAGATAAGAGGTAAATTAGCAGCAGTGAATTATGGTGGCTTTAAAGCACTTCAGTTGTGCTGTGTAAGTTTTTTGTTAGCTAATCTTAATATTAAAAGGTATTCTATTAATGCTTACTTTAGATTTCTTTTACTTAATTATCAAAAATTATAAAACATACATCTTCTAGATAGTTATAGTTAACTATAACTTTTGGAACTTCTATAATTTTGCTCTTATTTGCCCAAAGAATCCGATAACATTTCTACACTGCCAAACTTTAATATATGTATGCTTTTATCACTTTTGCGGTTAAAATTTTTAATGAAGCTCTTGAAAGTCAACACTTGGCTATGGAGCAACTACCAACTGCCAACTGTGACTTGGCAACTGCTGACGTGGCCAGAATGGAGTAAAAACAACGACAACAACAACAAATTGGCAGCCCAGAGGCAAACTTCATTTCAGCAGAACGCCATTGCCAAGCCAAAGGTTCACAAACCTATTGACATGTCAAATAATAATCTGGCCACCTCCTCTCAGTGCTTTAGCAAGCAACTGTTTCCCAAACCTCCCCCCCCCCCCCCCACTTTCTTCCCAATTGCAGCCACAGCGCTGTTATTTACACTTATATGTAAGTACGTCGAGCCGAAAGCTACGAGAACTCAATGCTCCCCTCTTCTACACATACAATTTTTGTTTTCGTTTCCCATTTTGTGCTTACTTTCTTTGTTTTTTTTTTGTTTTTTTTTGCTGATATTTTGCACACTTTGCTGTTTTACACAACTTTCACATTGTCTGTTTGCCACCCACGTTCTGAAATATTCAGCTTTAACTATTTGGGCGTGGCAGTGTCTCACGAGTTTTCATTCAACGGGTGGGTTTTACAGAAAATTTAAAATATGCATAAGTCGATACCCAAAACAAACATATGGCGACCCCGGACCATAAAAAATAAACTATTACAAATTGTTTGCATACTTCTAGGCGAGCATGTGAAAGAAGAAGAAGCTCATAACACATGCATATATACTTAGATGTAAGTATGTATGCTAACTAAAAGGTGACGTAGCAGACAAGAATTGGATCTAAGCGCTGCTCATATTTGTCTAACACTGTATGCAGCTCACAAGGATTTGTGAATTAAGTAAAGAATATATATGTCTTTGAGGTTTTTGTTGAAATGAAATGATGGGTATATTATTTACAGCTTGGTTTCAGATGCAACGGGTTTATATTTAAACATTTGTACGACCATACAGCCTCTGTTGCATTGCATGAATATCATGATAGTAACCAAAACTTAGATCTTTGAATTTTATCCAATTATTATGAAATCATGGAATCAATGCGATTGTAATCAATCTATGCGATTCATAGTATAACTGCGAAAACTATCAAACACTTAAGATTAATCGGAATTGGCTGATAATACCGACAAATAATACATTTAGAACTGATCCGAATGTGACTTTCGAATCATTTTCACAGAATGGTGTATAACATACATTTAAGAACATACTAAAATTATAAAACCCTTCTATTGTTGTGCTTACAGTTATTTTATCTTTATCCTAAAAGTATGCCCCACATATCTTAATGGAATTAATTCGGAAGTGAACGGAACATTTCTAAATATGTTACTGTTTGGAGTTCAAAGAAGATAAGTACTTAATCATTTGGTTTATAATTATACACAAGCTTAACTATCGTCTGTCTCAAGTAATTAAAAAATGCATTAGACACTGAAAGGATACAAACGTGTTTGACGAATGCATAATACCCGATCCATCGCCTAGGAACACATAATGAACACAACATTTAAGCGTCAGACGTCTACAAGACACACACAAACACCTACACAAACACCTACATAAACACCTACACAAACACCTACACAAACACCTACACAAACACACACACACACACACGCACATTCTAGCACACACGTTAAGGATGTGCATATTTTGCAACGCTGCAAAGTATGCAACATGTAAATGTAAATTGCAGGAGACAAACACTTTTTGAGAGCGACGCGAACAGAAAGTGGCGACTGAAACTGATTGTTTTGGAGTGCTACGTTAATAATGGGCGTGGCAAGCATACAGACAGATGGACAGACAGACATTGTGACAAACTGAAAGGCGCAACTTAAAAGTGAACTTTAAGACATTTGCAAACTGTGAGTAAAAGTCACCTTGGATATGTCCGTTCTTTCAAGTAGCTTTTATGGTGGAAAAATTAATGGAAGTTAGGAGTTAGACAGAATAAAGATAAATAGATAAACAGATAAAAGATACATGCGTCTAATATACATAGCAATCATATATTTAATAACACACCTGATGCTATTGCTGCGATTCATGCGTGGACTCTGCACATAGGGTGATTCATTGCCCTGCATGGGCATTTGTCCAACTGGTCCAGCCGAACGATTGTGCAGCATCTTGTGTCCATGTCGTGTCATCGCAGGCGAACCAATCTGCAGCTGATCTATTGTATCCCCATCGGATAGCCGACTGCCCGCCGTATTACTATGCTTCAGCCACATTGCATACGAGCTATACTCCGGCTTAACTTCTGCATACGTTTGTGTATCCGACAGCGAACCATCGTGACGTGTGCCGCCCGCACGTGTGGATATCCTGTGGGCACAAAGTTAGTTTTTTTTAGTATGCAAAACTACAGTTTATGCCTTAGACTAGTCTCGTTACCTGTGCTGAAACAAATGCATATCGCTGCCCGGTTTGGGCAAACTGTGCGAACCCGTTGCCAGCCGCTCCCGTATGGATTGACTGAGCTGCGTCGCTGTGGGTCCCGTCAACGAAAAGCTGCGATGTTGCGTATTTGGTGGCAGCTCTATGGAGGCAAGATATATGATTTGAAATTTAAATTATTGTTTTTTAGAAAGCAGGAAATATAGCAACAATATAGAAATGCAGAAATGTTGTTCATATGAAAATTGAATTTTCAACCGATTGTTCCTATGGCCGCTATAAGATATAGTGTTTCGTTTTTGTTGAAATTTTGTAAACATGTTAAAAACGAGCTTAAACTTCGGTAATGTGAGCTTGGTTGAGTTATCTAAAAAAACAAGAAAGTTTTTTCATACATCTCATTTTCAAGCCGATTGTTCATATAGTAGCTATAAGATATAGTAGTCCGATTTCAATAAAATTTTCAAAATATGTTCAGATAATGCTAAAACTCATAAGTGGTAAGTTTGTTTGAGTTTTCTTGATAAACAAAAATTTTCGACCGATCGTTTCTATGGCAGCTATATGTTATAGTGTTCCGATCTGGTCGATTCTGACAAATGTGCTGCGTGTAGAAAAGTGAAACATCTGTGCCAAGTTTTATCAAGATAGCTCTAAAGGGAGTTCAGTTCACATAGAACAGTTAGATGAATGGATAGTGGGAAATGGCCAGTTCAACTTGATCGCAAATTATAATATCCTCTGCAAGGGTATAACAACAAAAGGCATTGTATATATTTCCAAAAGTTTGTTCTTAAACCTTTTAGTAAGCTAAAACTACATTAAGTGAGCTCTAATATATTCTAATAAAATTCCAAAAAACTTTGATTCAACTTACTGTTCATATCATTAGGCAGCGTTTGTGTGCCGCCGGTCACCTTGCGACCGCTGGCGGTACGTGGCACGGCGGACACGTGTGCAGTGCGTCCGCAGGGCAAACCATTGACCATGCCTGCTGCACCGCTGGCCGCCATTAGCATGGCTATGTTTTGTTGTTCTGCTGTGGAGGCAATGCTGCCATTGGCACGTTTTACATAACCAAAACTGGGCGGTACGCCCTTGGTGCGTGACGAGGCTGAAGGTGAGCCCTGCTTGGAGGAGCTGCCACTGCCACCGCCACCACCGCCGCCACCGCCCATGCTGCGACGCGATGGGGAAGATTTTTCAGATTTATCCACCTTTTGGTTATTGAGGGGTTCGGGCATTTTGGTCCAATTATCTCGACCATTTCGTGAGCCAGGTCGATGGTGTGGACTGCCATCCATTTTGTTATTGCTGTTATTGTTGTTGTTATTGTTGTTGTTGTTGATATTGTTGCTGGTGGAGCCGCCACTGGAGCTGGCTTGGCTGGCCGCCGAGCTGCCGTTTGCAGCGGTTCCAATGCTGTCAAGTGAGCCGCGACTGCTGCGAATGCTGCAAGTTATAAAAGAAGAAGGTTGAGATTAACATAAATAAATCTTTTATGCAACTATTCAAAAATGTTCTGAAAAAGAAAAACATTTTAATTGAATCATTGATTCTGGAATTGATTAAGAAAAAAAAAGGGGAATACTTCAACCACTTTCTTGCTTATATTTCAAGTTTTCTTTTGAGGATTTCAGGGCATTTCCTCGTCAAGCACCCTCGACTAGAATATGCTTCGGTATTTGCTACTCGGAAACTTTTGTTATAATTCAGTTAAAATTACAAAACTGGTTTGAATTACGCTTAATTAGCTCAACAGCGGCAGCTTTCTTAATGTATATAATTTTCACAGTTTTTAACCAAAAAGTTCAACAACTTTTAAGATAAATTGTTTATGGGCTATCGAAAAGGAGGGCGCTAGCCAGAACAATGATGATGCATTGCTCGATGACTTTGTGTTTGGGGCCAGCTGGGCGCCAATTACAAAACATTACGAGGAAGCAGAACAACAAATGAAGTAGCTGTTGGCATATTGTGTATACGCCACGCGCGCCTGTTCTTAATTTTTATTTAAAAGTTAATTGCATGGATAATTTATGCAAGTCGCTCATTGCTGCTGCTGTTGCTGCTGTTGATGTTGCTGCTGCTGTTGTTGACGTTGATATAGCGCTGGCAAATGGCAGCAAGTGTTATATAATTTATAAGGCAGGTGCCTCACAGCAATCCAATCAAGTGTTAAGCAAAGCGTCAGAGTCGAGGCTTAAACTCAAAAGGAGCTGACAAACAATAGAAAATCAGTGTGCAAATAGGCGTGCAATTGGAAATAAAAGAGAAAAAGAGAAGAGAGATTCGATAGACAGACAAACTTGACAGTTGAACAGTCCACACACAATGGACCCCAAACTGATATTTTAGACGATGGGCAAATACGACTAACATTTCAAGTGCGACTACAATTCAAACTGTGCGCACAAAGGCGACAAAGCGCATTGAGAGACTGCCAAACTGAATGGGCAACAATTTCAATTAAAATGACAAAAGACGAGCACAAAACAGAATCTAAAATATAGAGGGGTTTGAGTTTGGGTTTTTGATTCAGCTAGTAACTGTTAGAATGCCTCAAGTGTCTTCAAAGCTAGCAAACGTTTCCGTTATGGGCCAAAAGGATTGTGTTGCATTGTTAACAGCAAAGTCAGTCAGAAGTCAACAATAAAATTTCATGTTTAAGCCGCTTACGCCAACGCTGCCCATATATCAAAACTAATTGGGCGTGTCGTCTGCTATAATAAATAATGCTATTTATTTGAATATCCTGCCATTATATAGCAGTAGCTACATTTGCCTGAAATGATTAATAAATTATATAAAATTATTAATAAAACAGACAGGAAATGGGCACGGTAAATTATCTAAAGCATAAATTCTTCAGTGACATGCCATGTCTATCGATTCGTTTTAAGATATGGGCTAGACAGGAAGTGAGTCTAGATTCAAATTTTTATAAGAATTACGCGATTTTCACACCATGCAAATCTTTTTAAGTATCAACGTATCAAGTAGATTTAAAGGCCTGTTGCCGTTTCTACTATTGGTAAGATATTGTGAAAGTGATTTTTCCTTAAATGTTATCATTTTCCCTTTTTGCCGAGATTTTCCGGAATGAATTCACTTTCATTTGATCAGGAATTGAATTAACAAACTATTGAGACTGGATTTCAATTACAAAATGAACAGCCATAAGAAAATGTTGATCAATTCCACAAAATTTACCGAAGTTGGAAACTGAAACAAATCTGATTATCTAAATTATGTCTATGAGCTATTTTGCATAGTTATTTTTAAGAGAATTCTCACTCTTTCAATTCTAGTATAACAAAAATAAATCTTTAACATTCCCTGCAACAATTCTTTACAATCTCAGCTTGTTCATTAAAAATTACTCACAATTTTCCGCTGCTTTGAAATTCAATATTTGCACATTATTTCCACCCGCTGTTAAAAATACCTTTGAATTCTAATACCTGATAAAATCTAAATATGCAAAAGCACGCAAAATTCGAAAGAAAAGAAAAAAACCAACATAATAGCAAACTGCAAATGCGCGTTGAGCGTTTTGTTTGTTTTGTTTTTCACCATAAATTTTAATAACAGCAATTTCAGCGGACACTGTGTTTTTCAGATTAGATCTATATGCGCCTTTAATTCAATTGCACAGTGGCAACAAAATGAACTAATTGTGGTTCGTTGGTCGCTTAAAGAGCCATGCAATTTCCGCTGAATTGCTCAAAAGTATACTATGATTTAAGAGCATGCCATATAAAAAGGGAAAAGGGGCGAAGAAAAACAGCTGTCTGGGTCATAAAACTCAACTACACCCTGGCAAGCAATTACCGTTTAGATATGCCCAGGCGATAAAGGGAGGGTGGGTGTGTGGGGGGGGGGGGGGAGTGAAAGAAGCAACAGCAGCAACAATATTAAGGGGCAAGTGAAAAAAAAGAAACTCATGGTAACTGAGACGTCCACTTGGTGGCGCCTCGGCGGAGGTGGGGTGTGCAGCCCTTGGTAGTATTCGTGACTGTCTGTCCTTAGGTATAGATATAGGTGTGTGTGTGTGTGTGTATGTCTGTGTGGTGGCAGAGTGAAAGTGAGCGTCAGAAGTGACACATAAAGCTCATAAATTGTCGCACACTCAATATGCATAGGGAACGAGGGCAGGCTTTAGGAGGAGGGGGGTTTGGATTGGGGGTGGGTTATTCGGTAAAATCAATAACGATTGCCATGTCAGTTGACGCTGGCAAATGACCTACGTGCACTTACCAAGTGGGTGAAATCGATGACAGCTAAAAAATATATATACCATATTACAAAATATGCTAAGGCATGCCATACATGCTCCTATATATCCAATACTGCCATATATATATATATATTATGCATATAAGCGCTTTGGCTTAACTTTTAAGCTGCAATTCATTTGAATTTGAATTGCACTGAAAAACTGGCTACTGACCCGAAACTTCGTTTGGTTTCAGCACAAACTGAGGGCAAAAAGAAAAAAATGCCGCATAAATTTCATAAAGCTGTCGAAAACAAAAAGAAAATAGGAGCAGACGTCAGAAACAGCAGCATTGTATGAAAAAAAAAAGAACAGACGAAGCGATCATTTATAAGTCGCATTTACAATGGAAATGCATTCAAAGAGAAAAATATATAAAATATGAAACGAGCTAAATGGAAAGCCATTTTAAATAGCCCCAACAAATGCGTTATTATTGTATTTTTCCAAAGGACTGCAACTAACTAGCTGCCTGCAACTATTTTATTCCAGGAAAATGTTATTAGAGCTTCTGTGTCCACATACAAAGCTTCTTGTTATTGTCATAATTGCTACTGCTCTTGTTACATTAGCATTCATTATACAAATTGTATTATTCTTGGAAATAATACGAATGCTAAGAACTGTATTTCTATGGAAAAGCTTGTTTTTGTAATGCATTTCGATTATTATTGCGCAAACAAACTAAAAATAATAATGAAAACCTTTTGTTGACAACTGTAGCCTTATAAGTAGGCATTCGGCTCTGACACACAAAACCCAGAGTTCGATTCCCAGTCAAGCAAATCGTTGTCAATGTTGAAAAGTCAAACCAGTGTCCAGGGGACTACAACCAACATTCATTAAAATAAGTACATATGTATTAATCAAAAGATATATTTAAAAACAACTTTAAGAATATGAAAGAATTCTATAACTTTTCTTTTGGCAAACAACTTTTCTGTGAACGTTAATACATGTGATTAGACTAGAGTCTTGATAAAATAAACCGCTTTTCAAAAAGTGTTGAAGCATTTCCACAGGCAACAACAGAACGATTCATATTTGAACAGAACAAATGTTTTGCTTTTGAGTATTTATTGTTATTATTATGATTATTATTATTATATAACTTATTGCTTTTGTAACTGAAATCCTGTTTACATTATTTGCCAATAAGCTTAAACAAAATAATGACTAATAATGTAATTTTAATTCATTATATAAACAAGTAGGAATGGCTCTAGTCGAGTGTGCTCGACTACGAGACACCCTGCACCCAACTCTGACAAACATGTCACACTAAAGTCTATGCATACTTTGCACAATTGCTTACAAAAATAACCTTTAATATCAGTTATCTTAGATAGCTATAGGCAACCAATTTGGCATAAATGTTTTCGTTCTTTGAACTTTTTATTTATTTATTATTGGCCCGGCAACAAATCGTTACCAGGCACGAGCAACTACTGATGCGTCAGCACGAATTGAAATCGAAGGCAAATTTGTTAAAAAATAAGCAATTACATAAGATATGTCATGATTAGCTGTGCTAAATAACAAAATTAAAAAGTTCATCCTAACTAGTGGTTGGCATTAACTGGTTGAGAATTACAAGTAATCAACTGTAAAAGCAAACCTGAAAGTAGGCAACACAATAGCCTGCTGGGTCCTTAAATATCTATTTTTAGATACGTCAAGCCGAAATGTTGTAATACACTTTTGACTACCTTAATGTCAATGTGTGTGTATAAAAACTATAAGGTTGCAAGGGTACTGATCTCTATATTTCATGAATATATTTAGCTTGAGCATCTTTTTTCATTAGCACAAGAAGAACTAGGAAAAACAAAGCCTGAATGGCGTCGTAACTCCCCCCTCCCCTTTAACTGGCAAAAAATACTGTATCTTCCACAGTTTAACAGCTAGAGCAAACATATTTGATATCTGATGAAAGTGTGTAACTCCCACACCAGTTTTACTGGACCAACCAAATTAATGGCAAAACTTGAAAGATTTGAGCAAAAATACAATTGCCACGCCCACTTCCGACTCCTCAAAGAGGCTAAAAAAAGAGTATATCGCCGGCGGGAACATCCGACTGCAACGTTCTTACTTGTTTCAATAGTCAATTTAAACTAGTCTGGCATTTTCTATTATTGAAATGTAAATTGATTTGAAATGCCTTTTCCGATTAACTCAAATATGTGCTTAATTCTCGTAGCTCCTGAAATTTCTTGCATAATAAATTTTGGGTATTTTTATACTCTACTCTATTGTACTCTATTGACACACTAAGGCGTCTGCATAATTTATGCAATTGCTTAATAAACAATATTTGTGATATGCCAATCAACGCACAGTTATCTTCGATAACTATATGCAACCAATTTGGCATAAATGTTTTCGTTCTTTGAACTTTTTATTTATTTATTATTGGCCCGGCAACAAACCGTCACCAGGCACGCGCTACTACTGATGCGACAGCACGAATTAAAATCGAAGGCAAATTTGTTAAAAAATAAGCAATTACATAAGATATGTCATGATGAGCTGTGCTAAATAACAAAATTAAAAAGTTCATCCTATCTAGTGACTGGCATTAACTGGTTGAGAATTACAAGTAATCAACTGTAAAAGCAAACCTGAAAGGCAACAGAATAGCCTGCGGGGTCCTTAAATATATTTAGACACGTGAAGCCAAAATGATGTGGTACACTTTTGACTGCCTTAATATCAACTGATGTGAATGAAAAATAAATGTTTATGGTCTCTAGATTTTATGTAGTACATATTTCGAATGAGCAACTGTTTTCATTTTTCACTTTTTGGAGCACAAATCAGTGCTAATGAACTCAAGCCTAGTAGAGTGAAAATTAACTTAAAATACCATATTCAGCTTTGATTTCAATCCGCCATGTACTTAAGATTGACTGTAAGCAATATGGTTTCATAATGCAGAAAGTAGGGCTGGAAAATTATTAAGGAAATAAGAGTAGGAAAGACTTTAGACACACCACAAAATAAATTTCAGTTTTATAGGTAAATTTAAAATAATAACATAAAGAAAGTACAAATTGATAGACTTTTAAAAGAAACGCATAAAGTAATGTTCAATTGTTAAACACAAAATTGACACAAGTTGCACTTTTAAATGGGCATTACTTTAATTGATGTGTTTGATAAGTTTTAAGCTGTTGTATTGATATATGAAGCAGTATATTTAGTTATATATCGAGCAGTGGCTTCACTTTAAAAAACTGTTTCTTTCTATGTGTTAACTACCCCTTTAAAGTGTTTTTTGTTTTTTTTTGTTTTTGTGCTTATCCAGCCATGTGCGCAGTGCTAATGTCCGAAAATATATTCGTACTCCTATTTCAGCATTGAATGCTACTTGCCTCCCTTTGCAAATATGCCCTGTGAGTGCTTCGCATCGATGTTTTCTGGGGGCAACAACACAGCGAGCTGAACCGAGGCACAGACGCATTTGAAATATATTTAGTGGTCCGTGGAAAACAAATTCCATGCATGTCTGAATCGAGCCGGTTTGCCGCTTTTGGCCATTTCATTTTGGGCCAAAACACAGAGCACAGCACACAGAACGCAGGACGCAGGACCAATGGAAACTAATTTCGTGCATAAAATGTAAATTGCATGGCCAACTCGAAATAAAAGGCAATAAATAAACGGACCAAGCTGCGCTTTAGTGTTTTTTTTTTTTTGGTTTGCCTGTTTCGTGTCGAGCTATTTAAAATGTTTGTTGTGTAATTTTTAATTTAGTCGCTAATTTATGCAACGCCCCGAAGCACGTGTTTAGTTTGTAGCTAGGAGGGAGTGTTTTCTATATGCTATGAGCTATATAGTACCTATATATGGAGTTCATTTAGTCAGACGTGGGCAACATATTCGCGTAATTGCCTCTTTTAATTGACAGCAGCCACTGGGGCTGCTAGAAAAAGGGAAGAGGGTGTAGTGCTTTTAGTGAGATAATTAGACGTGTCCTTTGAAATTTGCTGACCTTAATTCATAGATGCATTAAGAGTGTACTATATGTGTTTTATATAAGTGAAAACAAGCTGAGATAATGAGCCAAAACGGAAGCTTTGAAAAACAGTGCTTTGTTGTTTTTTATTAAATAATAAAAGAAACTGGTTGCTTAGCAAATAGTTAGTAGCTGTCGCAGCTGCTAATAATAAGAGATAGTAAACAAATTAGTTGAAGAGTATAATCTGCTCTTATGAAAGTCAGCTTTTATTTTGAGTTGTGTATAGTTTTAAAACTTAGTTTTACGATACTTTAGTAAGCCATGCTTAGGATAGGTTATGAAATGGGAAACTAGGATTGCCACTCCTACACTTAGATCGGAATTGACCCTTTGTAATACAACATAAGTTCTCTCAAAACAATTCATAAACAAATCAGAATGCTCTAGTCGAGTGTGCCCGACTACAAGACTTCCTGCTCCCAAATTGCACTTCAAGCAGTTTAGCGTCAACGCAAGCAAGCAGCGCACTTAACTTGTCCAGTGCATGTCAAACTGTTGCTTCTGCCTGCTGGGACAGGGGGAAATATATTCCTTAATAACTTTGGTGTTTGTTATCCGATCTTAATGAAATTTACGCAGCTGATTAACATTGATATAACATATATGTGTACCGGAAATCAAAGCTGAGTGTTTTTCAAATTGTTTCTGTGGGAATCTTTTTCGATTTGCGGGGGTGCGGGGGGTTTACCCAAAACTTGAAATAAACTTGATCTGCGTATGGTATACAGGAACCTATATGCCAAGTTTGGTGTCTCTAGCTCTTATAGTCTCCGAGATCGACGCGTTCATACGGACAGACGGAAAGACGGACAGGCGCACAGACAGACAGACAGACAGATGGACATGGCTATATCGACTGGGCTGTTGATGCTGATCAAAAATATGTGCTCGAAAATGTCTCCTTCTGCCTGTTATATACATTTGCAGTACTTTATAGTTCCCTTTTTCCCATTTTTAATAAGAACAGGGTGTAAAAACACAAAATTTTGACTACATAGTGAATTTTAGAATTTACAATGAATTTTAAAGAAAGCTTTTCAGTAAATAGAAAACTAGCTCAATAATTAGCCTGTCTTTCTTAAAATGTTAAATGAAATTCGAAATCAAATCCCGCCATGTATTATAGACTAACACATCTTTCTAAACAAGTCAATAACTAAGGGTATTAGTACAATATAATGTTAAATATACAAGGCCTAAAAGTCCATTTGCAACTCAGTTCTATAGACCACATATGTGCTACAAAATGTTGAGGTTGACTTGGTTGCATGCCACATGTGTTCATTCTATATGTACAATTTACATACAGACTATAAAGAAAGAGGGACAACCATTGTTGATAAATGGTAGCCTACTCATTTATTAAAACTGTCAACAGGCGTTCATTGTAGGCTGCAACTATCAGCGGATGCAAACTAGCACAGGAAGCACGCACACACACACACACACACATGGAGAACACACACACACACACGTAGACAAGAAGCACACACTTTTCTGTTGCCTTCTTGTCTCTTTTCTGCTCTTGAGCTCTTTTTGCTGTGCATGCTTTGTATGGCTGATAAAATATTATGAATGGAATTCCGACAGCTTTACAGGCGTTACAAGCACATTAATAAAAGTGTCGAACATGTGAAGCATAAGGCTTATGGGGAGGTGGAGGTGAAGATTGGAGTGTTGGCGCGGGAGCAAGGATCCCACGCACGCAACCTTCAACTGGGTAGGAGCGGGCGGCTGTCGTGTTGGCTTTGGCCTTGCAATGGCGCCTAAAAGCATGCAACACTCAACATACAAAAATAACAACAACAGCTTGTAGCCTTTTGGCAAACATATATTTTGCCAGGCGACTGTGTCAAGGATGTCGTAAGGGGGGCAGACCCTTTGAGCGGTAGCTTATAGTAGCTGCCAGCCTTGTAATTGTAGGCCCCCAAAAATATAAGCGAAAGCATAGCATAGCGCACATCAATTATACAAATGTCAGCCAGGCAGCCGTTTCCTTGTCGCAATTGTTTGCCTTTTACGACTTCCGTTCCATTGACAGTCGCAATAACTTATGGTTTGAGCATAACAATGCCAACGAAATATCTTCTTTCCTTCCTTTCTTTATTTTTTTCTTTTTTTTTTTTTTTGGCATAGACATTCACGTCAACATCGTGTGAGCTAAGTGGCCATAAAGCAAACGCTCACGAAATGCTCTCAAGCTATTAAATAGAGCTGGCTCAAAAGCAGCTACAATAACTTGACTTAAAGCTTGAAGCCAAATAAGCAGCTCTTGGCTAAAATCCATTCGCCTTTAAGCAGCTTGCTAAGCTTTTGCTGTACAAGTTTGTGTGCCAATGAAAATTCCAAAACAGACACGTTGCCAGCCACTTTGAGCTGGAAAACTGACGCTGTGTGGAAGTCGCGTAAAGCGAAAAACAAATGCAAATTAAATTAAACACCAAACTTTGCTAATATGCTAAAAACAAAACTTCAGAGAAAGAGCGTGAACCCTCTACCCCTTAACGGCTTCAAGTTTCTTTTTAAACATTTAATTAAAGAAGCTACAAATTACAACATGAAAAGGAAGCATAAACTGAAAGATGTCAAGCTTCTTATAAACTCTATAAAAAGTGTTGGTTATCCAAAGTTTCGAGTTCTGAATGCACAGGTTGCTAAAAGGTATTGTACTTTATAAAATGGCTAAAAGAGAGAGATGTTTTGACAAGTCAAGAAGACATCAGACGTTCAATATTAAAACAAATCTCATTGTTGCTGTATCAAGCCATAAATAACAATCAAATTGCATATTGTAATTCGTATTGGAGTTCATTAAAGTGCAATAAACTTGTTACGTGCAATCTTGTAAAATGGGGGAACCTTGGTGGGGGGGGGGGGGGGGGTCAGCCTGTTAACAACCCTCGTGCTAGGTAAATGGCACTTAATTTAATGTCAAATTTATGTAAGACAGTCCAGTTCCAGTTCCAGTTTCAGGGCTAATAAAAATGCCTCAACTGACAGTCGACACATAAAAACTTGTATATCGAATGACACGAAAGATTCACACTATCACAGCAGAAGCAGAAAGGACGACAACAGTTTGTATGTAGATGGCCATACAAAAAATGGGTTAACCGAGTTGGCCTAAAAACGTTAACGTTTTGCCGCAGTAGAAACTGGCAGGCAAACCGCAACGTAAACACTTTGCATGATTTAGGGCCATAGGAGAATTGTATTATATATATACGAGCATACATATACGAGTCTGGAGAGTTCACTATACGATATATGCTGTTAGGTGAGTCACATATTTATAAACTTCATTATGCATGAGCTCCTTTTGGTTTGTCCTGAGAGAGGTGCGGCTTTCACTCGTCGCACTCAAGACATCTAAATCGATGGCAAAATGTGATTAGCCAGCAAAAGTGTAGCATACCCAAAGGCGACAAGGCTGTTGCGTGCCACCTTTGAGTAGTGTGAGTTCTATACGAACAAACAAGCAAAGTAACTTAACAAATGAGTTTATTAATGAGCAGCGTAAACAGTTTTCCCCTCACTGCAAAGCTCTTGGTTTGACCAAATGAGCCAAGTTTTGGTATGGCAAGTAGCTAAAATTAATGTGAAAGTAGGCGTTGCTCATGTTTGTTTCTGCAGGGGGCTTTGACATTGATAGTTCAGTTTAGTTTTATGTTAATTATTAGATTTGGAAGAGGCGTAGGTGACTAGCAGAAGATGTTTCAGCAAATTAATTTAGTTGCTGCATCAGTCACATTTATTGGATACTTTTTATGGAATGAGAAGAGTAGGTACTTCTAAGCTACAGTATATGCATTTCTGTTAATGTTCCTCCAAAATTTTAGTCTTTTTAAGACATTATTGTACTTGAAAATGGCTAAGGCAGGAAGCAGTAGGTCTCTGTGGATCATATTCCAGAAAAAGAAGTTGCCTCAATTTTGAAGATTTATAATGTTGGAAATATTTGATCAAATGTTACTGTTAAACATCATTCCAGTGAGTTATATTGTCCTAAGACAATGATTACTAATATACAAAATATGTTATTAACTTTGAAAAAGAAACAATCTGCTGATTATAAAGCTTTTGAATAAGAACTAGCTCTAATTAGCATAGCTTTGAGATATTCACAATTCTTCAAAATTGATCTAGATTTAAGCTAAGCAAAGAGCTTAACCATTTCTTATAGCATATTATAGTTTTCGAAATCTTTTCTATTTTATAAAAGTGACAACATTTAAGAGTAAAAATGGTTTAATTACAATTTAATTATCAAAGGTAGTACAAAACAGTTGATAGTGATCAGTAAAATGGCTTTGTAGTTTTATAAATACCTGCTTATATTCAATTTACATACACAACATGATATATCAAACTAAACAGGCAAAACATAGGCTAAACAGTAATTAACAGGCTTCATTGACATAATATCTCTCACTTTTGTATACCCCAAGTCCAATTCGCTATGCTAAAACACATGTTATAGTCAACCCGCTTAGGCTTTAGTAGGTATAATTAAAGCGTGCGCTTAAAGCCGCTTAGCTCATTGTGAATTCAACTAAAGCTGAGCACAGAAACAATTTAGCTAAGCTACCCAAAAATTTAGTGGGGTCACAGGGTTTCAGGGGAGGGGTTGAGTGGTTTGTATTACTGTATATGAGTCAGCTTCGTCTATAAACTGCTCTAAAATATGCACACAATGTTGCCTCGTCGCTGCCTGTTGCTGTTTTATGGCGAAATGTTGCCCTTTTCACGTATCCTTTTTTCATTTCGTGTGTTTTTGTTGTTTTGCGTTTGTGACTGGTGGCATGTTACTTTCTGGCCACAGGACTTGACAGGCTGGCACCTATGTGCGCACGGCAGGACCAAAAAGATTTATAGCCAGTGTGCAAAGACTTGAATGAAAGGTCTGACATTTGAAAGTAATTGCCGAAATTGGGAGACAAACTAAAAGCAAGTGTATACAAAATTGATTTACTCAGTGTATTGAATGCTGAATAGATCGACTTATAGAAGACAATTTGCATATAAGTATGTCGCATAACTGTGGTGTATCTCATATGGACACCAAAACGGAAGCCAGGCTCAGTATTTGTGTTTACAGCCCCTTACATTTGCCTTTGCCTTTGCCTTTGCCACTGAGCCTTTGTAAACAAAGCTCGTCGGCAGGACAAATATTTGAGCAGTAAATAAAAGCAAACGCCGGCCGGAGTTTAATGGCCTGCAGCAGTCATTGACTTTGCTCCATTTGCTGTCCATTTCACCGAGTGAGATATCTTCAAAGCAAGCTACACACACATGTTAATTACTGTCCAACAAAATGCATTCAAGCATATCTATAGCATAGAACTGAGCACTTGATTCAATACTATTGATTACCTTTTGAAATGTTAAAACATGTTTTTGAATTAGTTTCGTATAAGTCCACTTTTAACACACAGATATCATAGACAAAACACCGCAATGTATGCAACACCAAACAAAAACAAAAATCAACAAATCAAAACAAGCACACTTCACATGACTTAAATCACAAAATACAATTTTATATTTTCATTTTATTTAATTTACTTCAAGTTATTTACAGCAACATTTTATTCAAAATTTTGCGAGTATTTTTCAAATATTTATTTCAACAATTTCAGAGCGACCGTCCACATTTTATCAGACAACCGCAGCGCCCGAGCGTTCAAATGCGTTTCTGGGGTTGCTTCAACAACCGTGCTTGCTTCGAACTAAGCAAAAATGTTCAGTTCGAAAATGTTTAAGAGAGCGCTCTCAGCAAGTTCGAAAAGCAACTAAGAGAAACCAGAGAGCGAGCGAGTCTGTCGCACATGGCAAAACTGTATGCTGAAAGTAAAAGGCCGCCTGTGTCGATTGGGAATTAGAGCTAAGAGGAGGGTTAAAGAGGGTAAACAACGGGGTAAAGCACCGACAGAGTCACCTGCCCACCTGTGCCTTCTATGTATATCTTGCTACCGGATGAATGAAGTTGTTTCGTTGAGCCTGTTTTCATACAAGTCTTTGGGCGTTTTTTGGCATGTGCGAAACAGCCACGCAATTGGCCAACTAGAGTGCTCATATGCAAGCCAGAAACATTGAGTTTCGCTAAATAAAATATAGTGGTTGAAACAGCAAAGTGCACTTAACATAAGTTTGGCTGAGGAGTTAAGTTTATGGAAGGAACTTTAATATAAAGTTTATTGTAAAGTTTGAAATTATCGCTCACAAGCAGTTCGATTGGAGTAAAAGCTTAATAAACAAATTAGCAATTAAAATATGAAAGGCTTCTACTTGCTTTCAAAATTTAACAAAATAGAGCACTCGAAGATTCTTTGGATACCCAGTAAGAAACTAAGTTAACTAAGTTAATTTTATTTTTTTTAATACAATAATATAGGTACAAAGTTGGAAATTGAGTTCTATTTCAAGAAAAAAAACTTAAGAAATGTGTGTTTTGGGAAGCATTAAAATAGTTGTCTTATCTGAAAGTTGTTTTTATGGAAATATTCCAATTTCAAATCTAGTGAAGCCCATATATACATATGTATGTATATTTAAAACTTAAAATGTTTTCCGGCCTGTTCCCATTTCCTATACTGATCAAAGCTTTCGGAATCGGAATTAATACCTGTTCTGTGTTCCGAATATTAGTGGTGAATTCGATTTAAACAGTTATATTTTTAAGACAGTGGATTGAGAAGAATTCAAAGATATCTTTTACAAGTAAGAACGTTGCAGTCGGGTTCTCCCGACTGCGATATACTCTGTTTTCTGCACGTTTAATAAATAACATTTTTGAAAAGACTACTTATATACTTATGAACTGTCCTTGAACTTAGGTAAAGTGAATTTGGTTGGGATACTTTGAAAAACAAAAAAGTTATGGCAGCTACATGTTATAGTGGTCCGATCTGGCCGATCTTAACACTTTGTCTGTCTATGGTGTATATACCAACACGTGTACCAAGTTTGGTTGCGGTTACGGACAGACGGACGGACGGACAAACATTTCACAAACCCAAAAATTTTCCATTTTGGAAAACAGAGTATAAAAACGAAGAGCTATTGCTATTTAATTCGAAAACAGGAAAATCAAATTGAAAACAGTTCGCAATGAAAAAACAAAGAAAAACATAAATATATTAATTAATTTTTATTATAACTTCCTGTCCAAGCCTGTC
Organism: Hirtodrosophila cameraria; assembly: GCA_949708635.1. Classification (NCBI taxonomy): domain Eukaryota; kingdom Metazoa; phylum Arthropoda; class Insecta; order Diptera; family Drosophilidae; genus Hirtodrosophila; species Hirtodrosophila cameraria. The sequence continues at coordinate 74,577,367 of OX453090.1, read as the reverse complement.
CCTCAGCCTCATAACATTTAAGGTCATACGTATTTATATATATTTAAAAAAATGTTCTTCCCCTTTTAACTACTTACTTAGTGTCAATATTTTATGCAAGAAAATCAGGAAAATGTTTTAGCGCTTTTTATTTGGCCATAAAGTGGTTTATTTTATTTCTTTCTTTCATTTCCACTATCTGATTCCTTCCATCTACTTCCGTTCCCACACAATGTTATTATTCCTTCGCAATGTCAAACAGCCCCACCCACTGAACATATACACTGCATATACCGCCCAACATTGTCTCTGGTTTTTGGGTGGTAAGAGTTTCTGTGGTGGTTGTCAGCCAAAAGCAACAAATGGCTTTTCGAGCAAAGAGAGCGCACAGCTGTCGCCTGTTGTTAAGAGCGATAGTTAAGCAATTTCGAAAATTGTGATAAAGTCTCTTAGGCATCAGTAGCGACATTCATTCAATAGTTAAACTTGTTTTCTTGTTCGACAGCCGCCAAGTTTTCAATTGAATGCTACCAAAAATTGAGCCAAGGGCGGGCTTGTTCTTGTCTGTGCTGAAATTTTCCAAAAAAAAAACAAGCAAAATAAAAATAAACTTAAAAAACTGCACGCAAGAAAATCCAACGAGCATTCAATGAAAAGCGAAACTAGCCGATAACAAGTTCTTGTTATTGTTGCAGTTGTTATTTGTGATTTGTTGATTGTTGCAAAGTTGTTGCCACGAATGGTTAGATTTAACTAAACTAAATTGGAGCCCCTTCTGGCCAGCCTTTTATACACTATAAGTGCCTCTTGCTTGGCTCCCGGATACTCATTAATCTTCTAGGCGTTGCCACTCAATCAACGAGTCATCGAATTGCCCCAACAAATAATAAAAGAGCCACAGATGTTATCCCCAACACAAATACCATATATCATCTAAGCAGCACCATCTACAATGCATCGAAGTGTGCGTTCCTTCTCCAATTGAATTTTGTGAAAAATAGAGAGCGGAATTTAATGAGATGGAAGTGTAGAACATCTAAGAAACAGAAATGTTAAATAACAAAATATAAATTTATAAAAGAGAGAGATCTTGACACTTTGTCTGACTATGGTATATACCAACATGGATGCCAAGTTTGGATGCTCTAGCTTCAAAACTGTGGAAAAAACCTGCGTTCATACAGACGGACGGACAGACAGACGGACAGACGAACATTTCACAAACCCAATATACTCTTTTTTTCCAATTTGGAAAACAGAGTATAAAAACAGGCATAACAATTTTTTTTAAATTTTGACAAATTTGTTTGAATAGGACAAGGCCTTGCTAAGAAACTAATTACTTCATAATTGAAGCTAAGAATGCTTTAAATATATCAATATATAACCTCTACAATATGGTTTTTGTCATGCCAAAAGATATGCCAAAAACAAAATTAGCCTTGATTCATAGAGTATAGGAATATATATAATAATCAAAAACTTTCATGCGCCTTAATAATAATTACAAAAAATATCTATAGGCCATGCCAAGTTATTGGAAAACGATTAAGCAAAGTCCAAACAAAGTGTTTGTAAGTGCGTGTGTTTGTGTGTGTAAGTATTTATACATATATATGAGTGTGTGTGTAGGAATGTCATTTTGTACTGCATGGGGCAGTTGCAGAGGTCAGTTTTGGCTTAAAGGCTTACGTATGCCTGCCACATGCTACGAAACGTGGGTGAATAATAGGAAAACCATATGTGAAAGAGGGAGTTGCATTTGTCAATTGCGAATGCAGTTGAAGTTGTAGTTGGAGTTGGAGTTCCTCATGTCCATTCAGATATGGCAAATTGCAACTGGTTTTTTTCTATTTGAGCTTAAGCTGTGTGCAACTGTTGCAATTGTGCGGAATTTGCCTAATGCATTTTTGTATAAATTCATTTGTGATTAAATAACAATTGAACATCTGTTTAGCTACTATTATGTAAATAATCCTCACTAAATTCTTAAGCTGCTACTAAAGTAGTTGAAGGAGCTAAATAATGCAGATAAATTGTGTAAATTCTTAATTTTTATTAACAACCGAGCTATAGGGACACTAAAAATGAATAGAGGTTTCTGCTTAAAAATTTATTTTAAAACTTATTTCCTCTATCCATGAAACAAGCCTTAGTTGTTGACACAGCTTAGTTAACACTTAGAAAGCCTGGTCGACCAAGCTCCTCAATTCTAAGTTTTAGCATTATCTTAACAAAATTTATATTTACATTTTTTCTTTATCGGACCACAATATCTTAAAGCTGCCATAAGAACAATGGGTTGGAAAAGGTGTTGTATGAAAAACTTTATTCTTTCTCAAGGCTTATAAACTTTTCAATGCATGTTGCACAAATGTTATCCAATTCGGAGAATGATATCTTCTTATAAGAATAAGTTGTTGTATAAACAACTTTTTTTGTTTATGCAAATGTCTTAACCAAACTTACAAGTACTCAATGCTATTATATACGTCACATGTTGACCAAATTTGATCAAAAGCGGGCAACTATATCTGATAACTGTCATTAGAACAATCGGTCGAAAAATAAGATATTAAATAAACAACTTTTTAGCAAGGGTCACGAAAGTTCAAATGTTCTACTGCAGCTTTTGTCAAGGCGGGTGTGTGTCTTGGCTAAAAGTGTCTCGGCTTTGTTATAAAGCTTGCAGCGCTCATTGAGCTTTCTGTTGCAAAAGCTTGCAAAATAAAAAGCTTTTCAGCGTGAAAAGCTGTCTATGTGAATCCTGAATTTCAAGAATTTTTCGATTTTATATTCAGATGTGCTTCCATTTCTGAAACCACATATTTCGTATGTGAATTGAAAAGTAAGTTTGAATAGAAACAACTGATTTGCATCTTACTTTTGTTTTTAACAAATTCGTTAAAGATCAACTCTGAACTTGAATTTGTGGATGCGGAAATGGGAGAATGCCTGATTATGTTTCTGAATAATGGATTTTTTAATACATATGTATGTCAAATCGTCCGACATGCTATAATTTTGATATTTGTTGAAGCTTAAAATCACATTAGCAGAGATCTAGAAGAAAGCTATGAACAAGTTAGTTAATATGTCCTTTAAAAGATTCTGAGCTTCATTTCGCAACTATAAACAAAATGTAAAAGAAAATATATGATTAATTTAATTATAAGCTGCTTACTCAGATCCAATTCAATTTAATTTATATGAGTAAATCTGTCTCGTTTTATCAATACTTATCCCATTTAATGCTCTCAAATGTCACCAAAAGGCAACAAAGCTGACAAAGCAACAAAGTTAAGTAAATAAAGAATATGTTTTTAATGTGACAAACGCATCAAACTCAATGAAACAATATCAAGGTTCCCAAAAGGATTCCCAAACGACAACAAAAACTTCCACTTCATTTAACATCAGTCGAGGCACTTCACTAGCAGAGAGCTCTTAGTAGAAAAAGAGAAAAAATAATATTAAATAAAGGCAGCGGGAAAATTGCAAGCATATCGAAATGAAAACGAGAATGGGAGCCAGCTGATTGTTTGGCCCTGGGATCACGTTATTGAACACTCGAATGGGCAGCCCTTAAAAAAGGTAAGGCAGGTGGACAGAGAAGGGCAGGTGGGCAGCTGGACAGCTGGGCAGGTGGGCAGCTGGACAGCTGGGCAGGTGGGCAGCTGGGTCTGGCAACATATTTTTTGGGCCTACGGGTTCACTGAATTTGATGAAATTAATAAAAACAATTTGTATTTATTATGTTGGGGCTGTTGGGTGCGAAATTTATTTTCAATTTGCTGTCGCGTTGCGGTCAGCCAAAATTAGCGAAATGTGGATAATGTGGAAAATTGTGAAAATTATATGTTGGCTCGATAATGCTCGGGGCTTTACTAAAGAGCTTAAAGAGCGCTTTAAAAAAAAACAAAAACAAAAAACAAATAAAAATGTTGCATTTGCAATGGCAATCTGGCTGCAAATGGCTGCGTCTCACGCCTGGGCCATAAATCAAATGAATTGAAAAATGCGTTATTAAATAAAAGGAGCAAGAAAACAAGGACCCTGCAGACACAACCATATGTGTGTGCGAGTCCAGTTGGCAACCCCTACAAGTTGCAGCAAGAGCAACAACAAGCAGAACTCGTTGTCTGCCTGCCACAGCTTGTTGAAATATGCGCCCTGCTGCATTTTGATTTACTTTTATGGCTAGACAACTGTTATGTCCCCCAACTGCCTCCTGCTGGAGGAGTAGGATATGGCACTTGTTGGGCTTCAAAATTATGTCCTGCAGGTGTCGACGTCGAGGCTGATTAGCTTCAGCTTGACACTAATGCGACAAGGGATGCGCTGCGCAGCGTTGCGTTACGTTACGTTGCGAGTATGCATTAAAATTCAATTACTAAATATATATGTATGGATATTGGCAGCTGTAAATACGTGACCACAGTTCAAAAGTCAGTTGAGGGTCAGTTTGCAATGCAGCCAGCAGTTAGAGCTATAAACTTGTTGAAGGTTCTCAACCCCCCAGTTCCCTTTGGAGCGAAGCGACAACATCTGCTGCTATTTATAGAGAACTCGAGTGAGCTCCCATTTCACCGCCTCATGGCATTGCATTAATTTCACAGATCAAACGCGTTGATGGACCGAAGCTAATGAAAATGTAGAACGTCAGTCTCCACCCTCTAGAAGCTCATAAGCGCTTTTTAATGAAATGCGTGGTGGAATAAGAAGCAGGGTGGAGTCTAGAGAGATTGGATGCGGTCTGACAAGTGTTTAATAAAAATAAAAATACAAAATTATGTTAAAGCAGACTCCAATGTGGCAGCTAGCAAAAGTGTTTCGACTATTAATGTTTAACAAATGGCTAACAAATAGAGTGGAAAGCGTACTGCTTAAATTTAGAACTTAAGAGCAGCGACTGCAAATGAGAGTTATGGGATTTATAAAAATTTACGCAAAAATATGGTACTCGATGGCGTGCCGAAGATATATACCCTTGCAGAAAAGTTTTGTATATGAGAACTTAATTTTCAACAGATTCTTCCTATGGCAGCGATATGATATAGTCGTCCGATTTCGATGAAATTTAGTCAACATATGTGGATATTGTTTAAATTAAGACGTTGTGAGTTTGGTCGAGTTATTTTGAAAAACAAAAACGTTTTTCATACAGAAACTTATTTTCAACCGTTCCTATCGCAGCTGTATGTACAAGTGGTCCGATCTGGCCGATTCTAACATATGTAATGCTTGCAAGCATGCAGAAAGAAGAAGAATCTGTGCCAAGTTTCATAACTATAGCTCTAAAGCTGACGGACTAGTTCGCATATAAAGAGACGGACAGACAGACGGACATTATAATCGTTAAATAAATGCATCTAGTTAGGGCTACTTTGGGTGCTTTTCTAGCAAAAGCGGCAATTTAGCTGTCCAATGCCTCAACTGAAATTTATTACAATTTACAGCCATTTTTATGCGCTAACAGCTCTTTAACATGCTCAAGCACTACGTCTGCTTATAACTCATACCATGTTACGCCCCATTTTTGGGCGGTCGAGTGGTTAAGCCGCTCCTGTGCACACATCAATTTCGCTTGTTAACAGCCACTTCCCATGGATACCTTTGTTAACTGAAGTGCCAAATGGCAAGTGGTCCGCCAGGTTGCCTGGCTGCGAGGTTGCCATGGCCCTGCGTGAATGTATCTCAATATCTATATCTATACACTGTCAGCGGCATCCGTATCTATCTATGCTTGTTGGGGGCTTACACTTTGACAGGTAAGCATTGTCAATTGTCAAGTCGTCTGCTGTTGACAATTTACAAATGACATTTGACAAGCCCAGGCACAGGCACAGGCACACGCATAGCACATAGCCTGATCCTGAAGCCTGAGCCTGAGTTTGACTCTGACTCTGGAGTCAACATCAAGTGGATTTTATGCAAATTGGCAATTTGAGCGCTGGTTTTGGTTTTGAAGAGCCCTGTTTCAGTGTGTTTGGCCGGAAGTTGTTAAGGTAGTCAAGTGGTTGCCATCACAATTAACTGCTTCAAATGATGAGTGCTGCTCCACCCGCATACCCCCTCTTCACTCACATTTCAGAGTTATGCGCAGCTGTGCCTGACACCAAAAGTGTGGCCAAATTGTGCGTAGCAACCAAATGCACTCAGCCCTAAAGTCAAAGTCACAAAGTATGTTGAAGCCGTCGGCGTTTTCTTCCATTTAAATTCCGTTTTATAGCCCACCACACACAACATGCAACATTTGCAAACGCTTCACAACAGGCGACAATAAACTTCTCAGAACCGAAACGGAAGATACGATACGATACGATACAATGGCAATTGCTTTGTTGACTCATTGACTCATTGGTGTCAGCTGAGAAGTTGTACTAAAATGACTCATCTGCTAGCTGGAATCGAAAGCGATCTTTGTGCAACTAAATATTTATGGAATTTACTGCAGTATTGTATAACTGTTTATTTTCATAAGTTTAGGAAGCCTGACACAACTTAACTTGGTTTATTTTAAAGTTTGATTTGTTATCATTTTGTTTTTGTTTTTTTCTGATTTATTTTGAAATTCAATATAGCTCATTTTATTTGAAAAGACCTTTAGAAATCAGTGTAAATAGTTGAAGGCTTCTAGGCTTCTTAGTTTAGCACTTGTAGGCGTGACAATAATATTTTGTATCTTTTCTTTAAAGGGCCTGTCTCTAATAGGTACGCTGCCTTCTATTTAGGAGCTTTTCCTTTACTTTCTGGGCCAACCCGTGACAGAACTGTAACAAGTCTCTGGCACGTCGTCTAACTCCAAAAAACAGTTTAAGATTTATTGTTCTTCAATGAAGAAACACTCGAATGTTGATAAGAACTGTTATTAAACTTTGATAGGAGCTCAGCAGGCTATGCTGTTGCCTACCTTACGGAATTTTTTCATAAAATTCTCAACCAGTTAATGCAAGCCTTGAGGTTAGGTGGCGCCTGTTAGTTGTATTAGATTACTCTATTTTCATCTTAGTTTTATTCTTATCTTATTATCATTTCCCGCCATGCCACTCTTACTTGCTGGTACTCATTGGTATTCATATAGCTAAACTAATGTACTGGGTTCAGTTCGCTGCATGTATGTAACGATTATTATGTAATTCATTTGAAACAAAAAAAAGTAAACAAAGAAAATTGACAACTCACCGTTCTTCAATAGTTGTTGGCAGTTGTGTGCGTGCTCGCATCATGCTGAGAAAATGTTTGCCATGGGCAACAGCACCACCACCACCACCAGCACCACCTGGTGATCCTGTCAAGCCGCTGCTGCCTTCAGACAGATAGCCATTGTCAATGTCCTGATAGCGACTGGCTGTGGATGAGCTGCCCACGCGTAGAGCATCCCCGTCGCTGCAGTAGCCCTGTCCAATTTCCGATTCACAAAAGTCCAAGTAGGACTGATGCGGATGATGCTGATGCGGTTGTCCGCCGCGTACACCACGCGTGGGCAGCGTCACGTGCGAATTGTAACCGCGCAGCAAGGGTCGCATGGGCAGCACCGATGAGGCAGAAGCGGAGGCAGCGGCGGCGGCAGAACTGGCTGCAGCTGCTGCGCTTTCCTTTTGCTCTTCCTTGGACTCATAAATGGTGCCAACGATTTTGGAGGGTATCGTATGAAATTTGCTGGGCGATGCGGTGGGCGTATTCGGTGCCGAGTTGTGCGTTGGACGCTGCAGCGGCGAACGTGGCGGCGGCGATGATAAAATATGTGGACCTGCATTGTATTCGAGCTTGCGTGGTGCGCTTAAAGCGGATTTGGGTGGCGGCAAACGACTGCTGCCATATATGCCGCTATGCTGCGGCGTGCTGGGCTCGCTTAGATAGCCGGAGGCGCCACCAGCGTAGCCAGCGCCATGTGCTGATATGTGTGTGACTGGCGGCGGTGGCGCATTGGCGTAGTAAGGAGGCGGTGGTGTGGAGGGCAGTGCCTTGAGGATATGTGTGGCTTGGTTGGCAGCTGATTGCTGCTGTTGCAGTTGCTGCTGGAGCTGCTGTTGCTGCTGTTGTTGCAGCTGTTGCTGCTGTTGTTGCTGCAATTGTTGCTGCTGCTGCTGTTGTTGTTGCTGCTGCTGTTGCTGCTGTTGCTGCTGCTGTTGCTGCTGCTGCTGCTCTTGGGATATGTTTGCTTGACTGGCAGATATGTCGCTTGATTCGCGCTTAAATAGCTCTCCAGATCCATTGCCTGCGCCCAAATGTGGCAGCTTGCTGGTGCCTTTGATGGCCGCAATGGGCTTGGGCAGACCCGTGCCATTGGGACTGTGGAGCAGCTGTTGGCTCTGGCTCTTCAGTGAGCACTTGGAGTCGGACTTCGAGTGCAGCGATGATTTGGAAGACGTTTTGGCAGTGTTCTTTTCGGCGGGACCGCGTGCTAAGCTGTTTTTGCCTGCACGTCCCATGGTGGAGCTGCGTGATTCATTGCCCGAATGTTGCTCCTCCTTGTGCAAGGAGCGTGCGGGACTTTTCTCCTTCTTGTCCAATTTGACAGCCTTGGATAGATCCTTTTTCTGTTGCGCTGCGAGCAGCTTGGACTGCTTTGTATTGTGCTTCTGCTGACTTTTCTGTGCGCTGACGCTAACGCTAGGCGGCTTCAGCTGCGAGTTGTGGCCATCATTGAGGCTCAGACTCGAATCGGATCGTTCGGAGCGTGCCGAGCTAAAGCCCGAGGAAGAGGATGTACGCTTCGATTGGATTTGTGTTTTGTTGGATGCGGCTGCGGCGGCTGCATTGGCAGCATTCTGTTGCTTCTCCTTGTTGAAGAGCTTCAATTTATCCAGCATGGAGTGCTTCTGTGGCACCGTGGGCGCATTTAGGCTGCTGGGCGAGGGTATGCCGCTCTGATGGTTACTCTTGACACTCGGTGGGCGCAAGCTGTAATATGTTTTGTGGCATATAGCTAAGTTAGTTAGTCTTATTTATAAACAGGAACTTACCTGTTGTTATTGCCGCTTTTCAGGCTTTGAATGGTATGATTGCTGGTGGGCGGACTATTTGGACGGCTTGTATTAAAGTCGCTGCCGCTCTTGCCCAGACCCGGTATGGCTATAAGGTTGTTAAGAGATAGAGAGAGAGTATAGTATCAGTATCAGTGTCAGTGTCATTAATTCTGTCTTTTTTTTTTTGTTGAACGGCGCCCACTTCAAGTTGTCGGCAGGCTGTCAGCTGAGCGGAGACGCCTGTCGAACAGAGGCGCAACTAATAAATCAAAGCCAAAGGCCATACGGACATTAAACTTAATTAATTGCTATTCGTAAAGTCGTATACAGGCAACAGATCATACTGTAGGGGAGTTCATATATGAAGATCTGGAGCACTGTGCCATAAATCTTCAAAAAACTCAACTAAATGGTCGAAATGAGATGAAGTGTGCATTTCAAGCTTATTTAAGTATATAAATCTTATAGTCTTATATTTGTAATCAATGAAATGACATGAACAGTTTCACATAAAAAGCATAAATTTAGAAATATCTAACATTTTAATAATATTTTCTTACTTAAGAGTCTCTAAACTTTACTATTCTTTAAGCTGCCTGACAAAAGTTAACTTGCAGTTAATTTGGCATCACGAGTTCTTCTCATTTGTGAGAACTTTTGATTTCGAATCGTTTGTGCTTTTGTGATGTTTTGCAAAAAAATGAGATATGTATGAATGCTTCTCATTTTACTGCCTCAAAAACTCAACTCCTTAAACTACATTTCCCATTGATATTCGGAATATAAAACAGCTAATCACTTCGACTGCGAAAGTTTTGATCGGAAATGGAAACTGACCTTCTTATTAACATTTCAACGGATGGTTTGAGAACTGGGCACTTAACAATACTTTCAATTCTTCAAAATAGTATTGCCACATTGTTTAAGAAGACAATTTCTACTTTATCGATTTATGTGAAAACAAATCGTCAAAACTTATCTGCACTATCTAACTATTTTAAGCTTTGTAGGTGAAATCTTTAGAATTTCAAAAAAGGTTTTGGTTTAGGCCTGAAAAGTAATATTCCCAATCGGAAATTTTCGGGAAAGTTCGTTTAAGCTCGTAGGCATTACCTTCTCGCTTCTAACGTAATGGCTATTTTTCGGTTTCGCTTCCGGGTTCGCTTCTATATACAGAGATTTCACAGGCCTGAACATTTTCAAGGTAATTCTGAGAAACCACGAATGGACTCCTTGCTGGTTTAATCAGGAATTCTAATATCCACCGCTGTGGCACATATATAACTGATTCTTCAAATGATAATCTAGTTTTTAGTTAGATTAATACACAGATTTATCATTCAATTTGCCCAAAGTGCATAAAAAATGAAGAGGGGGTTGAGGGACAAACTGGGGCTCCATTTACAGACTCAATTCAATGCCACACGCATTAATTACAAATTGTTCTAACTCAAACAAATCAACTGCAACGTAATTTGAGCAATGAGGCGGTTTCTTGTTGAATTTTGGAGTACCAAAAGCCCCACAAAATGTGTATTCCCAGGAGTGCTTTGATGATGTTGCACATGGGGAATGGCACACGAGCCATGTCTAAAGTTGGAACCCCTTTCGACACAAATCTCGGCCAGAATGGCACGCTGAATGAGCTGAGTTGAGGTTGAGTTCGAGCAGTTGGACTAAGTGCACTGGCATCTCCCGCTGGGGGTTGTTTGTTAGCCTATGGACCAAAAATTTGTTTATGCCCAGTAAACAACCGGCAGCGAAACTCACACTACCCCCATACAAAACCCACGCTAAGGGTGGCTGCTTTAAAACATTTTTTAATATATATTTCCCGAACCCAGAACTTTTCACTTACATGGCGTATGATTTGGGGTGGGCGGCAGTGGGCGCACCTTGTCCGGGGGGCAGCGACGTTGGACCATGACCGTCGCAGGCAGCGGAATGGCAGTACCGCCATTGACCTTCGCATAGGCGGGCGCTATTTGTCTGTAAATGAGAAGAGTAATAAAAATATCAACTTAGTTGCCGTTTCAATGTAAAAATGCATAAAAAAAACCATATGCAATGGTTAAATTGCCATATAGTTATAAATATACAATTCGTTTTTTTTATGGCAGCTGCCCACGCGGCAGGCAGCGTGATTTGCATGAGTTGCGGTAACAGTATCTGTCAGATACTTTTGTATGCATTTTTGCCTTCAACTTTATCTTGGCAATTTATACAAAATGTGACATAAAAATAATTTAACATTGCCTGTTTGCATGTTGATAAATTAATGAAGTTGCCGCCAAGCCCCTTTTTTGTGATTTTGAAAACAACTCCAAAAGGAAAAACGTTGACAATTGCAGTAAATGTATATTTTTTTTACAACATTTTTACGATGTGATTGCGCGAAATGAAATGAAATGAAATGAAAAGACAAGCGTGCTCATAAATTTTGCATATGATTACAAACGTAAGATATCTGTATCTTGCAGTCAACAGCTATAAACAGCGTAGCCAAGTAGTTTTAGCAGCATCTCTTGATTAGCCATGAGCGTAATTTCAATGCAAAATTGTGCAATTAAATCAAATTTTCATTTTTATTATGGCAATTAAAATTGATTGCTAAATTTTATCAATTGGCTTTTTACATTTTTAAATGAATTTCAGGCTAATTGAATTAAAAGTCGCAATGTGTATATTTAAAAATTAATATTTAATTAAAACTTTAATTGAAAATTTATGTATAATAATTTCAATCTATTTAAGCTGCTTACACAAATGCACCGAGAAAATTGTTTTAACGTATCTTAGCTACTTTGGAGTTGAAGTTTATTTTTTGCAATTACTCAAAACGCTGATTAAAACGCAAATCAAGTAATAAAAGAGACTGGCAACTAACTTTTCTTTATAAGTCTCGCCCATAAAGCTTAGCAGGAGGTTTGCCACCAACGCAGACAAAGCCAAAAGATACATTTGTATCTTATGGCTGCCTTGGCTTGCCACTTTGCATTGTTGTTGGCCATTAATAAGGCTGGCGAAAAGCAAAAAAAAACAAAAAATATAACAGAAACGTACGCAACAATTGTATTAAATGAAGAAAAAACACATCATAAAAACAGACGATGCCAGACCGAAGTCAACAGACAAAATGAAGTTGGCAGCTGCGTTGGCGTCAGCGGCGGCGTCGCCGTCTGCGTTAACGTTAACGTCTGCGTTGACTTTGACTTTGCTCCTTTTGTGTTCAGTTACTACTACAAATTAATTACGCAACCCAAACTCAAGTCGCAGATATAGTCCTGCTGCTTGTCCTTAGCGGATTTCATCAAGTGTCTGTCACGCCATTTTTCTTTGCCAGACAAACACAGAGACAGACGGGAAAACCAGCTAAAAAATTTCCAAATTACTTTCCATACTATAATTTTATTTGCATTTTATTGTTGCGAGTTGTTTTTCCGCCAACATCTCTTTTTGGCCAAACCGTCAAATTAAAAGCCAAAGCTGTCTTCCTGCACAGTTTTCAGTTTTGTTTTGTTTGCTGCCGCCAAGGATGTCGATTGTCTGGGATACGTTCAAAGATACAAGTATCTAGATGTATGTAACTTTGCATGTATTTGTGGCAGGCAACACACAGCATATGTGCAGCTTCTGTCGCAGTAGCTTGTTAACTTTGAAATGTACACGTACACTCAGAGAAAACTGCAGGTATTCTGTACTTAAAAGAAAGTATCTGTATGAAAATGTATAGTTCTCAGTACACAAAAAGTTCCTTTATATTCTTTTTATTTCAAAAATTTCCAAATTTCATCAAAATTTGACTTATATGTATATCCTTTAGCTGCCATTGAAACAATTGGCTTCAAAATGAGTTGTATGAAAACATAACATAACATTAACATAATTCAATTCAAGATTCACTTTTCATAACTTTAACTACGCTTTTTTACATTGTTTTTCTTTTTAGAAATTTCATAAAAATCGTTGAAATATTAGTTTTTGTATGAAAAACCTTTTTTTTCAAGCTTCTTAACAAAAATGTATCTATTCTGCGTTTTTGTATGTTTTTTGCCATGCTGACCAAATTTTTTGAAAATCGGACGACAATATCTTATAGTTTTCATAGGAATAATCGGTCAACAATTAAGTTTTCATATGAAAAACTTTTCTGCGCTTTTGTTTCTTGCTTGAAAACTTGTTGGATCGCTGCATTCTAAAGCTTTGAACTGTCATATGATCTGTTCTCAATGAATGTTTGCTCTCATTGCTTAAGAAAGCTTAAAGAGAAACAAATACCAAGAAATCCTTTTTTTCCTTTGAACACAGTATTAAAAAATAGTAAAAAATTCAATCCAGTCATACTAAAATCGAGAACATCGTTCGTTTTTCTGAGTGTAAACGCAGTTTTGCACTTTTCAGGTGTCAGATGTCAAATGTGATGCGATTGCTGCCAACTTCTGTTTTCATTTTTCTTGCAAATTGAATTTGTGTCTTTATTACGCATATTTTGATTTATGGCTCCACAGATTTGTTGTGCACAGCCACACAGCTGTCAAATGTCATTGAACCCAGTAGTCTCCCTGTGTATAGCTCATAATAGCTGGCTGCCTGGTTGCCTGGCTGCTGTTCCTGGTGGCATTCACCTGTGCGCACAGCCCACGCAGTTGCAGTTACAGTCCAGACCCAGACCAGACCCAGACCAGACCCAACCAGACCAGACCCAACCAGACCCGACCCGACCAGTCACTGAACATTTCCGCACCGATGAGGGGCATGCAACAACTACTATGAAACGCGTCGTCAACGGCATTTGCTTGTATAAATATGAAACGGGTAGCCTTTCCCTTTGCCTCGTGGCCCCCCTTTATGCCAGCAACGGCTGCCCATTAGTTGCATTTGCGTTGCAAGTTGCAAGTTTGCTGCTTTTGTTGCTTTTGTTGCCGCACAATGTGTCACTTGAGTTGCATTTGTCATGGTGCTCAGGCAGCTTCTAAAAGCCTGGCTCTTTGCTTCAGCTTCAACGTGGCATGAGAGGATCTGGAGAGGAGCCATGCCACGCCATGCCACGAATGCTTCGCCTGTCCTGACCATTTTGGGATATTGCCACTTGCCTTATACGAATACGATCTGTGGCGTTGCAAGTCTTTCGCTTTTATTATGGCTTACACATATTGCGATTTGTTGGCATGCCCGTTTATGGTTAGCTATGCTTTTCGTTGGCCCTTGCCTTGTCCCAAGATTCTTAAGATACAAACATGATGTATCTGATAACTAAAAGCCAAATGTTGTGTATCAAAATTCAGACTCTGCGATAAGATTTTTGGCAAAGTGGGCTTATCTAACGATTTTGACTAATAATATACAAGCGTGTCTATTAAAAGTTGTTTGAAACTACTATAAAAGTTTAACATATTTGTATAAACATATCATTTAACAAGCAAAACTTGCTCTATAGTCGAGTGAGAACGACTGCGATACACACTGCACCTAACCGAGCATGACACACTAAGGTGTCTGCATAGTTTGCACAATTACTTACAAAATAACCTTCAATATCAGTTATCTTAGATAGCTATAGGCAACCAATTTGGCATAAATGTTTTCGTTCTTTGAACTTTGGCATAAATGTTTTCGTTCTTTGAACTTTGGCATCAATTTTTTCGTTCTTTGAACTTTCTATTTATTTATTATTGGCCCGGCAACAAATCGTCACCAGGCACGAGCTACTACTGATGCGACAGCACGTATTAAAATCGAAGGCAAATTTGTTAAAAAATAAGCAATTACATAAGATATGTCATGATGAGCTGTGCTAAATAACAAAATTAAAAAGTTCATCCTATCTAGTGACTGGCATTAACTGGTTGAGAATTACAAGTAATCAACTGTAAAAGCAAACCTGAAAGTAGGCAACAGAATAGCCTGCTGGGTCCTTAAATATCTATATTTAGACACGTGAAGACAAAATGTTGAAATACTCTTTTGACTGGCTCAATGTCAACGTAAGTGTATAAAAACTATATATGTAGTTGCAAGGGTATTGATATCTAGATTTCATGATAATATATTTCGCTTGAGCAGCTTTCTTCATTAGCACAAGAAAAACTAGGAAAAACGCATTTTGCTTCTGCTTCAAATATTTGTTAAGCAGACGAATTTTCAAAGCCTGAATGGCTTCAAGCGAGAAGTGTTGCCTGGTTTGCGGAAAGACCGAGGTACAAGTCCCGTCAACGTCGCGGTTTTACATTTTGTTTTTCCCAATTTATTTTATTTTTTTTCAACAGTTTTAGTCAATTCAAATTAGTCTCGCATTTTCTATTAAATCTTTTATCAAACCTGTTTCTGCATATTGATTTGAAGTGCTTATTCCGATTCACTCAAAAATATGCTAAATGCTGCAATGAGATTTCCTGCATTAATTTCATTAGTTTTACAGCCTCTGCCCATTAAAAATGGCTTAAAGTATATAACATGCGTTTACATTATAAGCTCTTCGGGCTGACTTAATTAGACTAGTATTGTTCCCTAGACTTTATCAGTTGCGACTACTTATAATGCACTTAGACACAGCATACTTGCAGCTACAAATATTAATTGGTTTTTATTTTTGGAAAGTTAATCATAGTTAGATTGCTCACTTTCACTTCAAATTGTATATGCAGCAGTCATGTTAACTAGATATATCATCTGCTTTGAGCTGAGATAGGCAATCTTCGACTGCATTTGATACTTAACTAACACCTCGGGCTACTGGTCAAAGCAATTTCGACTTTATCTTAACCCAAAAACCTTTTGAACCTGGCAACAGTTGTTGTTGTTTAGGCGCGGCTTATGCCGTTAAGTGCAACAAATTTTCATAAATTTGCCACAGCAATTTGGCAGGCTACCGCGAGCGCATCCAGCGCATGCAAGATATGCCTGCTTGCCACAGCCGTCAAGTTGCATATGCAACAACAACAACTTGCGACAAGACGTGGCAAGAAGGCGGCACACAATTTATGTGGCTGGCAAAGAAGCCATCGCAACGGCCACTCGCAAAAAAATAAAAAAAAAATAAAAAACTTGGCCACTTCTCGAGGTTCTGGTTTTTGGGGTCGACTGGTCGTGGGTTCGTGCTTGGCTATAAGCTATAAGCACTTTGAGTAGGTGTTGAATGGTTGATAATAAGCGTAATTATGTGCCATTGATATGCCTGCAGGAGTGGCAAACTGTTTGAGATAACTTCAAGGCAAAAAACAGGAAGACCAAGTGCAGAGCAGACAACTGCATAATATAGACTTTCAGCGAAGGGGTTTTAGCGGCAGTGAAAATATGCCAAGTTTTGTGAAACTCAGTCAGGAAGAGGAACAGGCGAGGAAAAACCTGTTGAGTTTCCAGATGACACAATAAAAAGAGAAATCGGGCAAAATGTTGAACGGAAGCTAGATTAGCATTTAGCACAATATTTTTTTCTAGTTTGAAACATTTTCCCACAGTTTATTTGAGCATATTTAAGGCTTGTAGCTAAATTTATGGTATATAATGCGAAAAGCATTATTTTTTTGAATACCGAAAAGTTATCCTTATTTCATTAGAAATTGCGAATAAAGCTGCACATTTTAAATTCAATACGAACTTAGTTGAGACTGTCTTTTTTTACGAGTATATTATTGTTATGATGGGAACTGCGATCTAATTAGATCTAGTGTACCCACTTCAAAGCCTTCTTAAACGATAGCAAGAATATGCGTTGGATTGAGGGCTCTTAGATCTCCTAGAATCCTACTTCCTCCTCGCATTCCTCCTCAACACTCTGCCTGAATATGTGTTCAGGCATCCGTCTCAATGTCGCAGAATCGACAAGTAACAATGTCCTATCAAGAGTCCTC
This sequence comes from Hirtodrosophila cameraria, assembly GCA_949708635.1. NCBI lineage: Eukaryota > Metazoa > Arthropoda > Insecta > Diptera > Drosophilidae > Hirtodrosophila > Hirtodrosophila cameraria. Next base: position 74,560,566 of record OX453090.1, on the reverse strand, counting down.
TGCGTATTCTGATTACGTTTCTTCTCATTGGTATTAAGTTCTTTAGTCTTTTCTGATCATAGTTTCTTCTTCATATATGCTAATATCAAAATTCACATGATAAACCCTTAACAATTCAATAAAGCACTCTATTTACATAAAGTTTGCTATATATGATTCTTTTGCATGATTCTCAGATACAGAGCAATCTTTTAGCTGCAACTTTGACAGCTTTGTTTGCAACTGCATGCCATGTCAAATGGCTCACATTAGAAATTGTAATGCGACACGCTGAAAAACGTGTTCATCTTAAAAGTCGTGTGCCCTTTGCCATATACCTCTCTGCCCTGTCCTGCCCCTGCTTGGCCCCTCTAGACAGTCTAAAGTTAAGCCAGCGAGGCGCACTCTGTTGAAAGATACACAATATGAGTTTGAGATATGCTTTACAACTAGCTTTGGGTATTGTATTCGTATATATGCATGTATATATAGTATATACATATATATCTTGTTCCTGGCTGCTGTTGCGGCTTTGAAGTGCGACATAAAGTCACGATTTTCAGTTATTAGACGGCGAGGCGAAAACTTCTGCCTTAACTTGTGTCTTCAGCTGCCATGGCTCCAAAAACAGTTGTTTGTCTGACTTTAGGGACGCATTTTCTCAGCTGCTGCAAGAAACAATTAATAGCGTCTGCTAACATACATTCCACCCCCACCCCGCCAGCAAACACACACATTTAAACACACACACACACACACACACGTGCCCTGTGCAGACGGCAAACTCAAAGATATTCTCTGGTGTTCACTGCTAATGGTCGCCGTCATCGTCGCCTTCGTCGAGGCTGCCACCTTTGTTGACTGAGGGAACTTCATGTCGACGACATCTTTAAATATGCAGCAGGTTGGTCTATGGCTGGGCAGAGTTGTAAACAAGCCGCAGCCGCAAATGGAGAGTAGCCAAACAAACAAGCCAACAAAAAAACAAAAACAAAAATACAAAAACAACAACAAAAACCACACACTCGTAGCACAAGAAGCTACATCAAGTGGGCAGCTCCCTGGCGCTGGCAACTCGAGTAGCAACTTCCACTTTTTTTTCTCTTTTCTTTACTTTTTTTTGCTCGGTTTAAGTACTTTGTATGTTACTCTGCATGGTGAAAACTATCGGAGTTGAACAATAAACGTATATCATGAAAATATTTAAGTATCAAGTATTTTATGTTCAATTTAGACTGCACTTTTCATATGACATATTCACTAGTGTTGGTAAATCGGCATCATAGATGAAAAACTTTAGCTTATATTCGGAGGATCCTTAAAACCTAATCTTCGACTATTTCTTTAAGACAGTACAACGCAAATCCAAACGGACTTGGGCGAATGATTATATTAGCTAGTTTAACGAAATGTATGTTTATAAAGTTTTCATTAGAAAAGGTCAAAATCTATTTAGTTTGATAAGGTGGCTGTTTACTGAATAATACACATTCAGTTGGCGGTTATGCTATATGGATTATTCAGGTTTTTTTAAATTCGACCGACTAACTAGCTTCTTTGCGACCCTTAACAATTGATTTAGCTGAAAGCTGAAACTGACTTTTAAAAGCTTACTTCGCCACCTGCTAAAAACATATTGATGCTTATCGAATAATACCACCGATACTCATTATCACCGCCTGATCTCATGCTCCAGCTTAGACATGGAATGGGGACGTGTTTTTGCATTTTTGCATTTGAAATGGAACCTTTAGCATATATTTCGGATCTTAGGATACACACGTATTTTAAACTTGGTTAAACTTAAAAACATGTCCATGTTAATAATGCAGGTACCGCAAATAAATATCAGTAAAATTAAAAATTGTATAGCATTTTGATTAAATTTCTTATGATATAGGGATTTCGGGTGGTATTCGGGACTTGCGGGATATTTTTTTAAAATCCTGGAAGACTTTGAATCGAGATTGGATACCAATCTCTATCCCGTTTCGGCTAGAGTTAAAGAAAAAGTCCATCTTCAAGTATCTGGAATAGAGATCGGAAACGAATTTCTATCCCGTAGTAGTAGCAAAGGAATCGGAAACGAATTTCAAACCCGATCCCAACTCGACTCTAGATACTTGAATATGCAGTTCTTCTCCAATTTTAGCCAGTTAACTATGCGTTTTCAGTTAAATACTTACTATCAAAATTAACCCTAAAATATCTTATCTTTAGCAAACATGCGAGTGTATTAATTTTACTATATCCTCTCTCACGCTGCCATCTCTAGTCTAGCCTACATTACATATGACAGCTTAGCTTAGATCGCAAGCATATCCACACACACTTCTTTGCTTTTCACACCCAGCCAAATGCAGCTGACAACATTTTGTGTGTTGTGTGTTTGGACCCTGCGGGGGTTGGACAAATGCTCGTAAATAAACCAGGCTGCATTTCGGTAGCCTGCTATTGAACAAACAAGAGGTTTTTGTGGGCCGAAAGCCGAGGGTTGTCTGATAAGTAGCAGCAGGCTGAAGATTCTCAGCGAATGGATATTCAATTATGCAACTTGGCAAATGTTTTATTTATTGACTTTGTACGCATTGCCATCATAACTGAAAAGGCTTTTAGCTATGGTGGTTGAATTTGGATTTTGGATTTCTCAAGGCGTGAAAAATTTTCCAGGGGTTGTTGCCACACACACACACACACATAACCATTTCCAAATCAAAAATGCACTTTGTACACTTTTCTCCAATTACATACAGAAGTTTTATAAATGTTTGCATATTTTGTATAACATAGACAGCTGTAGCTTGATCGCTCTCGATTATGCAATGTCCGTTGCAGAGGGCAACAAACTTCCAGCTGCCTGACAACTTTAGTAAATTGAACTTGGCGCTAGTCTGGCTGGCAGCCAATTGCAAAGATCTCCATAGAAAGAACGAACCGAGGCCAAGTACCCTGCAAGACGGAAGTCTCTACTCTAGTTGATCTAGAGACGCCAGTTGCGTGTCTTCTGGATGTGTCGTCTTTGGCACCTTTCTACATAGACAGAGGGAGAGACAGGCACATTAATTATGAATCGCTTTCCAGTGTTAATTTAGTGGGAAACTTGGAAATTTGCACTTGCTAGCATACATCTTGACTCTGTGTAAAAAAAAAAACACAACCACAAAATGTCATTTCCATTAGCCTCCAACTTGTTTTTGGTAGTGTCGCACCCAAAAATAGCTAAAGACCCACTGGAGTCGTCCACAGCTTTGTTTTGTGATCTCTATTTTTATTTTTATAAATAGAACTACTACACTTCTTGGTAAAATATCGTAAATTTCAGCAAATTTAGCTATGAAACATTTGTTGTTGTTTTTTGGGGGGAGCCACTGATTTATTGTGCTGACATTTGGCTTTATTCGAGCGTTAGCTTTTTGTATAAAATATGTATAATGAGTCTCATTAGTGGCCTCAAAGAGCTTTGACATTTTCCAGTGAAAACTCTTGAAAGTTTCAACTCAATCTATTTGTATATAGATATATGTGTATATATGTTACCTTCTGACATCCGGCGAGTTGGGCAGACTGCGACATTTGCGTGCATTTTTACCACCACCATTTCCATGTGATGAGGATGTCGCATTGCCCATTTTTGTAGATTACTCTTAATTAATGTGTGTTGATGATAATGATGATGAAGTTGTTGATAATGATTATAAAACTAAGTTGACTTTGGCATTGGGATGCAACTTTGGCACTTTTTAGCTGTTATTTTGTGTTGTAAGCTTACATTTGAAGCTGTTTTTAAGCAGTTTATCAATTTATAAGCAATTTATTATTTTTATGTTATTATTTGATATTATTTTTGCAATTTAAAATTGCCATTGTTTTGTTTATTAAAACTTTAACTATAACAAATTTAATTGAATTATTAAAAATTCCTTTTTATATTAACTGTTGCAATATTTTAGACATTTACGCACATTTTTTTTAAAAATTCGAGACTAGTTCGAATTGACTAAAACTATTGAAAAAATGAAAATAAAATACGAATAAAAAAAAAAAGCAGACGTAAAATGCGTTTTTCCTACTTTTTCTTGAACTAATGAAAAAAGCTGCTCAAGCAAAATATATTCATGAAATCTAGAGATCAGTATCATATGCAACCATATGGTTTTTATACACATACGTTGACATTGAGCCAGTCAAAAGACTATTACAACATTTCGGCTACGCGTGTCTAAAAATAGATACCTAAGGACACAGCAGGCTATTCTGTTGCCTACTTTCAGGTTTGTTTTTACAGTTGATTACTTGTAATTCTCAACCAGTTAATGCCAGACACTAGTTAGGATGAACTTTTTAATATTGATATTTTAGCACAGCTCATCATGACATATCTTATTTAATTGCTTATTTTTAACAAATTTGCCTTCAATTCCGTGACGCTGCTCCATGTGCTGGCTCTGCAGAGTTGCTCGTGCCTGGTGACGATTTGTTGCCGGGCCAATAATAAATAAATAGAAAGTTAAAAAACGAAAACATTTATGCCAAATTGGTTGCCTATAGCTATCTAAGATAACTGATATTAAAGGTTATTTTGTAAGCAATTGTGCAAACTATGCATAAACTTTAGTGTGACATGTTTGTCACAGTTTGGGTGCAGGGTGTCTCGTAGTCGTTCTCACTAAAACTCTTAGTTTCAACAACTTTGCGCACAATTTTGAGCTTTTAAAGTCTCAAAAAAAAGCACTTTTGATATGCTTGTATTTGTCAGCTCGGCATTTCCTGTATTTTGATTTAATTAAGTACATTATCCCAGCATTTTTACACCCATTATGAGGCTGAATAGCGTGTCAGTTGCATACTTTCTGGCTATTTGGACTGCACCCCCCAAAAATATTGTTTGCTCAATGTAATTACTTTGTAATTAAGTGTGTGTGTTTGGTACTGGGCATTGCCGTGACAGAAGTAAAAATTGCTGCTAATCAAACAAATGTCTGGTGGAAAACGCCCCCAAGGCAAATGACAAAAGCAACAGCAACAACAACAAAAAAAAAGGGAAAATCTATAGAGAAATGTTGCTGGGGATGACCAAAAATGTTTGCACAGCACTTTGATCTAAGCCAAAGATGAAAATAAATGCTGTGGGGTTGTTACAGACTCTTAATGCAATTAAGTAAACATATTTGCAACTTCCGTTTTTGGGAAAAACATAGAACCAGGAACCAGACGTTTTTGATGTATGGCTGCTGATGCGGCTAATCGGAAATGAAACAAGAGCAGGGTGACTTTGGATATATAGAAGAAAGTATAGCCAACTTTTTGCCAAAATCAATAACTTCAATTACAATGATGCAAAGCCTTAGAAAACAAGTTGGAAAATTCGTAAAATATGGCGTGTAAATAATACGCACGTGTGCGTGACACGTGAGTGGGACTGGGACTCAGAGCACGAGGCGTTTGAGTTTTATAAAGAAAACTGGCGATTTATTTTTTTTTTTTGCTATTCCATTTGAAGTGCCTGCTAAATGCTCTCAAAGTGGTCATATTTTTGAACACCCAACTCTGGTTTTAAGGGTGCGAACTTTATGCTTAATCAATTTGTCGTAAAAATTAATGCCTTGTATTTTGGGTTTCTCGGAGGGTTGGTCCAAAGTTTCAGCTGCTGCTGCTGCTACTGCAGCTATTACGATAAATGTTGCAATTGGACAAGGATTTCATCCAAATGCGACACGTGTCACGCCGCTGGTGGGCCCATGGAGTAGAAAAAAAGAAAAAGAGTTGGGAGTCGGAAGTCGGAAGTCAGGTTTTTGACTTATGCGTGAGTTTTTCTGATTTATTGAAAACTTTGTACTCTGTACTCTTGACTTGTACTCTTGTAGTACACTGTTGTCAGTTGCGTAATCAAACTGTCACAGCAGCAATTACCGCAATCAACGAAGCGCAATACGGCACACAAACAACACTCGACTTGATTTTTGATTTCGAAACAGTATCTAAACTCTGACACTGACTCCGTATCGCCTGACTGCATAATTTTCATAAATTGTTGCAAATTGTTGTTGTCTGTGTGTCACTCTCTCTTTGACTCGTTGGGAAGCTGCATTACAAATGTGACTAAGGCCTAACAAATCGGCAACAAAAGACTTCAAGTTAAAAGGCTTGACAGGTTGTAGAACTCTCTCAATCTGAAGACGAATAGTTTTAGAGCAAGTGTGACTAAATAAAAGAATCATTCAAGTATTGCATTTGTTGAGCCAGGAATCAAAACAAACACAACGTAATTCAAAGTAGATTTTTATATGCCTTAGACCTTACCTTCAATAAATGGGAAATTACAAATAACAAGTAAGAAAAATTAACATGAAAACTTAATTTTAGACTGATTGCTTCTATGATAGCCCTAAGATATAGTCGCCCGATTTTAATAAAATTTTATCCGCATGACACAATCTTTAAAACTGAACTTCTATAACTTTTTCAAAATTTCGTCGGTTTCAATGCGAAATGACTTTTTGGTCATATTTTTAGCTTTACTTTGATTTTGCATTTAAATTTTATCTATTTACCAAAATTATTTTTGGTCAATTTTTTTTTTCAAAAGTTACCTTACTCCCCCCTTATGAATTTTCGAAAAAAATTAATTTTTTTTAAATAAAATCTCAAAATTTTATTTTTAATCGATCGCGCTTACCAAAATGAGTATAAAAAACTATTTTTAAACTTTTTCTGAGGTGGTCCAAAAATCGGTCAAAAATCATGCCAAAATGACATTATTTTTTGACTTTTAAGGTTCCCATAGAAAGTGATTTTCTTCAGTTTTCCTCCCATAACTTCGTCAAAAATGGACCGATTTGAATGCGGAATGTCTTTTTGGCCATATTTTAAGCTCAATTTTAGTTTTGCATCTAAATTTTATTAATTTACAAAAATTATTTTTGCTCGACTTTTTTTTCGAAAAATTACCTAACTTCTTATGAATTTTCGAAAAAAATAAATTTTTTTTAAATAAAATCTCAAAATTTTATTTTTAATCGATTGCGCTTACCAAAATTAGTATAAAAAACTATTTTAAAATTTTTTCTGAGGTGGGCCAAAATGACATTATTTTTTGACTTGTAAGGTTCCCATAGAAAGTGATTTTCTTCAGTTTTCCTCCCATAACTTCGTCAAAAATTGACCGATTTGAATGTGGAATGTCTTTTTGGTCATATTTTAAACTTAAGATTCATTTTGCATTTAAATTTTATTGAGATCCAAAAATAATTTTTGACTGACTTTTCGTTCGAAATTTTACCCTACTCTTATTTTTTATTTTTTTTTAAATAGTAGTCATTTAACCAAAATTTGTGTGAAAAACTTGTTTTCTGATGTAGAAGCAGCTTATTTGAACTATATTACATTTATCTTGATATCATTTAGGAAATAACCAAACTAAAATAGATAACAATACGATCGTCAACATTTTTCAATTGACTGAACTCTTAAAGTTAAAAAATGCTGATTCAAGCTTAAATTCAAACACAAGATGACATTGCACAATGTGAATATTGAATGGCTTTTGAAAATGTATTCTAATTGTATGCAAATTGCAGAAGAGAATTACAACAAATGTTGTTGCCTTGTATTTAAATAAAATTATGCCATGCTGCAATTGCAGTTTCTACACAAAACAGACTGCATATGGAGGGAGGCCCACACAAGTGGAGGAATCATGCCAAGCTGTTGTGAATTTTTAATAAATATTGATTATGCGAGTATATCTTGATGCGTTTGTCACTTCAATTGGACAAAGACAAGCGCTACTTCAAAGCCAACTTGGCTAATGATTATGAAATGCTTATGATGAATGCGTGACTTGGCCGCACCTATCATAAGTCAGATATCAAATTCATTGTTAGGCGCTGCATTTGGTTGGTCTGGGAAGCAAAGAGGTACAATTTGAAAGGGCACAGACAAAATGTCAGTTTTAAGTTGAGATATTGTATCTTTTTCCTGTGCTAAAACGGCGTGACAAATTGCTGATTTGCTTTGACATATAAATAGAAGGCTTTTCTCAAATTAAAAAAAAAAGTTTGTCGAGTCTGTTTTATCCACTTATTTTTATATACATATATATTTCTATGTATTTTAAGCGGAAGCTAAAAAGACTTTCAAGTTGATTTCTGCTCCATAAACTTGTCTATTTTTGTATTGTGCTCGCTGTGCTCGCTGGAGCACAACGTTGTCCGGAATGGAGGAGAACCCTACGCCAAGTCTCATGCGTTTTGGCTCTCTATTCAGAAAAATTTGGAGCAGCACGTGCATTTGCACGTTTATATATGTTACTTTTCTGGGTCTATCTAGCACTCGTCTTTGTTTTTGTTTTTGTTACGTTTTTTATGCATGCCTCGTTTGTTTATATTTAGATGGAAGTATTTTCTTTATGTCAGTTTTACGGCGCATTAAAAGCCAACTTGAAAACCAGCTGAGTTAAGAAGTTGGCGTAAGCATGAGAAGGGAGGAGTGTCTGTTAGACGCTGACTGCAACAGACTTGCCATAAATCTCATCAAAATTTATTTGTTAGACTTCAAGTCGAAGTTAAAGCTCTTCTTTTTTTTTTGTTTTTTGCCAACCATTTGATATGCATTGCATGTGCACAGGCGCCAAGAGAGCGTTGTGTCTACGTTTGGGTTTGAGTTTGAATTTCAGTTTGAGTTTGAGTTTGAGTCTGGGGCGTAGCCAGTGGGCTGGCGTTGTGATTGAACGACTGCAATGTTAGATTTATGAACACTCTCGCATGTCCAAGACAATAGAACGTTACTCTGAAATGAGTTACAAGCAGTACGTTCAAGGCAAACAACAATAGACGAGCCTATATCGAACCAAAGTCCCATTAATTCTGCCTGAACTTCCTGTCAAAAATCTCATTCAGTTATCCTTAAAAGAGTCTGAGCGGTGTCTGTATGAGTTAAGAACAACCACCACAACATACACAACATACACACACCACACCACTTTGTGGTCTATGTCGTTAAATGCCCCTTCTTCCTACCCCTCCTCTTTTTACTGCTGCTACTTCTGGCCATTATCAGCACATTCTACACTCTTCTTGGTTTAAACAACTTTTTGCCACTTCTACGCCTCACGGCTGCATATTAAATAATTTTGCTTTTGGCCAACGTACGTGACTAAACGTCAATTTCCAGCTAACATTTTGCTCTCTCTCTTTCTTTCTTGCTCTGTGTCTTTCTAACGTTTTATGCAAAATGCATTTTCCAAAACGATTTTAATAATTTCTCAAAGTGCCTTTGGGCTCGTGCGGCGGCATAGATAAGAACCCGGCCAAAGTTTCTTTCTTTGCATTGGCAAAAAGTGCAACGTTCTGATAAGAAGGCAAACTCTTAACTGAACTGAACTAAGCTGAACTGAATTGAACCAAACTGAACTCAACTGTGTACAAAAAAGGGCCAGCGGCAAGTTAACTATGTCAAAAAGTTGAGCTCAAACGCAGTACGTGATATTTTATGAATTGAACGATTATGGACAGAGGGTAAAAAGATGGTAGCTATGTAATTTTTTCAGAAACTTCTTTATAATCAATAAGCCGATATAATAAATAACTTATCATGATTTGAACAGTTTGAAGAATGATAACACATCGAGCAGGCTTAATAAATCAAATAAGATCTAAGATCTAATGTTGCCTGCATACTTTAAGCGTAGTTTTCAAGGCAACACAAATTTTGAATAATTTTTGTGTTAATTTCTGTGCTGTGCTGCATTTTATCCTCAACAGCATTCCATTGATCATGAATATTTTAAGCGAGAAAAAAAACACAAAGTCACCGCAACTGAAACCAACAATTAACATGATAATCATTAGGCCAACTTCAGTCTACTTTATGAGTAACCCTATGGGCATCATAATTATCATAATTAAATCATTAGAGTGACGCGTTCTATAAGCATAATCTGCGCTCCCTCGTTTACACGATAGTGTGTTCTTGTAGACAGAGAGCCCCTATCATTAGTCAATGTTCGTCTCGGCTGTTACCTACTCTAAGTACTCAATACTCCCTCCAATTTCTGTCTCACTCGCTCTTATTTTGTCTCTGTCTCTCATTCTATCAATGTGAACTGAAGCCGCAATTGATTTTTCATTTGGGCCCGTTTGCTTGTTTGGTATTTTGACAGCTCGCTTTTTGATATCTCAAATTTCTGTCGGGGGCTTTGGCTTTGATTTGCTGCCGGTAATTTTTAAGGCAGGGGTTGCTGCCAGCAGTTCAATGCACCCCCAGAAGATGATTTTGACAGCGTCTGTTAGCCGCCTTGTCAGCTTGTCAGTTTGTCAGTTGTCACTGACAGGCTTACACTTAAATATGCCTTTAAATTGAAAATACAAAAGGATACGCAGGCTGCTTAAGTCTCAATACAAAACAGCTACTAAGCTCCACTCTTTGGTAGCCATAATTAGCCTTAGACTTCAAGTACAACTTGTACTCGAGTGCAAATCACTGAAGACTACCCACTTGATAACAATCCTTTTGGGAACAGCTGCCTTTGCCATATTCGACTGAAATGAAATTAGAAAATCCAGCGAAACATTTTGACAGATTTGTAGCTGGTGATTAATTAAAGACACGCGCCGTTCTTAATGCCCCAAGAAACCAAACACAAAACCCAAAACCCAAAACCCAAAACCCAAAACCAGTTAGCTACCAGACATTTTTGGGCATTTTGAAAACATTTTGAAACATTCTGTGTGATGAGCTGATGACAATTAGAAGATTAGCGCCTGGCATTAGATGACTTTGCTTTATGTGCAGCTCGTTCTAATAGTCGATGTTGATGTCGACGTCGACGCCTCTGTCCCTGACTCTGGCTAATTAAGTTCTGGTTTGTATTAAAGCTGGCAGTAGACTGATTGCTAACATTAAATTGTGACAAAAGTTTGAAAGCAGTCAAATGGAAAATGAAAATAAATGGCTATGAAATGGTAGAACAGAATTTTTGACAAAGTTAAGGTTTGTTTATAAAGAGCAAAAAGTGTCGAGTTGATAATAAACTCTTAAGTTTCTATAATTAATTAGACAGTTCAAGAAAATAAAGGTAATGCACTTAATAATTATAAATTACGAATGATATTTTAATTGTATTTAAAATGCATTTTTCTTATGTTTGTAACAATCTACTCAAAAACTCATAAAAAATAAATATATTTTTGATTTCATTAGTTAAAAGTATTGATTAAAAGAAGATTCATGTTTAGATTCAGCCCTGTTGCCATTACCGAGAACTTTTCATTCCGCATTGTTTCGAATATTGTGTTTCTGTTTTCCAAAGAAATAAAATTAATTGTTTTTTAAAGATAAATTTGAATATTTATCATTTCACTGACTCAAAAGCTAAGCTTTTGTATTCCAAATTTTCCATCAATGTTAGGAATACAAAACAACTCAAAATCCCGATTCCGAAAGTTTTGATCGGAATCGGTAATGGAAACATGTCCAATTGTTTCAGAAATTTTTCAAAAATTTTAAAACCAACTTGAAGCCGTTAACATTAAATTTTATGGAAAAATCTCTAGATTCAAGTATTTAATATGATGCGCAGATAATTGATGGCAACATTTGCAAAACTCTAAATTTAAACAAGTTCTTGCAGTGTAATCGAAAGCTACCGACTGCTATATAATCTGTTTGTAAACATTAACAACTCTTGCGTTGCAATTTTTTTGTAAAAAATAAGCTACAACATACAACTTTTTAATCTTAAAACAGAGTATGCTTCATTTAAAGTTTGAAGTCTCGCAGTGCAACGCAAAATAACAACGCACAAAAGAACTAACAGAGCACTGCACAAAACTAATATACTCCTTTTCTACACTCCATCCAGAGTATACTTCATTTAAAACTTGAAGTCCCGCAGTGCAACGCAAAATAACAACGTACAAAAGAACTGACAGAACACTGCACAAAACCAATATACTCCTTTTAAACACTCCATCCAGAGTATACTTCATTTAAAGTTTGAAATCCCGCAGTGCACCGCAAAACACAATTCAACGTAGCATTCAACGTGGTTATAAATAAAATACGCGCTTATCTAAAATGGAATTTGTCTGGCGGGTTGGTCCATTGAGGACGTCTGGACCGAAACCAAAGAGTTGTCTACGCTTTTTGTCCTGTGTTTAAGCCCTTTAATTTGTGTGCAATGAGATAAGGCGTTAATTATGCGGCAACGCAAAGAACTTTTAAACTGCGAAAGTGCGAAAGTGAGAGCTACAACGCCATAAAATATGCAACAGTCGTTACTATTTGATATTTGACTTGATGTTATGTATATTCACATTATTCATTTTTTTTACACAGTTTGACTATTTGGCACTTCTGTTATTGGAATATTTATGATTCGTTTTAATTCATTTCATACAATGCACACTTGATGATTTGCCGCCTTTTTGCAGCCACACGTTCGACAAAAAAACATAAACAAAATCAACTGAAAAAATCGCCGGCGATTCGAAATGCGCGTTTCACGTTCTGCACTCGTCGCGTTGCGTTTGCAAACTGAGCGAACATTGAACATTGAAAAGTAACGCAACATGATTGTTGCTTGTTGCGCCGGCTGTCAAACATGTTTGAGACGCACGCAGCACAGCTTGAAACATGTTCCAAGTGCTCAGCTGTCTGTCATATGAAGCCTGGGGGCTGTTTTGATTGTTGATAACCAATTGTAGCTTAATTTAGCTATTGAAAGTATATAAAAATAGCTGAATGCTTCTTTAAGCAAATATTTTGGGAGCTTAAATAAAATATTAACGAGTTATTGGAGCCGTTAAGGCTTCGAAATGTAAAACACAGACCTATTCCGGTTTCCACTTTCGGTAAAATATTGCGATAAGAAATTTACATGCTTCTGTTTTCTCAAGAGTCTAGAGCATTCCTACTTGTATATTTTATTATTTCCAATTTAGCTATAAAACTGAAACATTATTTTGTGGTGCATATAAATTCATTTCTACATTATATTTCTTCTATAATTTTCCAACACTACTTTCTGCATAACATTGTCCCATTATAAAGTCATATTGCTTACAAACAGTCTTGAGTATATGGCGGCCTGAGCCCAAAGCTAAAGATGGTATTTTAAGTTAATTTTCACTTTATTTGGCTTTATGTATAAATCTTCACTAGTACTGATTAAAGGATTGTGTTCCAAAAAGTCATTATGTTTGTTGGCATTTCGGAATATCGCCAAAAGTTCACAACATTATTATGAAAATTGATACACAGCTGAATAATTGTATATACTCCCTGTACCCATTAAAAATGGTTAAAAGAGAGTAATAAGAAACACGTTTCATAAAATATTTATGAGAAAATGCGAGACTAGTTTGAATTGATTAAAAACCATTGAAAAAATAAAAATAAATTACGAAAAACAAAATGTTGAACCGCGTCGTCGTTTGAACCTCGGACTTTCCGCAAACCAGGCAACACTTTTCCCTCGACGCCATTCAGGCTTTGAAAATTAGTTAGCTAAACAATTATTTGAAGCAGGAGCAAAATGCTATTCTGTTGACTACTTTCAGGTCTGTTTTTACAGTTGATTACTTGTAATTCTCAACCAGTTAATGTCAGACACTAGTTAGGATGAACTTTTTAATATTGATATTTAGCACAGCTCATCATGACATATCTTATTTAATTGCTTATTTTTTAACAAATTTGCCTTCGACAACACGTTCCTGCTCTTTCTGCTGTCGCAGCAGGCTTGCTCGTGCCTGGTGACGATTTGTTGCCGGGCCAATAATAAATAAATATAAAGTTCAAAGAACGAAAACATTTATGCCAAAGTGGTTGCATATAGTTATCGAATATAACTGTGCGTTGATTGGGATATCACAAATATTGTTTATTAAGCAATTGCATAAATTATGCAGACGCCTTAGTGTGTCAATAGAGTACAGGCTATAAAAATACCCAAAATTTATTATGCAAGAAATTTCAGGAGCTACGAGAATTAAGCACATATTTGAGTTAATCGGAAAAGGCATTTGAAATCAATTTACATTTCAATAATAGAAACTGCCAGACTAGTTTCAATTGACTATTGAAACAAGTAAGAAAGGGTATCGCCGCCGGCGATATACTCTTTTTTTAGCCTCTTTGAGGAGTCGGAAGTGGGCGTGGCAATTGTATTTTTGCTCAAATCTTTCAAGTTTTGCCATTAATTTGGTTGGTCCAGTAAAACTGTGTGGGAGTTACACACTTTCATCAGATATCAAATATGGTTGCTCTAGCTGTTAAACTGTGGAAGATACAGTATTTTTTGCCAGTTAAAAGGGAGGGGGGAGTTACGACGCCATTCAGGCTTTGTTTTTCCTAGTTCTTCTTGTGCTAATGAAAAAAGATGCTCAAGCTAAATATATTCATGAAATATAGAGATCAGTACCCTTGCAACCTTATAGTTTTTATACACATACGTTGACTCTAAGGCAGTCAAAAGTGTATTACAACATTTCGGCTTGACGTATCTAAAAATAGATATTTAAGGACCCAGCAGGCTATTGTGTTGCCTACTTTCAGGTTTGCTTTTACAGTTGATAACTTGTAATTCTCAACCAGTTAATGCCAGACACTAGTTAGGATGAACTTTTTAATTTTGTCATTTAGCACAGCTCATCATGACATATCTTATTTAATTGCTTATGTTCTAACAAATTTGCCTTCGACTATACGCTGCTGCTCTATGTGCTGGCTCTGCAGGGTTGCTCGTGCCTGGTGACGATTTGTTGCCGGGCCAATAATAAATAAATATAAAGTTCAAAGAACGAAAACACTTATGCCAAATTGGTTGCATATAGCTCTCGAAGATAACTGATATTAAAGGTTATTTTTGTAAGCAACTGTGCAAACTATGCAGACACCTTAGTGTGCCATGTTGGTCAGTGTTGGGTGCAGGGTGTCTCGTAGTCGGGCTTACTCGACTAGAGCATTCTTAATAATAAACAATAAACAGTGCTCAAAACTCACAGACTTGTTCTTTGTCTCGACTTTTAAAAATAGCTAGATCTGACATGAAAATGGCTAAATTGGCAACACTGCTCAAGACACACGCCACACAGCTGTCAAACATGTTCGAAATGCACAGCTGTCTGTCATATGGAGCCTGGGGGTGGTGGTTGCAACATGCAACTTGCAGTCGAATTGAATCCTTATGCTGTCTAAAAATAGTTGCACTTTGAGTGCAAAATCGAGGGAAGTCGTCTCCACACACACAAACACACATCAGTTGTTCCCCTTTGTGCAAACTGAAGTTCAATGCACATGGGGTCAAAACATGGGCAACAACAAGACGAGCAATTAAGTTAGCCAAAGTTATTGGCACGCAGCGAACAAGCGGCAAAAGCGAACAAATCGCAGCAATTTAGCAAACTAAGCAATTATTGCAAGAAAATAGTTTCTTTCGTGTCACATAAACTGTCGCCGATTGTTCAAAACTCTGCGAGCAACACAACAAGAAAATTGTTTAATCATTGAGCTTAATTTCAATGGGGCGATTTCAGTCAATTGGTTTTAAAACTCGTTTATGGTTTTTAAGCCGCTTTGCCACAGGCAAACTCCGCATGCTCTGCACTTGCTCGATTTTCGAGTTTATAGAGCTCTTTTCTCAATACCCTGTTAACTATAAATGGCTGTAAGAGTTTATAAGTACTTTTGAAAGTGTTTGTAAGAAGCACAAAGTTTATTGAATGCGAACTCAAACAATTGTTTTGATAGTCGAGAGCATGGTTAATATGAAAAGTTTTAAATATTTTCATAAGACAATAAAAACAGGCTCCATTTTAGGTATTGCTATTACCAAAGTGAATTTCCCTTAAATGTTTACATTTTCACTTTTGAGTCAAGTTTTGACAACTCGTTGCTATTTGAATTCACTTTCATTTTATCAAGGCTTGAATAAACTTGCCATGGTGAAAGGATTAGATTTTCTTGTTGAACAGTAATGAGTAAGTTTTGAACATTGAAAGGAATTTCAATTCATTTCGTAAAATTTCACCAAAAGTGGAAACCGAAACAGATTAGATAATTTTAATGTTGAAGATTGAGTAAAAGCAATTCCGACAACGCAGTAAAATTTAAAACTAAGTAAACATATAAAATTGTTAAAAAATGGAGTATTAGCCACATTTGTAAAAATTGAAGAAATTTCAATAATTTATTGAAATATTTAAAAGTACGTGGTAGCTTCAAGTAGAGCTCTTTCGTCTGTCTCATTTTTACTTGTTTTGTTTTGAGGTTTATTGCCGTGTGTCGAAATATGACTGCAATTTACGTGATATGGCAATTGGAATAGACAAACTAGTTGAGAGTGTAAACTTCAAAGTGCGGTTTTTAATTGAAGGCGTGGCAGGTTTGGCGATAGGTGGCAATGAAAGTTGCAAGCGGCTTAGCTCAGAACCAATTAGAGAAGTATGAAAATTAAAAATAGAAGAAAGCTGTGCTTGATAAAAGAATCAGTAGACAACTAACTGGTAACTAAAATATGATGAAAAAATCTTTAACTAAACAAGAATTCTAAGTGGCACAGAAATAACTGGAGTAGGTAGAACATATATTGTATCCTTTTGCGAGTAAAAATGTAAAAAATCCTAGAACAAAATTTAGTTCTCATTTCAATAAATCATTCTGCCAAAAAAAACAATATAACTTTGAGCATAATCAACTAAAATTGAAGAAAAAACATTTAATATAATTTGACAGTTGTTCAAGGAATTCAAGATTTATGTTATGCTAAACTATTTTTGCCCCAAAACTTTTGACAAACCCTCGCACAACTTTCACCCCCCAAAATAAAAAGCAAGACTTTCATATTAATACTGCAACTATGAGTATTTTGGAAACTTTAAACGAAACTGCACCCCAAAAATACTAAACTAGAGCCAATAAATCTTTGTTTATACAAATCCAAAAACCATGAAAGGCTTTCGCTCGAGCAATTCACATGCCACAGACGCACAGAGAAAAATAGAAAAAAAAAAAATAGAGAGAAAAAAATGGAGAAAAACATAGAAATAAAAAAAAAAGTAACGCTAGACAGACACACATGTAACTGCAGCTAGGAGGGCGACTGGACCACAACGGCTTACCTACTCCCTACCAACTACTAATGCCATTAAGCCCCTTTCCCCTTTTCCCTTGCCCGCCGCGCACCGCCCTCTCAAATACTAAGCATGCATTTTATGGCCTTTTGTCGTAGTGGAAGCCGGCGCACTTTATCATTTCAATGGCAGCGGACGTTTCAATGTTTACTTTTCATTTTCTACGCCCTCAAACTACACCCGACTGCTCAGTTGGCCGTTAGTCTATCCAATTGTCCAATGGTTTGTCTATGCAAATATTTTTATATGCTCTGTTGTTATAGTAGTAAAAAATGCTCATTTCAAGTCGGTTCGACTAGCAGATACCTAGTAAACACTGCTGAAGTACTTAGAATTTTGAGAATTTTTAGAAACTAAGCAAAAATATCATAGCTCGAAGACCTTGGGTCGTATATCTTTCAGAACTTTGGACTCTAATCAACAAGTATATACTTTATTGTATCGGAAATGTGTCAAACTTTCTATCACACATATTTACACTTCTTGAACACGTCTCATCTTCAATCACAGGGTATCAAAATTTGAAGCTAACAATGCTGACATCAGCTCGTTCATTCAGCCAGATATTAAATGAAAAACGTCGTCGTGTATATATTTTGCACATGTTGCCAATTTTTGGTCATAGAAAGTTTTGTTGCCACCCTCTTTAATGAGCAAATGGCTTAAATTCAAGCAGCTCAGTCAGCAGCATAATCAAGTTCTTACAGTTTACTGTCCTTTTCCCAGGGGAGTTAATTACTAGAGTATTTAGCATATAATTATGAACTTGGCTCACCTGTTATGAAGCCTTTCTCTCTCTTTCTTTCACGCTCTGCGCTTATACGGCCTAAACCAAATGCTCCCCAGGGTAAACAAAATAGAAGAAAAACTTCTTCTAACCACCCACTGGCAATTCAATTTTCGTTTACGACCATTTTCCAGCAACAACAACAAAGTTTAGCTAGAGCAAAAAAGTAATCATCGTTGCAATTGTTTCACATTTTTCACGTTACCGAAGATGAATGGTTGCTTTGATGATGCTGTGTTGAGGTGAGGTGTTTGTTGTGTTTTGTTGTGTGTGTGTGTGTGTTGGGTAGCTACCCCCTGGAATGCCTGTAGACGACATTTTTGCCCAACTAAAACGCCATTTTCTTTGTTTGTCACTTGCAAAATATGACTAACTGCTGAATCGAAGCTGAATTTGAAGCTGTAAACGTTGATTGAGCGTTTCTTTTGCTAGTTGTTTGGAGCCAGTTCAAGGACTTTAAAGAGAGTCGAAGGCATTTGCTACTCAACAACCCCAGGGGCAGGGCCAGCCCTGTTTTGGAGAAAAACCCTTGTAAATTTTAATAAAAGACAAAAACGCAGTCACTTCACACAAAAACGCTGCACGCACAGCGACGACCACTTCAGCTGACAAAATATTAAAGCCCGCTTCAAAGTTACTTGAACATAAAAAAGGCAGCCAGCAAACGGAAGACTGTCCACAAAAAACAAAAGCAAAAAATGTCAAGCGGTTACAGCAAACAAAAAAAATATATATATATATATATTGTCAAATATCTAATGGTAGCAGGAGGCATGTCAAAAAATTTGCAAACACTGCGTGGGCTGTTTGGACAATGGACGATGAGCATCGAGAGTTGGGATATTGAGCAGATTTCAACAAAGGGGTGTTCTCATAATCGATGCGTTTTTGAGATAAGTGGAGATATTTGAGGGCGGTTGCATTCTGTACTTATTTCTGATGTGTTGAAAATATAAATGGCATTATAGATGGGTAATAACTAATGACTTTTGAAGTACTTTGAATTAAGCTGGCAACATATTAATGCAGAAAATTTAAGAAACTTTGTAGTATCCGATTTCATTATAACGAAACTTTCTTGGCTCGCATTTGCACGATGATTTAAGTTATCCCTTGTCTAAAGGGGGGGAGGTGGAGCAGGCCCTTTATACCTCTTCTCATCAAAGCAGAACTTAATAAAGAAACATATTGACATAAACGTCATCGTCGTCAATGCAGACTTAGTTTGGAAATAATCAATACTAGTTACTATAAATTTCAACTGTATCTTCAGCTCTTGAGAACAGTTCCGATTTGGCAACGGTTAAATATTAAGAAAATCAATTTCGCAAGCCAATTGCACTTGTGAAATAGAGAAAATTGTCATTTCAGCTTGTCACAGCAGGCTCTATTCAAAAGCATATATTTTATAAAATATTTAAATTGACTTTCTGGCCATATAATAAGTAAAAGAGGACAATATGAAATTCGGCAAGACCTTCGAGAGTCATTTGACCAGCGAATGGCGTCAACAATATATGAACTATGTGGTAAATCAATCACAATATCACAAAAGTTATATTTAAACTCAATTTTAATATTTACAGGAGCTAAAAACCATGATACGCATAGCCGTCAACAATGCGCCAGATATCAAAACTGCATCGATTCGAGAAATCTCCGAATATTATAAAAACTTTGAGCGGCATTTCTTTACAACGTGTCAACAGGAACTAAGTCGTGTTGCCGACTTCTATGCACAAAAAATAGCCGAAGGACGACGTAGACTGCAGGAGCTCAAAACACAACTGAATAAAGATATACACAATCCCAGACAAATGGGTCTGGCCTGCAGCGAGTTCTATTTGAGTTTGATAATGCTGCAAAACTTTCAGAGACTAAACTATACAGCTTTTCGCAAAATATGCAAGAAATATGACAAGTATATTGAAACAAATGTTGGTGAACGCTGGTTTATTGAAAATGTCAGCAAGGCGGCATTTTTTGATGAACAAGAATTGCGAGACATGATTACACAGGTGGAACATCTCTATACGCAGTACTTGACAAATGGAGATCGGGCCAAGGCAATGGCCAAGTTAAGAGTTCCTCCGTTGGGTGAGGCGACACCGCCAGGACGAGTGTTCCTGGCAGGCTTGATGTTTGGACTGTTTATAGTCAGTGCTGCAATGGTTGTTATTTCGCGTGAGTCATGCTTAAGTTTTAAAGTTTTTAATCAAATCTCACTTTGCACTTTTAGTTTATTATTATCGGTCGAATTTGGAGCTGATTTCAGCCTTTGGTCATCTGTATCGAGGACCCTTTGTTTGGGTACTCTGTTGCTTCTTTATGTCCATCAATGTGTATGTTTGGCAACGTGCGGGCATCAATCACGTTTTGATCTTTGAAGTTGATTTACGAAATCATGTTCAGCCAGCTACTTTCTTGGAGATTGCCAGTTTTTTTGGTTACATGTGCACAATTTCAATGTTATTATTTATACATCACAATGAGTTTGGCATACAAGATCCTTCGCACTTTCCCATGGTATGTTTGGTAGTGCCATTGGTAACGTTATTTTTGCCACTTTGCATTATGAATTTTCCGGCAAGAATGTGGATAATACGTTGTCTTGGACGAATTGTTTGTGCTCCGTTTTTTAATGTAACCTTTGCTGATTTTTGGCTGGCAGATCAAATGATATCTTTGGTGCTTTGTGTCGTGGATCATTATCATCTCATACGATTCTTTATCAATTTCTATACGGACCATATCACATCCTATGATTTCGAGCCGGATAATGTTGTGGCTGCAATTCGTTGTCTGCCCGCGTGGTTTCGTTTGGCACAGTGTTTGAGAAGATGTTGGGATAGCAAGTTAAAGTATTCAGTATATCCTTTGAATGCTATCAAATATGCAACTATTATTATTGTGGTTTTTTTCTCCTGCGTTCTAATGGAAACGAGTGGTAAGTAATGATAATAAACTTATTTAATCAACTTGATATATAATTTTAGCTTATAGCTAAATATAATACAATGTTTGATAATCCCTGGATATGGGGCTATTTGGCTAGCTCTGTTATATCGACAGTGTATTGTACGATTTGGGACTTGGTTAGAGATTTTGCTTTATTTCAAGTCTGGAAATGTGAAAATATCTTTTTGCGTGAGAATCTTATATATCCCAAGGTCAGTATGTGATAGAGTCTTAAATGATAATTAATTAAATTTTTTATAGTGGTTTTACTATTTTGCAATTGTTTCGAATATACTTTTTCGACTTGTTTGGATACTTGAGCTATATTTGGTTTATTATGACTATTTATTGCCGTACAATTGCAAAACCATATCCTGTTTATGTGAGATCACACGTAGATTTATCTGGAATTTCCTGCGCCTGGAGAATGAACATTTGTTCAACTGTGGACACTTTAGAGCAATTCGTGATATTTTTCTTACACCGTTTAATGAAAACGAAAAGGAATCACCTATGTCTTCTGCCGTGCTAGCCAAGAAAAATCATTTTTAAAATCAAGTTTTAGTTATTTTTCAAACACATTTTTTAGTTTTCAAATACATTTGTAAAAACTTTACACTTGAATTATTACTCATTGTTATTGTCAATTGTTGAAAATACGAACATGAAATTTGGCAAGACTTTTGAGAAGAACTTAACAATTGAATGGCGCCAACATTATATCAAATATGCGGTTAGTATTACCTTTAAACAAGACTAATTAATTAAGGCTTACAAAGTTTAGGAACTAAAGGATATGATACGTAATGGAGTGGAATCTGCTCCAAGAAGAGCGGATAAAAGTGTTTACGAACTACATAATCTGGAATTTGCAGACTGGTTCTTCTCCGTTATGAAGGAGGAGCTGAGTCGTGTGAATGACTTTTTTGTTTATAAACTGGCTGAGGCACGTCGCAAACATGCCACATTCAAAGTGAAGCTCATGTATATTGTCAGAAATAGTGGTGTACATAAAAACAATGTACCCACCCTACCACCTCTGGCCGATCAGCCGCGGAATGTACGACAACTGAGCCGTGCCTATACCGAGTTCTACTTTAGTTTAGTTTTGCTAAACAACTTTCAGCAGCTGAATCTAACTGGATTTTATAAGATATGCAAGAAATTTGATAAATATATTGGATCTACGCATGGACATAGCTGGCACAATAGGCACGTGGGACCCTCAACTTTAAATAAAGACAAAGAACTACGCAGCATGATTGTGGAAGTGGAAAATCTCTATACAGAATTCTTAGCAAAAGGCGATCGAACTAAGGCTATGGCTAAATTGAGAGTTCCTCCTTTGGGTCAACCCACATCGCCTAGACAAGTGTTTGCTGCGGGTGTAGTGCTCGGTCTTTTTATAGTTTCCGCTATAATGTGCATCATTTCATGTAAGTAAAAATTATGCCATAACTTTCTATATTTATAACTTCTTCAATAGACTATATCATGTTTGACAAGCCGGATATGCTTGATTCATTTACACGACTCTATCGAGGACCTTTCGCATTGCTGCTTTACTGTTTCTTTCTATCCATCAATGTGTATATCTGGCAGAGTGCGGGCATCAATCATGTTTTGATCTTTGAGGTGAATCCACGTAATCATATAGAACCTGTTATGATACTGGGCATTGCCAGTTTTCTTGGCTATATCTGTACTTTATCCATGTTGATATTTATTCACCACAAAGAGTTTGGTGTAAGCGATCCTTTATATGTGCCATTAATCTGCCTGGTGCTGCCATTGGGACTACTCATCAATCCCTTACCAATTATGAAATATCAAGGTAGAATATGGATTTTAAAGATACTTTGTCGCATTATTGCCGCACCTTGCTACAATGTGACATTTGCCGACTTTTGGGTAGCTGATCAGATGAACTCTTTGGTGCTTTGCATGGTGGATTATTATCATCTGATACGATTCTATATACGCTATACTATGGATAGCATCAGTTCCTTTGATTTTGAGCCAAGCTATGCGGTTACAATAATACGTTGCCTGCCAGCTTGGTTTCGATTGGCTCAATGTCTAAGACGTTATTCGGATAGTCCTTTGAGATCTGAATCCTATTTGGTGAATGCATTTACTTATGGCTCATCGTTAATTGTCGTCATCATTTCGACCATACAAATGGAAACAAATTGTAAGTAATTACGTTTAATTATAGACTTATATAGCTGTTTATTCAAATGACAGATAAATACGAGTACTTGTTCGATAATCCTTGGACATGGGGCTATGTAATAAGTTCATTTATATCCACAATGTACTGTACAGCTTGGGATTTGTTGCAGGACTTTGGACTATTTCAAGAATGGACTGGTGAAAATATGTTTCTGCGAGAGAATCTGGTGTATCCAAAGGTTTGTATAGAGCAGTCTAGTCTAGAAAAATTATTGAACTATTGCCTTTTCTTAGTGGTTTTATTTCTTTGCAATTGTTGCAAATGTTCTCATACGTTTTGTTTGGGTTCTTGAACTATATTTGATTTACTATGACTTTTTTTTGCCCTACAATTGCAAAACAATCTCAAGTCTTTGTGAGATAACGAGAAGATTCATCTGGAACTTTTTGCGCTTGGAGAATGAACATTTGTACAATTGTGGACATTTTCGAGCCACACGTGATATATATATATCAGCATTGAATTCACGAGAAGACTTGCTGGTGGAGTCCATAATAGGTGAACAATCAACACGTGCTTCAGCAGAACTTCATTGAAGAGAAACTATATCAATGATCGCACTTAGCACTTCAATTTAAAGCAATTTGCACTCTACTTGAATGCGACAATTGAGCGTCAATGAAGCGTTAAACCAAACCTCAAATACCATTCGAACTGAGCTAGCAAGGGAGTCTAAGCCCAAACAATCAAAAGCTGCTCAATCCTGCAATGCATACAAATTGAATAAAATTAATTTCACATTTACGAAATTAAAACCACAAATGGAATTATAAATTCAACACACAGGACATGCCAGCTCTGTGCAGACGGAGTGGAAAATACAAAAAAAAAAATAAAAAATACAAAAACAAGCCCGCAGGACAACAAAAGTTAAGCCAGACAACAAGCAGGACGACAACGACAGCAGCAGCAGCAGCAGCAGCAGCAGCTTTTTGGCAAAGGACCTCTGACAAGTTGTCAATGTGGACCCTGCGGGTTTTGAGACTAGCCACAATTTGAGAGCATTGCCTGGTCGCCAGGACGACTGCATTGCCAACGCATGGCTGGGTGCGTCCTGATATGCGTGGTCACGCATAAATGCATGTGAATTAGTAAGGACACGCACGTGGACGATTTACACCCTCAAAACTGTGCCCTTTCCTTTGACTTGGGCTTAACTCTCTTACACGTTATGTATGGGTATTTCCGCCCTTAGCTCCAAATCTGTGAGCGAAGGGGAGCCATTAAACCACCTTACCCCCCGCTTTTGAACAGTGCTCCGGAAGCTCCGTTACAAATGCTATAAATACATTTTGGTAGCACATATTGTTGCAATGTCTGAAACACAATTTGCAGTTATAAATGGCATGGCACCAGCTTCAGGGTTGAAATGTCATCAGCTGTTGCTGAAAGTCTTCCAAATCTTATGGTCTTCAGTTTAGAGTGGCTCCTTGCGACTTGCTTCCGGACAGTTTTAATTATATGCGTCGAGCGCAACATGTTGCATGGCAAGTGCCGACTCTAAAACAGCCTTGGCAAATCAGTGTCAGGTACTGCAAACTTGTGAATTGTTCTGGCTGTGCCCCCGCAGCAGCTCATTTTTATAAACGTGCAGCAGCTGCTGGCTGGATTGTCGTTTAAAATGCTTTTGAATTTTGCATGTAGCAATCGTCTTCAGCCCCCCCCCAGCTTCAAAATGTCGCTAATGGTACGCGCTATTTTTTGGGGGTTGCTTTTGGTTCTGAACTGAACTGGCCAGGCACTGTTTGGCGTTTCAGTGTCTAGGTCGCCAGACCGCAGACATTATAAACAACGCACAACATATATATATATATATATATAGATATAGAGAGGGTTCTAGTCTGAACGCAGTGAAAGTTTTATGGCGTTGCAACTTTAAATGAACTTGCCGCATTGTTGTCGTCCTGTCGTCTGTTGCCTACCACAAACTAGGCGCAAGGACGGCCATAAAAATCCATTGTAATTTATTTGTCTGCTCGCCCAAAAAAACAACAAAAAAAAAAAAAAGAAACGTTGGCAAACATTTCCGTAACGCATTTAAATTTCATAGTCAGTGAAAGTCATCAACACATTGCCAAAATGAGAAGGCAGAGTAGGGCGTTAGCCGGGCCCCCTCGCGCACAGAGGCGTCTTTATTTGTTTGTGTGGGAGGGTAAGCGCAACACAAAAGCTTCCGTTTCCTGTCTACTGCTGGGACTTCCCCGAGGGTTGCAAATATACACACACACACACACACACATAGAAGAAACCCCAAACCTACCCAGACGATGCCTTGCTTGCTCGCCCAAATGAAGTTTTTCAACTTTCCATCTTTACGAAGATGTTTTGAATGCTTTTCAGCTGCTTTTCAAGAGCAATGCATACTCCACAAACAGCCCCCCAAACTGTAGTATGCCAATTTTGTTTGCTTAGTGCCCCGCTTTGGGAGTAGTGGCGTCTTTTTTTTACGACTTGGCTAACAAACAGATGTTTTGTTGGTATGAGCTAAACTCCCCCAAGCAGCAAACCGCCTGTAATTTCCGGCAAACAAACCAATAAATCATATTAAAACTTGCTAGGAATTTCGTAGCGGAACAAAAAAACGTAGAAGAAAAACTGCGTACCGGATGTCTTATGACGGTGTAAGCCAAATCCAAAGGAAATCTTTGACATTGACTGTGATATGAGCCTTGGAATGAAGTTGGCATTTGGGTTTCGGGGTGCAGCTTTAAGAGACAGAGAGGGGGCTGCAAATGTTGGGGCAAAATAGGTAAAGTTAACACTGGGAATAGACTTTGAGTTATATTCTCAATAATGTTGCGTTAAGTTGTCGCTTAACTTATCGTTGCCTCGATTTGTTGCATTGACAAAGTAATAATTAATTTACTTTGATTGGATATTCAGATATTCGCTTAAGATGACAAGCCGTTAAATAAGTTAAGCTCGGTTTTAAAGCTAAGTCGATGAAACTTTGCACAAATGTTTGTTTACTTTTAATTTTTACTCCCTGTTCCCATTAAGAATGAGAAAAAGCGAGTTATAAAGTGCTGCAAATGTGTGTAACAGGCAGATGGTGGCATTTCCGACTATATAAACTATATATATTCTTGATCAGCATCAATAGCCGAGAAGAACTAGCCATGTCCGTCCGTCCGTATAAACGCGTCGATCTCAGAGACTATAAGAGCTAGAAACACCAATCTTGGCATGCAGGTTCCTGTACGCACCATACGCAGGTCAACGGAGTAATAAGAAATACGTTTCATAAAGGATTTAATAGAAAATGCGTGATTAGTTTGAGTTGATTAAAACTATTGAAAAAATAAAAATAAACTACGAAAAAAAAAATGTAGAGCCGCGTCGTCGGGGCTTGAACCTCGGACTTTCCGCAAACCAGGCAACACTTCTCGCTTGAAGCCATTCAGGCTTTGAAAATTCGTCAGCTAAACAATTATTTGAAGCAAAAGCAAAATGCGTATTTCCTAGTTTTTCTTCTGCTAATGAAAAAAGCTGGTTAATCGAAATATATCCATGAAAATCTAGAGATAAGTATCCTTGCAACCATATAGTTTTTACTCACATACGTTGACATTGAGCCAGTCAAAAGTGTATTTCAACATTTTGTCTTCACGTGTCTAAATATAGATATTTAAGGACCCAGCAGGCTATTCTGTTGCCTACTTTCAGGTCTGTTTTTACAGTTGATTACTTGTAATTCTCAACCAGTTAATGCCAGTCACTACATAGGATGAACTTTTTAATTTTGTTATTTAGCACAGCTCATCATGACATATCTTATTTAATTGCTTATTTCTTAACAAATTTGCCTTCGACTATGTGCTGTCTCAGCAGGCTTGCTCGTGCCTGGTGACGATTAGTTGCCGGGCCAATAATAAATAAATATAAAGTTCAAAGAACGAAAACACTTATGCCAAATTGGTTGCATATAGCTCTCGAAGATAACTGATATTAAAGGTTATTTTGTAAGCAATTGTGCAAACTATGCAGACATCTTAGTGTGTCAGAGTTGGGTGCAGGGTGTCTCGTAGTCGGGCTCACTCGACTAGAGCATTCTTACTTGTTCATATTAAAGTTTAGCACTGAGAGCAACGAAATATATATTTTGCTATTATCCTTTAAAACCTAAACTCATTCAATCAAACTTTGCGCGATTTTTTGATTAAAAAGTTTAACCGATATCATATTAAAATATATCATCAGGGATGCCAAAAACAGAAATTTTGCAACTTTATCAACGTTTACAGCACTGCTTAGGACCTTTTTATTACTCTTAATATATGCCTGCAAAATATTGAAGCTCTGCCTTAAATTTTTACGAATTTTTTAGCCCAAATCCAGATTTTTTTGTTCGATTTTCGAAAAATTAGCTTAAGTACAGATTAACCAAGTTCTTAATTATTTAATAAATTATGCAAAAAAATCAGCCTACGCCAAGAATAGCACTCTTAAATTTTTTTCGAATTCTTAGAGCTTTGAATGTTTTTGAAGTAGCTTTCGTCATCAGACGAAGTATGTATTACCGAAAGCTTTGCGAAACTTTTTCGAAAGCGCAGCAACATTTTTTCAAAAAAGAGTGTAAGAACTTCAAGCTGGTTTGGTGAAAAGAAGGATAAACTTAACGAAAATGTTAAGTTTAACAGAGTAGCTCACTAATTTCAAAAATTGCTGGAAGAAAAATGTTAAGTCGTTGTTAAAAAGCTGTTAAAAGTAATAACAAATTGTTGTCAGGAAATGCCACATTTGCTTTTTTTTTGCAAGACAGCTATTATTTTAGCGACGAAAACAGAAATTCAGCACGCAAACAGCGCCGTTACAGCAGCAGGACAGACAATTTTAAGTTTATGACTAAAATCAAAATTAAGTCAGCCGATTTGCCAAGCAACCAACATAAACAATCAATTCAAAGAAATCTTTAACTTTTATTAAAACTATGAAATTGGTTCAGTCGTTTGATTTTAGTGGCTGCACTGGTAATTAGCAGCTTTTAACAGCAAGCAGCACTGTTAAGTTTGCTGTTAAATTCGATTTCGAAAATTGTGGAGCAGTTAGCCAAGACACTGACATCGTTAATTGAGTAATTTTCGTCCAAAGTGCTTAGCCTGGACACAAACCATGCTAGTGAAGACACAAAATAAACGCAGCGTAACAAAAGCTACCTGCTGCAGCACTCAATGACATTTTTTCAAATTTTGCGCTAATTGTAATTTTTCAAATATTTAGATATTTGGTAAATGATACTCACCGATTCACCATCTCATTGCCGTTTTCGAGTGACTGAGCCAACTGCTGTGGCGTTTGTTGTTGCTGTTGCTGCTGCTGCTGTTGTTGCTGCAGCTGCTGTTGCTGCTGTTGTTGTTGCTGCTGCTCCTGCTGATTCTTGTCCAGCAAAGTGCTTGCCACAGATGATCTCAAACTGCCACCAAGACCAATGCCCAAAACGGAGCCACCAACACCAGCGCCAATGGCACCAACTGAACCCACTGCAACACCACAGCCGACGCCAATGGACTTCGTTTGCTTTGCCTGCTGCTTGTAGCGACTGAGGGCAAAGAAGAGCGCAAGGACAGCTTTCAGGCGACCGGCGCAGATGTCATTGGTGGTAATGTTGTCCAAGCCGCCAACGGATTGACTGCGTAGCACATGGAGGCACGAGTTGACGTTGTCGTACTGCAAGAGACAAGACACAAATGATTTAAGATTGGCTTAAACGTGCCGCATTTAAAGCTATTTATGTTAGCTGTTTTTTTTTTTCTTTCGATTCGAACGATGAGTCAGCTTTTGGTAAAAGCCGCTTAAGCTGCAACTAATATAAATGTAAATGCAAATCCTAGCGCCACTTTATCTCAACGCTTAACCTTTAGGCGCCATTAACGAGACGCGACGTCGTGATTTTCATTTCGAATTGGGTTTCTTCGATTTTGACAAACTCCAAATGAGCTCAAAAACGTGGCCTGAACTTGACTAACAAATGGCTTTTTTATAGCTAATTTGCTTGAACGTTTTTAACTGCTTCACGCAAACGCACTAAACGGAACGCCCAGACTCAAACTCAAATCTCAAACCCGAAACTCGCAACCGTTCCCAACTCCCGAGTCCCAAAAAAAACAAACCTCGAACCCAAAACAACAACAAAAATTGACATTAAGATAAAGTGCTCAGACGTCAACTGCTGTAAAAATGTAGCACAGCTCGTGTGTCAAACAACAATAAAAATATACGAAACCAATATAGTTGATAAAAAGAGAAAATCTTGCACTTTTCAAATGACCTATAGAATAATGTTGGAGTTTATAAACAGCTGAAAATAAAGGCTTTAATATGGTTAGTTAATTTACTTTGATTATTATACAAAAAAAAACCAAATGAACTTACAATTGTTAAGTTTGTTGAGTTTTTGAATATAAGACGAAGTTAGAAGCATATTTTGTAAATTAATATATGGACCTATTTCGGTTTCCACTTTCGGCAAAATATTTTGCGCAATTGAAATTTCCTTAAAATGTACAAAATATCCCTATTGCTTTTAATTCAAACTAAATTCCAATTCAATTGCAAGTTAATTCAATCTTTGATCAAATGAGAGTAAATTCAAATCGTAAAATCTATTAAAATGTGTACATTCTAAAGAAATTCAATTCCGCAATATTTTGCCAAAAGTGAAAATGGAAACAGTCCTCATATTTTATTATAAGAACTGCTCAGAAGACAATTTTGACTCATACTTTATATACTCCAATCCAAAATCTATATTCCCGGTACAAAATACGAGATTGTTCGACTAAAATATACCCTGTAGTCAGGTTTTAATTGGGGTGTGCCTGTTTTTTTTAATTCAGAGTGGTTTGAGTTCGAAAACAAGAAAGAAAAGTTATCTTCGCACGGTGGAAGAAAAGTTGATCACATTTTTGATCGATTATTCCTATGACAGCTATAAGATATAGTCGCCCGATTTTGATTAAACTAGATCAACTCTTGTGGAACATAAAAACAATGAGTGCTTCTAAATTTGGTTAAGATATATTGATAAACAAAAAAGTTTTTCATACAACAATTCATATTTCGACAGAATGTTCCTATGGCAGCTAGAAGATATAGTCGCCCGATCTTACTTAAATTTGGTCAGAATGACAAAAACATGCTAAAACTTAGAATTTGTGAATTTGATTCGGATAAGCTGAGCAACAAAAAAGTTTTCTATGCAACTTCTTTTCCAAGCGATTTTTCCTAGATCAGCTATAGATATTTATGTTAATGCTCCGATTCGGACATCTGTGAAAATTTCAAGTTCAATATACCCATTTCATTACACGTCTAGCTAAAGGGTATACAAATCTATGAGAAATTGTCAGCACGCTCTCGAAGAGCGGACAATTTGTCTTTTGTTTGTCGTATAGCATTTTATTTTATTGTATATATTTTTCGTTGACGTCGCCGTCGTCGTCGTCGTCGACGTCTGCGTTTACTGGTCGCTGTCGTTGTGGACGTCGTCATAGCAGTTGTTACAATTTAAAAAAAACTACAAGAAAAAAAGTCAAAAAATCAAACTGACAACTGACATGACAGCAGACAAATGACAAACGTCTGTCGACTGTGTGCACTCAATTTGGCGAGTCCGAGTTTGAGTTTGGTTTGGGGTATTTCGAATCTAACGAGTTGAGTTGCAACTTTAAAAAAAACGAGCAAAAACTTCAAACTTTGTGAAAACTTACATATGAAGGCGAAGTTTGTAATAACTTTGGGGGCTTTGAAAACCGGTGCTATTATAGTTAAAAACTTAGCGCTCGAATGACTTTGGCAAACAATTGAAAAAGTCCAAGTTCAAACGCTCAATTTGTTGCATTATAAATTGAGACAATAAATTTAAATTAATTTTGTGTGGCGCGCTTCTCTTCGCGAAGTCATCGTCGTCTCTGTGAAAAAGAGTTTCAGCCACGAATGAGGTCAAAACGCGTTGCAACTGGCAGTTTTCGACAGAGAATGTGTTTTGCAGTTGGCTTGGCTTACAAGTTGTGGCTATCTATAGATAAATGCAATCGCTTGCTGCTTGCTGTGCTGCCATTGGGGCATTTGGGGTCTTTGGGGGTCTTGTTGTACTTGCTTTTAATAGTCAAAGATAAAGTAAATGCCATGACTTCTTTTTTTTTCATGATGATAATGATAAAACAAGGCATTTTATGTTTGGCTTTTTAGCGGGAATAATAAAAGCTACTCATAAGACACTCATCAATCAGTCTAAACGAAGCGGACATTGCCTTTTGACCTGTATTAATGCTGGAGTTATTATCGTATAAACAGGAGAGTTAAAAGAGTTAAAAGAGTTAAAAGTTGAAAAGGAATTTTTATAAAATATATGCTTTGAATGGAAATTCTATCTATTCGATCAATGAATTGATTATTTTAGTCTAACACACAGTGAAATCAATCAAAACTGTTTCTGAATTCCGTTTCCGTTCGAAATTTGTGAAAAACGGAATTGATTGCTGTTCTGAATTTATAAAAATGTCAAACTTTTTTTAAATTTTTATTTGGTGAAATAGAAATTTTTTACGAATTCTTCAAATTTTTTTAAAATTTTTTTTTCATATTTTTCTGACATTAGTTAGCCAATTTATTCATTAGATTAAGGTCAAGTTACATTTATAAGATTAAATTTAAGAACTGTCTATAAAACAGAAACGAAAATGTAAAAGCAAACGTAACTTTTCTCGATTCAGTATATAGCTACTAGCTGATAACTGAAACTCGGGTTCGAACGCTGTTTGGAAAAAGAGAAAACGAAACCATTCCTATTGAAAATCAGCAAAACAGTTTGGAATTCATTCGTTTTTACTTTTCAAACACAGGAACAGGCCTAAATATAACATATTCGAACACATCACTTTATAAAGATATATATGAAATTCTCTGAACTATGAACAATTTAATATTGTTTTAATTTTTTGTATATGTCGTTACTCGTATTAAACTAATGTAATATTTCTTGGGATCAGGTTGATATGTTTTATCAATAAATTTTTTGTACTTTTTAGTTCGGAAATGATAGATCTCATATCTAATCCGTTGTCCCCCTTTTAACTGTTAGCTTCTTGTTAAGTTAAAAACAACAGCTGTTTAGTTAGTTGACCCCCTGACAAATTTGTCATTGCATTTAGACTGATTCGAATGATGAACTGGTCAAATCATTCACCGCTTTGTTTGTATTAAGTTGTTTGTTATGGCCCAGTTAATCATTGCTATGCCCTGCTACACACACACACAAACACACACATTCATACAGACAGACACATACATATGCAATCGATCAATCACAGTCGCGTTGACAGCTGCAAGTGTCAAACTTGAAACCTATTCCAAAGCTGCACAGCACTCACTCTACCCACACTACACACACACACTCTACACTCCGTAACACACACACACAACTTCAATTTACACACACACAGACATTATAAATTGCCGACAGTAGCGATTCGGCGTGTGTGGCAGCCACTGTTGCAGCCCCATTCAGCATTCAGCAGATGGGGCACAAACGCCAAGTGCATTGAATGCCCCGCTTACGTAATGCACAAAAGTCAAGCAGGCCCCACAATAGTTGTTGGCTGCGAGGCTTGCCACATATGCCAAAGATACACAGCCAAAGATACATTTGCCCAGCACTTGTGGCGACTCCGACTCCATTCGCAGCTGTTGCATCGTTGCAGCTAAGCAGCCAACGAACACCCAAACCGCAAATTGTAAAACGATGCCAAGCAAACCAAAAAAAGAAGAAGTAGAAGCCAAAGCTCAAAGCGAGCAGACAACAAATAACAAAATAAGTAAATATGTATATTCACAAAAAACCGTATCTGTAAAGTGTTCTTATGTAAGGAAAACGTATAGACCCCCCCCCCCCCTCTCTCTCTCTCTCTGCCATCAAAAAATAAATATGCATTGCAAATAAATGCAAATAATGTCGTTCACATTAAAACTGTCAATTTCAAATACAAGACTGGTTCTTATCAATGTGAAAACTATTCAACATTGAGCTGTGGTTTCAAAAGTTTATAGAAAATGTTAAAGCTAAATCTATATTGAATATATCTTTAAACAAGTATCTAAATTGTTAACTAGTTATCTTTAAATAAGTATTTGAATTACATTTGCACTTCTTCTTAACCTAGAGAACCCAGAGATGGTATAATTTCTATGATAAAACAACTAATTTATATTTTAAAATATTTTTAATGGGTTCTGTAACGTTTTAAGATAATTCTGAGGTATTTGTAATACAAATAAGTTTCTTTTCAATTAACTCCGCGGAAAAACAACTTTTATAAGAAGGTATACAAGATAGGCAGATGAATTGGTGAGTTGTTGAAATATGATATGATGATGTGTTGAAATAAAAACATTTCTTATAGCTGAACTCTATGATATGTTATTTCTTTCAGCACGTTGAACACTTACAGACTGCAGGTTTAAGGTTTGTTAAAAACATGATTAAAATTGATTAAAAAACAATTTCTAAATATAATTTGAATCGAAATATTGGAAAATGAAAATAAATTTGAAAATGTTGATATTATATGCAATATCAAAACTCTTATTGATGCCTGAAGATAAGTAGATATACATAATATCTATTTGATTTTTATTCATATTCATATCCATTTCCGATTTCAATCAGATCATTATAGGAATTATTAGCTGTGCTGCATACCAAGTATCGATGAAAAATGGTTCAGAAAAAGTTGTGCATTTGAAACAGTGGAATGAAAAGTATTCAAGCTTTTCAGAATCAGCAAATCGAAAACGATTTGAAATGAAAAGTTCTCGGAAATGGTAACAGGACTGATTTTTAGAAAAGATAAAAGATCGATATGTTGATTTCGATATTAAGCTGATATCTTTGTACACATAAATTTGATATTTTTTGCAAAATTAAAAGCTTAATTTTCATATATTTTAAGTCGAATATTATATACATAATTCGTTAAAAGTAAACTGCATTAGTTTTCAAGATATAAAATAAAGGATATCAAGCAGATATCACATTAAAATGAACTTGATTCTATTTTTTTCCGTGTACTTTAGTCAATTGAACAACTTCTTGAACTATCTATGGTGAATGCAATATATATCTAAATTTTAATTTAATTTTATTCAATCCATAAAATTTAACTTTTATAAATCGGAAGTAACAGCTTGTTTTGGCCCCACTGTGAACAGTGGATAGCAGCAACATTATGATTGCAACCGCTGACAATTCTCACACTCTTGGCCAAAATGAAGACAACAAACGGCAAGTGGCGTTTATAGACCAGGACACACAATGTCATTAAAGAGAAGCGAAGCGGTGCAGACAGCAGCAGAGCAGCGCAGAGCAGAGCAGAGCAGCGCAGCGCAGTGGACGTCGCAGTGGACAGCGCTGCTTTTATTGACATTCTTGAGCAAAAGCGATTCGCAGCGTTTCGATTTTCTATCTTTGTGTTTGTGTGCCAAGCGTACAGAATTTCAGAATTCTCAGCGCATTGTTGGTGGTCATTCAGTCCACCACTTGCACACTCATGCCACATGCCACATGTCTTCTTTTTGCTGCTGGCCACACTCTTTTTACAATACTGCTCCTTCTCACCATTTCGCATCCTTATTCATGGTCGCTGATTCCGTTTAATACGCTGCGAATTTATCGCAAAATGCAATACGCTCGGCTCCTCCGGCTTTTGTGCAGCTCCCTCGCCGTAGGATTAAGTGCGGTCAAACAAAGAAGGCAACGAAGGACACACAAGGCATGGCAAAAGCTTTTGTTAATGGTGCTAAAGAGTTGACCGGTCGACTCAGCATGCAACTGCGTATGACATTTGTATACCCTACAGGATTATTAAAAAGTTGTTCAAAATATATATATAAACATGTTTATCGTACTAAGAACTAGAAATGTATGTCAGGTTTGGTTTATAGATTCAGCAATATCTTCAACTTTTGTTTTATAAACATTTCATTATTCTGTATTCAGTATACCTACAGGGTATCTTCAAGTGAAGCGCTCTTATTCAAAGTATGCTTATGTTTTTTTTTTACATTTACTTAAATATATAAATTTTAATTCATTTGATTTATATGCACTTTAAAGCGCATACTATAAATCAACGTAGATGTCTCTACGTGTATCTACATATACATATACATATACAAATATATATATATATGCATATGTGTGTGTGTGTGTTTCGCTGTCTGTGTCTGGGCCAAGCCTCTTTTAATTAACCGCTGGCAAAAATTTATTATTGGAATTGAATATTTTTTCGATACGAAAAAAAAAAACAGAAGAGAAGTCTGCACTCCTTTAATTAGTGACAAATGCCATGTGCCATGTTTTTCTGTCTGTCAGGTGGCGTGAGAACAAATTAAGTCATTTATAAATATTAAAATACTACAAATTGAATATGCACAAACAATACAGACTACAATTCCGATAGTTTCTTAACGCTCAAGACAATTGGATCTTCGATTTGCATACAAATAGTATTTGCTCTTTTGTAAGCCTTATTTTGAAGTAGAATATGTATTTGTAAATGTAATATTAATAGTATTGAATCTATCGAATAACACATCTCTAGCTCTAGTCTGCAGCATAGCCTGCTGAGATGCACAAATTCATTTGAACATGAATCGCCTATAATTCTCAACTGGTTCTAACTGTTTCGCTATGGAGTGATGCCGATGTGCAGGTTGCCAGTTATCAAATCTTATTTCAATACTTATTTCAAATCTAATCAAATGGAAATTCAGTGATTTTCAATAATATAAGCTCTATGAACTAAAATTATTTATTTAGATTATTTTGAGGTCAGCTGCTTTGCAGGAGAAGCATCCTTAGATGACTTCCCAGGCGCATCATCTGTAGTTGGTTTTGCTGATGTGCAGATTGCTAGTTATCCAATCTTATTTCAAGCTCGTTGAGTTTGCAGCTAGTTTCTGGCTGCTTACTTCCATTAACATTTTATTTTTATATTCTCATTTGAAAACTAAATCCGAAAGAGTTGTTCACTCATAAACTGTTCACCAAAGTCTTCCTATTTCAAACTCATTTTCTATTTCTCTATTTTGTATGTTTTCTATTTGATTGATAAATTGCAATATAAATATCATGGTTTGACTGGGAGCCATTGTCCTCAGCGTTTTATACAAATACTATCTTATTTTTATTTCACTTATTTCGGCACTAAACTTATATCAAGCTCGTTTCATTACGCAGATATTGCTAGTACCAATTGGAGGACAATATCTTATGACTGTCATAGGAACAATCAGTGAAAAAATTGAGTTTTTTATATGCAAAACCATTATGTTTTCTTCTTAGTTTTAAACAAATCTTGAAATATTGCTACATTTTCGAATTGTTTTCTGTAGTTGCATTAATATATCCTTCCATTTGCAATCATTTATTTAATATGCTGTTAAATTGTAACACTGAGCAAATTGCAATTTGGCCGCTGAGTGTGCTGCTCAGTGTAATTAAAGGCACTCGATTGATGCATTCTTCATCAAATTAGCAACTAATTAAAAGCTCAAAAGCCACATGCACATGCCACATGCAGCAAAGGAGAGAGAGAGAGAGAGAGAGAGAGAGAGAGAGCGAGAGATAGAGAGATAGAGAAAGTGAAGATGCAGTCGCAGTCGCAAATCGACACAGGATACACAAAAGTTACTATCTATGGACTATTGGCACTTGACGTGCCATTTGAAAATCAATAACCAAAATCCACAAATTCATTGAATCACTCAAAATGAGAAAATTCCAGGGCGATAATCACACAGACGAGTGCAGCAAATGGACACAAAGGGCTAACAAAAAGCTGAAAGATGGTAGACTGAAGCAGGAAGCTGCTGCCAACGAAATGGCAAAACAATTTCAATAATTTCAAGTGTCCTTCGTCCTTTGTGGCCTTGTGAGGGAGCAGGAGCAACTCACTCAAACAGCTAGACAATTGTCGTCAAGTCACGACGTCCCAATGCGATAAGAAATTGAAAATGCAATTGCAATTGCCAAAGTCCGATTTCAAGTCCAAGTCCAAGTCGAAGTCCAAGTCCAACTCGAAGGCAATCATTAGATATGGTGGTGGCATGAATGGAATTTTGCGGCAGTGTGGAGCTGCTGCTGCACAGTAAATTCAATTTACGAATGGTTGCAAGTGCAACACGCGCGTTGCACGTCAATTTTGGCAAGCGAGAATAAAGTTGCTGTGCCAAAGCGATTTGCCATTTGATTGAAGTGAGGAAATGTAATTGAAATCTCTGGACATATGTGTGGAAAGCATGTGGAAAGCGTGTGGCAGGCTCTCCACAGAGTTCATTGGAGTGCAAAATGGAATTAAAATGCCAAGTCAGTTTCAGTTGCAGTGTGAAATTTTCAGTCAGAAATCGACCATATTTTGTACGTATTTATTAGATAGAAAGTTCAAATATGAAAACCAATTCGAAGGTAAAAAATAGTAATAAAAATAAATTTTCAAAATTGTACGAATTCCTAATTTAAGTTAACAAGTTGTTAGATTTTTGCATATTTATTTACAGAGAGAGTGTCTGCCACATTTTTATTTGATTTTCATTTGTTAAACTTGACAAATATTAGAAACAGATGAAAGAAATCAACATGAAAGCTATTTAAACGCAATACATTTTTACATTTTGTGCGGCTCCCCCACTAAAACCAATCAATATGAAAATTGTCTAGCTTTTCTACAACTTCACTGTCTGCCTGTTTTACCCCCCCCCCCCCCCCCATCGCCCAGCGACTTGCTCACCCCCTCTCAAATTAGATGTCGCTTCTCAGTTACTTTACTTTGTAATTCGTCGTGTTGAAATATTTAGTACGTTTTCAGCGTGGTCGTAATTGTAGCTACTTTTGTGCACACAAAATCTTTGCTAGGGATTCTATTTGCCCCCCACTGCCACCACTCCACCTGCTACATGCCCCAGCCCACGCCTGTGTTGCCAGAGCAACGGTCCATTGGCAAAGTGCGTGTGCTGCGGCGCATTAAATTGATTGCTATAAAATTGTATTGAAGAGCTACGTCAAGCCGCATCGAAAAGCAGGCCGTTAGCTAATGCACAGCAGTGAAGACTTAGATGAGAGTTGAGAGAACTTGCCTCATGCCACATTTTCAAGCGAAACTGTAGCAACGGCCAGGACTTATGAATATAAATACAGCCAATGAAAAGGCAATAGAATGGAATATTGATAAGGCTCTGGGGAGACAAAAAAAAAAGGAAAAAACAGAAACAACAACTGAGCAACTGTAAAGCTGGGAAGCTGCATGAAGAGTCCTAATAAAAATGCATGCAACAACGATGGCAGCAACAGGAGATGGCTATCAATGGCACAGGAAATGCAACGAGTAACAGGAAAAGAAAGGGCACAGCAGACATCAACTACAGCTACACACACACACACACACATACACACGCACACACAGAGGGGCAATTTAAATATGTAGGTATTATTATTATTATTATTTACTACAGCAAAAAAAAAAAAGTAAAAAAAGTAAAATAGAAATACCAAATATGTAAGTGCGTTGAAAAAATGGCATCGAGTGACTGCGTAAGCTTGCCCCACAAGACTTGGCATGGAAAAAGTGCAAGAGAGAGAGAGAGAGCGGTGTCGTGTTGCAACGAGGCAAGCATAAGCAAGCAAATTGCACGCAGCGCAAAGCACGCTGTAAATATCCCCATTCCCACCTCCGTTTGCCAGACTCCCTTGTCGCCTCCTTAGTTAGATTAGCTTTGGAGATATGCGAAGGTGCCGCCGTCTTTGCTATTGTTGTTGCCCCTTCAGCGGCTGCTGTTGCAACACCTCCTGCTCCTGATGCTGCTCCTATTACATAGGCGTCTGAAGAAAGTGCCAATGCGAAAGCATGCAAACAAACGTGCCACGGATGTACACTCAAAGAAACTCAAGAGCAACTAATAACAAGAACGAAATGTTATCTTCGACGTGCCGAAGATATATATCTTTGCAGAAGAAAACTTATTTTTCAACCGATCGATCCTATGGCAGCTATAAGATATAGTGATCCGATTTTGATAAAATTCGGTCAACATGTGTAGAACGTGCCTACATTTAGATATATGGAGTTTGGTCGAGATGTTTTGAATAACACAAAAGAAACTAATTTTCAACCGGTCGTTCCTATGGCAGCTATAGCATCTAGAAGTCCGATTTCGATGAAACTTTGGCATCATGTATAAATCGTCCTTAAACTTAGGTTTTGTGAATTTCTGAGTTATCTTGAAAAACAAAAAAGTTTTTCATAGAAAAATTAATTTTTCAACCGATCGTTCCTATGGCAGCTATATGCTATAGTGGTCCGATCTGACCAATTCAACTATAGGTACTACCTGCAATAAGAAGAAGCATCAGTGCCAAGTTTCATCAAGATAGCTCTAGAACAAAGTCTTGAAAAACGCATATAAACCGACAGACAGACGGACAGACAGACGGACATGACGGACATGACTCGGCTTTTGATGCTTATCGCGAATATACAATTTGACAAACTTATAATACCCTCTGCAAGGGCATAAAAATGCAAAATTATTATTATATTTCGATTTTTATATAACAATTAAACCATAATTTTTATTTTTATTTAGATTCTAAATTGAACGAAATAAACTCAAAATAAGCAAAAGATAGAACAGAGCAACCATCTTTTGTTACTCTTTTTAGAGCTCACATAGTATGATCAAAAAACTCCGAAACTTGAGAAAACAAAACTAGCTTAATGTCAGTTTATCGCCGTGACAAAATATGTTAAAAGGATTGTTGAGAGGAACGTTAAATCTAAGGTTGTTTATGGGATTGTTAAGTCGAATGTTGTTAATGGGAAATTGTCAAATTATTAAAGTAAAGCAGCTTTCAAACTAAATATGCAGCTACAAAACCTAATTCGATATTAAAAAGCCAAATGAACCTAACAAAGTTGCTGTGACAATTCACTTTCAACATTGTTTAGAAAAGCTCTTCAATCAGCATTAAGCTTAATTTGCTTGAGCTACACACAAATTTCGTACAGTGTAGTTAAGGCCATGAGCTGCAGTCGCTGCCATTGGCACACAATTGGGTTTTCAAGTTTTCTAGGTTGCCAACATCGTCGTCGCCGTCGTCGTCGCCGTCGTCGTTGCCTTAGTTACGCCTTAAGTTATGCAGCGCAAGTATCGCCCACTTTTTCCCTAACTTCCTGCCAACTGCTGCTGCCACCCCTTTGGGTCCAAGCTAAGCTGTTTTCTATTTGATCCTGCATGCCGCGATGCGAGTGTTTAGATTAGAAGAAATTGCATGTTGCATCAAAATATTTGCGAGGCTGCCGAGGGAGCAAGCTAATATTACAGCAGCTCAGATAGATAGACTTTGGCGAAGGAGTAGGAGTCGAGAGGGGAGTGCAATGAGTTCTACGTTTTCATTTGGAGTGTAAATAGCAAATAAAGTGTCAGAAATGATTGGCGCTGTTGCCAAACTTCGTTAGCAATTAGCCAAATGCAGCGTATTGAATTGAATATGTGCAAACAAAAATTAATTATAAATACACGCTAGCTACACACGGCTGATTACCTGCCAGTTGAACGATATATATATACGAGCATATATATATATATATATATATATATATTTTGACCAGGTCGGTAACATTTTAGCTTACTAATTGCCTATTGTAATTGAGGCGAACCTCTGTAAATATGCGCATAAAATGCATATGCATATTTTTCATATAATTAATAAGTGCATCATTTATTTTCGAGCTACCAGTTTTCAACTCAACGCTCATTAATTTCCATGACCAACAGAAGTTCAACTAACCGTGTATATAGTACTATATGGTAGTATCTACAATATGCAGTTGCAATTTAAATTAGTGCTGCCTCGAAATTTAAAGCAAATATTTGTTTTTTAAATCAAACTAAAAGTTATTGAAAAAATACATATTTTTGTTTGATTTTTTTTTTGTATCATACCCCTTCACGTTTTGTAATTTATCAAGCACTCACCTGTAATGATAGAAAGAGAGGGAGAGAAAAGTAGACATGAGAAATTGTTGGTAATACTTTATTGATAACATTTGCGTGTCATAAATATATGTGCACAGCACATTTGTAGCTTTAATGCAAAACAATTGCAGCCAAAATGAGCAAAAATATAAAAATATATATATGTAAAAATGTGGAAAAAATACACAAAATGTAACCAGCTGACAATGGAATGAAATATGTTAACGAATGCAGCACTCATATTGATGACAATCGTGACTATCAATGAGTTATAGTTGAGCTCATTTCTATAGAAACAGTTACTTAAGCTGTGTTTAGACTTTGCAATTCTTTCTTGAAAATATGTCTTCGTTTAAACTGTGAGTGCAAGAAATTGCATAGATGCGACACTACTTCAATATTATATTGAAAATTACAAACCTTAAAGAAAAGGTCAAATAAAGTCTTTTTAATTTACAGTATTGTTAAAAAAGATTTACCAAAGAACGAAAAAAACGATTGCGACACACTTTTCTAACTTTATCAGAGAATTTGCCATATTTTACAACACTTGTAGCAAATCTTGCATTGTTTCATGCACGTAAGAAACTTGCGCGCAA
The DNA here is from genome assembly GCA_949708635.1 of Hirtodrosophila cameraria. NCBI lineage: Eukaryota > Metazoa > Arthropoda > Insecta > Diptera > Drosophilidae > Hirtodrosophila > Hirtodrosophila cameraria. The sequence continues at coordinate 74,518,845 of OX453090.1, read as the reverse complement.
GATAAGACGCTTGCTTAGATGATGCAAGTTGAAGATGCATGAAAAAGCATGCAAGAACTGCATCGTCTAAGCACAGATAAATGCAATATTTTTTGGAAAATGGGTTGAAAAAATATCACATATTTATTAGAAAATATTCAATACAAATACTAAGTAAATGCATCGTCTAAACAACGCTTTAAGGTAGTGAAAAGTACAAGAACTTAAAGAAGAATAAGATCTTAAATAGAATGAACAATAGTTAAAAGTTTTTGAAATCTCGAATTCTCACTAATTTTAAAAATGTAAAACTTGTATGTTTTTGAAAACTTGAATTCTCAGTAATTTTAAAAATGTAAAATTTGTATGTTTCTAAAATTTGTTAAGGTTCTCGTGCAACTAAAAACATATTACAATTGCTAAATTGCTTGCAATTTATATTGAAATAACTCGAACTGTTCAAATATTCATATGCGCCACATTCTCTATACAAATTGTACAATATATCAGCATATCGTATTTTGCTTCATTTTTACTGCAATGCATTTTTCAATTACTTTTTTTTTGTATTTTTATTTCGATATATATTTTATCATGTTCCATTTTGCTTTTCACATTGCACCTCCGGCAGCACAGACTCATAAGTTTACGTTCGTTTTTGGCGTTTGTTGTAACACGAAATTGATATTTTATGGCTGTGCTCATCTGCGGCACAAGCACTGAAAGGCAGCACAGTGGGAAATGAGGGGGCCCTGGGGGTGTGGGAAGCGGAAAAGGGGAAGAAGAGAGTCGAGGCGAGGCGAGGCGAGGGGCTTGCAATGAGCATACGCTTTTCATAGTTTATGGCGCGTGTATCTGTTAGATACGCTTTTGTGCATGCCATATATTTTTTTTTTTGCCTGTTTTGTAGAGCTCGCTGTTTGAGATTCGCCAGTTTTGTAGTTATTTATGCATTGGTCATTGTTTAAGCCACACTTACATATATACATAGTACATACATAGTACATACATTGTACATACATATGTAGATTCATTGTTTAAATGCATTTAGTTGCTGCTGCTTTGATTTTTTACAAACTCATAAATGCTTTTGTACATGGATGTTCCTTTATGTTTTTCATACTCTTTTTTTAATCATTGGCAAAAAAATGAGTATATTGTGCTTCAGAAATCTTCGCTTTACTCTCTGTCTGTCCGTCTGTCAGTCCGCCACTCCGTCTTTTCGTCAATAATTGAAAAAAAGTGGTAGAAAGTAGCCAAACTTGATGTATATGTTGATGTATACCATATTTGTATGTGTAATTGAAGCAAAGATGCTCTTGGGATTTTCAGAATTGGATGCAGGGCCGAAGTTACAGTTATACTCCAATGCTGGGTTAACCCTTGAAAGAGGTGGAGCAAGCTCATATTACGCCAACTGAATCCACAAATCAGATGATAAGCTGTTAAGACCAGATTCCAAAGTTAGAAATTTGAATGCCTGACTAAATCAGCGAATTAACTTGAAAATTTCTTAGCCTGAGACATCTCTGAATATAGACGCGAAACCGGAAGCGAAACCAAAAGATAGCCCTTACGTTCGAAGCGAGAAGGTAATGCCTACGAGCGTAAAAGAACTTTTCCGAAAACTTCCGATTGCGAATTTTAAAATAAAAGGGAAATATTTATATTTAAGATATATTTGTGTAGTTGTTGCTTTTGATTTGATATAGTCGGTAGCTCACTGTCTAACACAGACTGTTGTTTGCACGGGTCAGGAGGCCTAGCGTTCGAATCCCAGTTGTGCCACCGGGTTGCTTTATTATTTATTTCTTATTTAGGCAAGAAAATAGACCTTACGATAGAAAGCCTTCTGTAAGTAGGACATCCAATACAAAAAGGAAAGCAAGCAGCAAAGTAAACGCTCAGGCCAGAACATAACTTTTCAGGCCTGAGCCAACCACTAGGAAATGTAGCAAGCCCCTGGCATTTCCTCTAATTCCAAAAATCAGTTTAAGATTTATTGTTCTTCAATAAAGAAACACTCAGGTGTTGATAAGAACAGTTACTAAACTTTTTGATAAGAGCTCAGCAGGCTATGCTGTTGCCTACCTTACGGGATTTTTTCATAAAATTCTCAACCAGTTAATGCAAGCCCTGTGGTTAGGTGGCGCCTGTTAGTTGTATAGGATTACTCTCTTTTCATCTTAGTTTTATTCTTATTTTAATATCATTTCCCGCCATGCCTCGCTTACTTGCTGGGCAAATACTCAATAGCATTCATATAGCTAAACTAATGTATTGGGTTCAGTTCGCTGCATGCATTGGTGGAAAAGAGAACGCCAAATAAATTGTGCAATTTTGTTCTCATTCCGATATTATAACCGATATGCTTGTAGGCTTAATATGTAAGATCTAAAACAGTGCTGCCCACACTCATACTATCAAACAGTGTGCTTGCATGCGTAGCAGCGATACACGAAGTTAACATATTGGCGATCACAAAATATTTTTGCAGTGTTCGGTTATGCGGTCGGCTTTCGAGCTTCAGCCGAATGCACGCGTTGTGAAAAAAACAAGTAGCCGAACGCTCGAATCGTACAACTCACGAAGTGCGTCTGCCTGTACATGTGTCAGCAGCGACGCGACGCTGCTTTTCAAGTGCGCGCACTTGTGATAGGAAAGTCGTATTTTGGGCAACATTAGTCTAAAACATTTGTTTATGGTATGTATACAAATCATTTTTAAAATGACTGAAAAAAAGAGTATATCGCAGTCGGATAGCATAAAATTGTGTTTTTTTGCGTGTGTAACAATGACCATTTGCGTTGTTTTGCTCTATTTTTTTGCCAGTCTGCACAAAACTGTGACTGTTGCAAGCCATTTTTTGCAATTACCAAGGCTCTACATTCTATATGTATTGGTTATACCAATACCACGTACTATATAGAGACGTTGAAGCTGTAGGCATAAAAAACAATTACTAACTGTTATTTGGTTAGTTGGATTGCGCAAGTTATATATGGCTTCCAATTGGATTACAATTGTAAATAAAATGCATTATTTGAATATTCAATTTTATATAATTGAAAACGAGATTAACTTTATTTATTTAACAATATATATATATAAGCAAACAAAGCTTTAAAAGTATTAAAAGAGCAGTCTTTGCTTTAATTTTATTATCGCATGCGACAATTAAACTAATTATGCATATATTAAACATTTTTAGCATGAAATTGAATTAAAAACCATTAATTTTAATATTTGTTTAAGCATTAAAGTCACAGTTTTTGAAGAGCTGCTTATTAAAACATAAGTTGCTAAGCCTATCTAAAGATAAATTCTACAATTTCGGAGAATTTAAGAGCACAAGTCTCAGCTAATCCTCTACAAGCCAGTTTAACGATCTTTTAATTAAAAAAATATATAAAAAAAAAAAACACTGAACTTTGTGAAATCACGCCAAAGTAATTATAAGCTTAACGCTTATTTGGACATAGAAATCGTTTTGAAACTGACTTGAAATATACTTGTAAGAGTCTATCTGAGACAGAGTAATAGGTTGTTGTACCCCATTAGGTTTTCTAATGAAAGTCAAAGGCAGAACACGTGCCATTTATTCAGGCAGTTCATTTGGCGTGTTTGATGGGGACTTGTCAAAGTGCTATACAAGATAATCATAAGAAGCTTCAACTTTTGTGTGCATGTACTTAAAGTGTACTAAAAGTAGAAGAAGAGAAATATATTTATGATGCTCATAAATAAAATGGCAAACAGAGAGCCACAAAATGCCCACAGTGTGGCAGACACACACAAAACGTGAAACGTGTGAGGCATAAAATTTGAATTCCCAAAAATGCTGTCAGTGGTCTTTTTTGCTCACGTAGCACACGGAGACAGGTAAAACAAACCAAAAAAAAAAAAAAAAAAAAAAAAAGAAAAACAAAATTAATATTTGACAAGCTGTGTGTGTATTTGAGAATTTGATATTTCTATTAATTTTAAAAAATTTTGAAATTGTCAAATGTCGCATGCACATCCGTTCCCAGAGATTTTCAAGGTACTGTGCTGAAAATGCAGCGATGCGTGCATTGTGAATTGTGAATTTTCGCGTTTTTCACAGGGCTATATTCATGCCATGGTTGTTTAAATATACAACAACAACAACAACAAATGTAAATAAACAAATGGACTGTGCAAGCAAATGAAATATTGAAACTAAACAAGCTGGAACAGGTGTCAACGTTAACGTTGGGGTTTCACATGACAAACTGAATTGTCGGGCCACATTTTATTTGCATTTCATTTAGCAACGGCTACGTGTTCTTGTATTTGTATTTGCTGTTGTTGTTCTTGTTGTTGTTGTTGTTACTCTTCGTGTTTGTTTTTCCTCTGCAGCGCTTTTGTTTTTCTCATTTTTCTATTCTGTTCTTTCTTTTTCGATGACTTTGGTTGCGTTCAATCGCAGGTGTTGCGAGCCATCAATTAGAATTCGAAATCAATCAGCAATTGAAATGCGCAACTATTTCAATTGTTTGTCAGCGGTTGTTTTTATTTATTTTTTTTTTGGCTTGAACTTGACACTTGTTTTAGCCCCCCCTCTCTACTAGCTATGCCTGTTGACCAAATTTGTGTATCCAGCAACACCTAAAACGTTTCTTTTGATGAGCTGCGCTCTGTCGCTGCCCTGCATTTAAGCCAAGTTAATTAGCTGCTAATGGGTCGACTTGTTGTTGAAGGGGGGGTGGGGGCGCTGACGGAAGTCATCATATGGTTATAGAAATGAAAGCTACTACAAATTGAGGAAGCAAATTTGATAAGTAGATGGTCAGCTAGATAAGTACATGCTTAGCAGCTTAATTGGACAGCTAATTAAAAAGTTCAAGTTTTCATTTCTAGCAGACAAATATTTAAAACTAGCACATGAACTAACATACAAAACTAGAATGGAACTTAGAATAAATGAGGTCGTTGAACACTTTCTAAAATCGCACTGAAAGTGATATTTGCAAATTCAAAAAATATATGTTTTTGAAAACTAAAAACGAATGAATTTCGCATGATTCTAGAATTACTTTGCTCATTTTCGATAGCAATAGTTTTGCTTACTCTCTTTCGAAACTAAGTTCGAACCCGAGTTTCAGTTACTATCGAAAACAGACACTATTCGTTGCTGTATTTCAGAGAGTCTTTTAATATAATGTCATGAATGTAATTTGACTTCAATTTAATGAATAAATTAATTTATTTATTTCCAAATGAGTTGAAAAATATAAGAAAATTGAGTTTAAGAATTTGTTGTTTGAACTTACTATGTAATCTGGCAATTGCTTTACACGCCGCAGACAAGAAACCAAAAATAAAGCATTTTATGGAATTTAGAGCAGCAATCAATTCCCTTTTCGCAAATTTCAAACGGAATCGATATTCAGAAAAGGCCGGTATATGTTTTTGAACTGTATAACAACTATTTTGATTGCAGTCAAAGTTTGTATGAGTCGAAAACTCTATTCGATATCTGCATATCTGGACCATTATTTATTTTAAAATCTAGATTGGAATTTGGAATAAATGAGGTAGTTCAACACACTCAAAAGTGATAATTGCAAATCCATAAAGTACCTTTGAATTTTATTTATGAAAAGAAAGAAAAACTGTTGCAACTTCAAAACTATTTTGATTTGTATTGAGTCGTAGACATTAATCTCGCAGCTGAGCTATGTCTGAGCTAGTGTTAGCTTTAGCTTTAGCTCGATTCGATATCTGCATAACTGGGTCATCGTTTATTTCAAAATCATTGGCTTCTATCGACGGCAGACAGAGTGAGATCAGTTTTGCTGCTTTGGTTGAGCAATCGCAATCGCAATCGCAATTGCATTTTAAAGTGTAAGCAAAAGGCGTTAAATTTGCATTTTTTGGAGCGCCGGCAGCGTTGCATTAATTTTTGGCACGCCAACGTTTTCAATTGTGAGGAGAGTTTTTGTTTTTTGCTTATAGAGAAGGTGTGTCACACTCAGACCCCAGGCACAAAATGTGCTATTGTGCTAGCTTCAAAAACGGCTATATATACTAGAATATAGAAACAGATACAAATGCATTATGTGCTGACATATGACATTTGAACAATTCGTCGGCGTTTTAATAATGGCGCTGTCAAAATGCGTTAGGCGTTTTCTTTGGGGCCCAAACCAAACGCCTTTCCGCCCCCCTTATTATTCCCCCGCCAATTATGCCGCCAACATTTAATTATAGGCTACATTAAACACTGACTTTGTTGTTATTTGTTATGCATAATCAACTCACGCATGCAAAGTTAATACAATTTACCACGCATCTCGCACACAAAATTTTATTTGCTTGATAGAATTTTAAAATAATTTCTATATATAAAAAAAAGAAGCAAAATAAATGTCATAAATGCAATTTGCATAATTTAAAATTTGTTGTATAATATGCTGATAAATAAGAACCCATTAGTGTAAAATTATATTATATTTTAATTATGGGCAATGGATAAACTTGATTAAGTTTGATTACGTGCGGCGTGTTGCCAAAGTGTCAAAACTCATTTCAACTGATCAAAGTTACTGCAAATAAACCAATTTAATAATATTTAATTGGCAACAGAATAGTATTTGGTGTTGAAAACCAAATGGTTTTAAGCCAGCAGATTAGCTTCTTTAAAAAACAAATACAGAAGATAGATAAAACAGAAAACTCAAGTGAAAATAGTTCCAACTCACTTTGAAACAACTATTATTATAACAACCCACTTAAAGTTAATCTAAACCAGCTGAATTGCAGCTCTAAAAATAAACCTTTAATTCCAATAATGAATTATAGCCTTGTTGAGGAGCAGCAGCAACAACCGAGTAAAACCAGCCATTTTTGACTATCCATTCATCTAACTGTTCTATGTGAACTGGCCTCTCTATAAAGCTATCTTGATGAAACTTGGCACAGATGCTTCTTTTTACTGCAGCTAGTACATAAGTCAAAATCGGACGGATCGAACTACTATAACATAAAGCTGCCATAGAAAGGATCGACCAAAAATTTTGTTTATCAAGATAATTCGACCAAACTTACCTATTCTGAGTTTTAACATTATCTAAAAATGTTTACAAAATTTCATCAAAATCGGAACACTATATCTTATGGCGGCCATAGGAACAATCGGTTGATAAACTAGTTTTTGTATGAAAAACTTTTTTGTTTCTCAAGCTATCTTAACCAAATGTACCTATTCTGCAATTAAGTGTGTACTTGTCATTCTGAATAAATTTTATCAAAATCGGGCAACTATATCTTAAAGCTGTCATAGGAACAACTGGTTGAAAATTAAGTTTTCATATGAGCAACTTTTCCACAACGATATATACTAACTTCAGCACGCCAAAGATACATTTTCTTTAATTTTCTTTAACTTTTGCATAATTGTGAATGATTGTTGATTTAAGTTAAGATTTCTGTACAAGCAAGACGACAATTGATGAGCGATTGCTGCTATGACAACTATCCAAATTGAACAAAAGTAGTAATCAAATAGCTGCATTTGATATAAATACATTAATTATGTGTACATTATATATTTTATATACTCTGTGGTCAAGTTATAACTAGTATCGATTGCCCAACTAGCTGCAAGACCAACTAACCAGCTACGCACCCTAAAAACACCCTTCATCTGTAAGTGCAACTACAAAGGCAACTTCAACTTCAACTGCAACTGCATCAAGTAGGAGTTTATTCATTCATTTATATATTACACGCAATACGATGCTGTTCTCTAGTCCAGAAAATTCCCAAGCCCATATGTCATGCACGCACGCACTGGACACATCCTTGAAGCTTACATTTCTCAACTGTCAACATTTAACTTGGCTCTCTACCTTTTTGCATATTGACTTTGACACTTGGCAGTCGTCGTCGTCGTCGTTGTCGTTGTTGTTGCATGTTGTTTTTATTGTTGTTGTTGTTGTTGCTGCTATTTTGTTGTCGCTGCTGTTAACATGTCCAGCTGTTGGTCTGTCCATCTGTATGCTCTGACTCTGACTCTGACTCTGAACCGAACCCGAACCCGGACCCTGCACAATGAGCTGGGCTTTCCTCTTGAACACGCAAAGCGCAGCACAGTTGCGGCAGCAACAATAACAACAACAACAGCAGAAAACGCAACGTGCAATTGTCAGTGTCAAGCGTGCGGCAACTGCAACATAGCTACAATGCAACATAAATACTTACAAGTATATGTTTGTATGTATATATGTATATGCTATATGCAACTGTCTTTGTATATGTGCAACATATTTTACAATTTTTGGCGTGTTTTTAATATTGTTGTTCCCATTGCCACGTAGGCGTTGCAATTTAATTAATCCACTGTGGGCAATACAACACTTTGGGCAGCTTTGTTGCGCCTTTAAGGCTGGTCTTTATTAAAAGCAGGTTCCTAAGTTCATCTTACTACATACAAAATTGTCTAAAGTTTAAGCCTTTTTAGGATCAACTTAACTTAACAAAACATACTCTGCATTTGCTGGATTTTATTGAAAAATGTTGTCAATGAAATGTGCATTAGAAATTTATGCTAAATATATGTTTAAAATATTGCTAGTTGTTTCATTTAATGAGGCAGCTAAGGTTAAAGAAACTTCATTTATATTTTGATGGTTATTATGCTATAATAAGAACATCTTTTAAATATTTTCTAACTTAACTACATTCTAGCTATCTACTAACTTAAGTACATTCATGCTTATAAGAAACGAAAAAACAACGAACGCCGAAGTTATATTTCCTTGCAGAAAGTTATATATCATTCAAAATCTTGATTTTCAGTTGACTTTTTATGTGACAACTACAAAATATAGTCGCACGATTTTGATCAAAATTCAACAAACTCTTAAAAGTAAATGCTAAATTTAATAAGAATATCTTAAAAAAAAGGGGTTCATACAAAAACTCAACTATTTAAAGCTCGTTCTAGCTAAAAAAAAGTGTATCTATCATTTATCTACTGATTTTCCATTTCGGTAAGGTATTGCACAAATCCATTTCTCTCAAATGTTTCCATTTTCACTTTTGATAAGACTTTGCGAATTGAATTCACTTGCAGTTGATCAAGAATTGAAGAGAGTTACTTTTGAGAGAAGATTCAATTCAATAGCTCATCAAAAATGAAGCAAATTTCAACATTTATGCAAATTTCGATACCGCAAAATGTGTCCAAAAGTGAAAACCAGAACAGCTCTATTGAAATAAAAATATAAGCAGTGTATTTGAGCTTCGTTATGGTCAATAAATTTGTACTTTATACTTGTTATGGCAACGATTTGACAATTTTTTGCTAGCAGATCAAAAAGAGACAAGCCTGCAAATTGAGTGATGTGCCATGTTGTTGTTCTTGTTGTTCTTCTTGTTGTTGTTGTTGTTGTTGTTGTTATTGCTGACGTGATGGAGTGCATGACAATCTGATGTACTGACTGAAGGACAATTGTGAATTGTAGCACAGCAGCAGCTGTCAGTGCACTCTTTTCAAGTTGCTATTTCAATTTAAAAATGCACAAATTGAGCAGTTGCTGTCAGTCAGAAAAATATAAAAAATTAAGCACAAATTGTTGCTAGATACTGATTTAAGGTACACTGACTAGCTGCTGCTTGCATGCTCTGCCCTTACCCTGTTCTTTTTAATAATCCATAAAACTCATATTGACCCGGGGTCATAAAAAATGTTGTACACGTTTCACTGGTCATGTTGACAACTAGCAAATGCAATTAACAATTGTTTTTGCCAGTTGTCGACTGTTCACACGTTTACATAGATAGGTATGTATGTATTACATACATATGTACAATCTGCCGTTAGATGCGCTCTCTCTCTCTCTCTAAAATGGATGATGCCCTTTGGCACCTGTCGTCGTCGTAATCGTCGACGTCCATGTACAAAATTATAGTACATGATGTGTGTTTGCGTTCTATACAAAATTAGCCAATGGTGCCGTTGTTGGCCTGGCCAACAACAATTTAACTGCATTATTTGCACGTATATATCTGGTTGAAGCTACAAAACAACCTTCTGTACTTTCCCCCCATCCTCCCCTCAACTCAAACTGTACCTCTGTTGCCATTAATGCATAATTTTGCCAAACTATTTTGAGGTTTGTTTGCCTGGTAGGCAACCGCAGTAGCTTCCCTGCTAAGTTCCCCACTCCTCCCCTGTTGCATGGAGTAGGCCAATTTATTTGTCATGTCAATATTAACAACGTAGATGTGGAGTCTCTTCAACAGACGTCGACATTATAGACATATAGACATATGGACAGACATAACTCGCTCGAAACTGAAGCTTGCAAAACCAGGAACTAGGCTAGCATATTTTACAATGCCTTTGGTTTAGTTGGGTTTGGTTTTAGTTTTGGTTTTGGTTTTGGTTGTTGTGGCTGTTCTCTCTGTCCTCCCACCCGGCATGTTTTTGCGGTTTTTGGTGCTGTCAACTTGCCAACTGATAAATATTTGCTAAACATAAGAGTCAACGTGGCAAAGGGTGGGGCGAAAAACTGCACTGCAATTGCAATGTAAATTTAATTAGAATTTATTGGAAAGTTCTGAGGCTGGCCTAATGCAGTCAACTAATATCCATTAAAATGAATGTACTTGTAGCTAAAATGTGCAAAACTATGTTCAAGTTACAGCTAACTAGGCTTTTGCATTAATAACTTTTAAAGTTTACAATTCAAATATTAAATTTTGTGTCATATTATACAATGCTTATTTTATATTTGTAAAAAGTTGTTTTTGGATTTGTTTTTAGGTTTTAAGCAATTGAGCAGCGCTTGTTGAGCTTAAGTTTCCACAAATATTATATAGTTTTCAACTGGAAAAGTAGTGTTTATAGTATGACTTGGCTTCAAACAAAACAGATATCGATTTGAGTAAAAAAAAACGACAAGAAAACTTAAGTTTCTCGCAATATTATGTTCTACAAAAGTCGATACTTTGGGTTTCTCAAATAAAATACAGCTTGTCGTTTCATATTTCAAACAACTGTATACAGTAGCTATAACGTCTTACAAATTTATCAGAACTGTAGCAAATAAAAAAACAAACAAACATGCTTTACCCGCGTCTCAATTAGCTTATAACATCCCAAGTCAATCAAAGTACATGGCCTCAAATTATATTTTATGATTTCCTGTCAATCTTAATGAATGTCTCTAACTGCACTAAATGCGAGTTGAGTTGAGTTGAGTTTGCCAAGAGCCATAATAACCTTAACAACAGTAACTGATTTGTCGGCAATGAAGCGTGGCTAATTGCAAACACTCTGCGAGACGAGAGACTTGTGACTGGAAACTTGTTGACTGCTAATGAAGTCATGAGCGTGGCCTGGAACCATGCAAAATTAAAAATAAATAAAAATAAAAAAAATGAAAGAAAACTCTGGGATAACAATAGCCAACGAGGGCGCCTGCCACATATTGGCTTTGAGCCATGTCCACACAGACAGAGCCCAACCCACAATGCGGCAACAAGTTTTCAGTCAGCAGTCAGTGCAACAATCTGAGGCGCAGTCGCAACAGTTGCCATTTTTCATACAATTTTTCAACGCCTTGCCAAAAGATTTATGGGCGCAGAAATGCGTGACTGCCCACGGTGAAGAAGAAGAAGAAGCAGAAGGCAATCGGTTAGGATTGGAATACGTTTTTTTTTTTCAAAACTTGGCACTCGAGTTTACTTGGTACGCATGCGCTCAACGACTTTCTTCCTTGTTAATTTCATGCGAATTGGCCATTCCCAATTCCCATTCCCAATTCCCATTCCAACTCACAATTCCCATTCCCATTCGCACACAAAGTTGCAATTCTCATGTTAAATGTGCTCAATCAATATTTTGATTACGCGCCATTCATTTTAATGCGATCTTACGTGTTGCCCGTCCAAATGAGCCATATTAATCAAAGAATTTAATATCAGAGCGAGAGGCAAAGTGTGTGTGTAAAAGATTCTTCAAGATTAACCCATTTAGTATAACAAATGTATAAATTTGCATTTGGAACGCTAGCGCTATGTGAGATCGCCATGAGTAAAGATTATAACAGAAACGATAGAGAAATTTATGAAATATCATGTACAACAGCTTTAGATAATTTTTAATAAATTCTACAACATTTCAAAACTGCACTTAGATGTGATAGTATTTTATAGATTTACAATAAATATATCTAAGTAAATACAGTTTATTGAAATTCAACTTTAAACATTTTCTCACAGTCCAATCACATTCAAGTTTACGCTTCAATTTTATAAAAATAGTCTTATTTTAGCAAAAATTATACTTTTTGCTAAAAGTTTTCTAAGAACAAAGACTTTCAGACCTGTTTCCGATTTGGTTTTAAGTTTATCGTATAAAATAGTTATATATAAAAATTTTGAAAGATAACTTCGAATACTGCTCATTCAATACTTTTTTAACTGAATTTCCGTCGATTTTCGGAATTCAGAACAGCTAATAATTCCGATTTCAAATGTTTTTTTCGGAATCGGAAATGTGAGCAGGTCTTTCTACTGCATTCAGTAACTGGGAACAGGCCAATATCCTATATTCAGTCCTTTTCCTATTTCCGGCGCATCGCTTTAGACTTTGTGTTCTTGTTTCCCAATAAAATAAAAATCATTCAGACTTTTTAAGAATATGGTAAAAACTTGTTATACCAAATTTCCATTGACATTCAGAATTCAGAATATCCGATATTTTCCGATCTCGAATGTTTTGATTGGAATCGGAAATAGAGACAGACCTGTTTATTCTATATTCATTTCCGACATTTCCGCAGCATTTTTGACTAAAAGTCATTGAGTCTTTTTAGGAATAAGTTCCAAATACTGCTCATTTCACTTTTTCAAAGTCAAAACTTTTAATTTCATCGATTTTCGGAATTCAAACTTGTGGATTTTATACGATTTTCGAATGCTTCGATTGGGAACCGGTCTGTTTATACTTGATAAAAAATTTTAGACAACAAACAAAAGACTCCTGTTCCTCATCTGTCAAGCTCCTTTGTCCAGCTTCCACCATTACTAACAAAAACATGTTGTTTAATATCTTAAGCTAGTCTTTTTCGTAATTCAACTGATTTTTAATTGAAAAATAAAGAGTTCCTTCCTTATTCAATGCAGAAGTGCAATTAATTTTAAATGCAATTTGCAAGTCAAGTTGAAGCACACTCTCAAGGCAACTTTTACTGGTTTAAGTTCATTCATCATATTAGGATTAACGTTAAATATTTCTATACTGAAGTTATCTTTTTGTATTTTGCCTACTAAACGACTACAACAAAAACAACTCTCTGCGAACTTTCAACAATGCTGCTCAGTTGGCAGTCCACTCAATCAACTTCAAGTGTTGTTATGTTCCTGTGCTCTCTCTCTCGACTTTAAGTGTTTCCCTGCTCTCTTGCTTTAACTTTAAGTGCTTCACTGCGCTCTTTGCTCTATTTTGAGTGTTTCTCTGATCTCTTTCCTCTACTCTCTCTCTTGCTTTGACATGCAATTGAATGTTAATGTTAATGCTGTTGCTTTGCTGATTGCTCAATGGTCACTTAGAGTGACTCTCATTCATTAAATGTGCATTGACAGGCGAGGAGTGGAGGAAGGGGCAGCTAAGAAGCCGGACAGAATGGCTGGAAGGGTGACAGGGATTGGGGTAAAGTCAGAGAGACAGCCACAGCTGCAATCTGTGCAACGTGCCTTATCTTTTATCGCTTTGGCTTGCTTTTTTATTGTCTGACACTTTGGTTTGGCATTGTCCGGCAGCAGTTTTGCTGCAGCGTTTTTGTTGCTGTTTTCATTATTATTATTGTTGTATTATTTTTGCTTCTTTTTTTTTTGGTACGTGATGAACATTTTTTCGCGCTTGTCTTTTGATTGAAGAGGCGCGCGCAACGGAAATGTCAACCAGCAGCATAAACACAAACATAAATCTCAATGATGATGATGAAGAGTTTATGATAATGATGATGACGCAGCCGGCTAACCACCCACATGCCACATGCGACATGCAACTGGCAAATGGCGCTGCAGCTGTGCGTCTCAGTTTTCGCTTGTGGAGCATAAAAATTTGATTTTCTTTTTTTCTCAACTGCAAAGCATTTGACAAAATGCAACGCCCACCTTAAAGAAAATGTAGATTTTTGCTCAGATTTAGATACGTTTGTGTGTGGGCTGTTTTTGAGGCATTTGCAATTCCCTGAAAAGTATTATATTTTTTTTTTTTTGGCCATGTGCCCAGCAGCTGAGTAATTATAAAAGCAGCAGTAATTATGAGTAATAAGTGCAATTACTAAGAATTTTAAGTTTATAAAACATGTACATAACTGTACGAGAGCAGAAAAGGCGTTGGAGGCTTTAAACAATTGATTCACAAAGAATAATTGTGAATGTTTTATAATGCTCTGTTGCGAAAACAAGAGTGTATATTGTTGTTGGGCAATGTCTGTCTTTAATTCAGAAACGAATTTCATTCAAACAGCACGAAAATCGAACCAAGTCTGAACTATTCGAAACAACAATCGATGCACCTTACTTGGCATTAATTGTCCTCGTAATAATACATATTACAGAGTATCTTCTAGTCGAGTTCTTTGAGTGTTTCAAATGTATTTATTATTGGCCCGGCAACAAATGTCACCAGGCACGAGCAAAAACTTAAGAGTTTATGCTTAGCATGCAAAAGTGAACTTAAAGTTAACGTAAAATCTTAAATTCAAAACGTCGCGTGAATTCTTTCGTTAATATTTAAAAGAAATAAGAGGATAACTACTTCATTTAAAAGCAGCATCTTATATCAAAACTTGCAATAACTGAATTATAAGTGCAAAGAGCTTATAATTCCCAACTGGTTTTTAACAGTTTAAGTATAAAGCAATGCTGATGTGCACATTGCAAGATTTCGCTTCTCGGCCAGCGGGACTTCGGCCCAACTAAACAAGCAAGCAGTGCGTTACTTGAACGTCAAGCAGATCAGTTCAGCGCAAGCAAGCAGAGCCTTTTAAATAACTGCAGAACTGCAGCTACTGCCTATTGGAACGGTGGGAAATAGATTTTTCAAGGCAATTAAGGTGGTAACTTTAAAATGGTGGCTGTGAAGGAGGATGTGGGTATGCAGATAGACAGAAAGGGACAGGCGTGCACACAGATGGACATGTCCAAATGAACTCGACTGTTGTTGCTGATTAAAACTGTAACTTTGTATTATTTAATGCAGCTCAGTTTGTAACTAAATAATGGACTTTTTGTAACTTTAAATAAGCTGCTGCACTCTGTTTGCTCATTTACATTTATCATTTATTCAATTATGCTTTTAGCTACTGAGAATCACACATAAGCATAGCTACCTTAAATCGTCCTTTCCATAAAAAAAACCCGCCTACAAATTCGCTTAGCTAGTTATTATTAAATGTATTTTGATTGTCGGTTACTTAAAGCTAAAAATACTATTATAATAATGCACAAAAAATAGCTGCCGCCATATAATTAAAATAAATTTCGCCCACAAAAACTAGCGAAAAAAAAGAAGAAGAAACCTTTGAGTGAAGTTTACCGCCAAATGGTCGACCCTAACAAGCCAAACCTCAGGCAGCAAAAAAACCAAATGAAATCAAATAATTTGTTTACTTTTGTAAGAAATATTGACCGGACACACACACACACACAGAGAGAAACCGCAAATACAGAAAAAGAAAAAAGAAATATATTTCACACACTGCCCCAGAGCAGAGTGGTTGGAACAGATCGGACCATTAACGGACTTTGGGTATTCGAACGCGTCGCGTTAATTTGCAGCGCCCATTTCCGTTCTTTATGTGGTTTTGGGTTCTGCTGTATTGTGGCATGGTGTGAGGTCCATTCGAGGCGACGCGACGCGACGCGACTCTTTATTGATGCGCCACAATTAGCACCACAGCGCGGTGGCGGCGCGGCTCGTCTGTTGAGCCGTAAACAAAGCTTAATACTTAACCACGGCCCTTGGCAAACAAATTTGCGCAAAAAACCGCAAATAAACTGCGCCCCGCATTGACCTTGACTGCAGTCCACGGACACTCGAACACTCGGACACTCGGACAATGGTTGCACAATGCTTGCAGCAAAGTGCAGTTCGACTACGTCAGCGCTGCTGCTGGCTAACTGACTCACTCTTAGCTGGACAACAATAAATGAAAACCGGTTAAACATTTTGGCCGGCGAGTTCAAAAACCTTCCAGCTGAATTTGTGATGAATTTATTTGTATTTAATGCGGTCGAACGACAGCGCAGCGCGCAGATCGCATAGCGCGTGCCGTTGGCGGTTACAATATATATATATTTTTTTTTTGGAACATTTACTGGCAGCAGCACTGTTAAATTTATGTTTTGACAAAGACAAAGAGGTGCCGCATTTAAGGGCACTTAATTATGAGATATTTTGTAGACAGTTCCTAAGAAATCTGTTGAGCGAATACGGAATTGCTGGCTTTGCAATTGCTGCGACAGCTGAATGTATTTTTCAAGCTTCGAGTTGAGCTTGGCGTGCAGAGTTTATGAAAATGTTATAATTCTAATTAATTATTTCAAATTCATTTCAATAAATTTGGCAACAAGCATCAATGCTTTGGCAGAGCTTTTTGAAAAAGTCGTCGGAAAATTGTATTGATATTGTGATAAGAATGCGAAAACGTATTAAACCGCAATTAGCCTGATAGTAACATACTTAAACAGGCCAAATTATAATATAATTATATATTGAAAAGATATTGAAAAGATATTGAAAAGATATTGAAAAGATGAAAAAAAAAGTTGTCTTTGACGTGCCGAAGATATATGTACCATATATCCTTGAAGAAGAGTATAATGATAGTAAGTATTATAATAGTATAAATACTAAATTTTCGACAAATTATTCCTATGACAGCGTTAAAATATAGTCAACCGATTTTGATAAGACTCAGTCAAAATGTGTGAAAGATAATAATATTGATTCCGAGCGAGATTGGTTAAATCTTGTTGCATAAAAAAAGTCAATTTCCAACAGATTGTTTCTAAGTCCGCTTTAAGATATAGTCGTCCGATATTGTTAAAATTGAAAACAAAATGATAAAAAGTTATTAAAAACCTTCTGAAACGAATAATTGGTGATTTGGGTTGAGATAACTTGAGAACCAAAAAGTTTTTCATGCAACTCCTTTTCAAACCGAATCTTCATATGGCAATTATAAGATATAGTGGTTCGATTTTGCATAGTATCTTTGAGAATATATATATAACCTATGTTTATGTGCATAATGAACAAGTTTTCCACGTCTAATGTATCTCAAATCTCACAGAGAACAAAACAACGCTGCTCTGAAACAAAAAACCAAATCCTACACCGATCATTTCTATGACAGCTGTTTATTAAGGAGCACCGATTCGATTGGATATCTATACCGAATGCATTAATAAACCAATTTTCATTAAAACGACACAGCCTGTTATCCTTTCTGAGGTGAGAAATGCAGTACATATTTGGTGACAAAATAACAATGCCTGCTGCAAGGGTAACTCAAAGAAATTCAATTTGAAATGGCACACAAATCAGCCATAAGTCCAACTGCAGCAGGCATAGGGAATGGAAACCGGAAAAGCGAATAACCGAATAACTGAAAAGGCCTCTGCTAATCACCCAGTTTAGTTGAACATTAATGCCAAAGGCAAAAGTCGGTCAAACTTTCTGCATGCCTTTCGATTTGCAATGTTTCGAATCGATTTGTGCACGACAAATGGCAACGGTATTTGTCTCTTGTATTTTGTATTTTGTCTCTATGTCTCCATGTCTCATTGTTTCTCACTATAGCTATTACTCTATCCCTATCTCTGTCTGTGGCACTGTATCTGTGTCTCCTAACTGTGTCTGTCTAACAACTTCCGCAACACATTTGTCCAATTTGCAAAACACACATTTCCAATGCTCAATTGTGCCCAATTATTTTTGGCATGTGCGCAAAAGGTGTGCAAAGTGTTGCCACAGTCGTCATAAATTGTCTAGCCAATTAGTAGGGTTGCCATTAGACTCAATTAGAAGGGAAGTGTGCAACTTATGAAAGTGCTGATTTTGCCAGCGCTTTGTGAAAAGCAACAGAGTAGATTGATTAGAACTTGATTAGCTTATAATTCGCCAGCTGTTTAAATGCGAACTTGAGGCTTTGTTAACACTATTTGGAAGAGAACGTTAAAGAAATATTGCCTTTTTTTTATTTACTACTAAATAACTATATTTAATTTTAAGAAATATTTAGCATAGTTTGGCTAATTCATGTCTAGAAACTTAGATTAATATTACTTTTTTGTATTTGGTTGCGTAAAGCTAGGTTATTTTTAATAGCTAGCTCTTGTTTTTGGGTTGTCGTAAAGTCATCAGGCCTGTTCCCATTTCGAGTCGAGAATCGTTTTTAATTTTCTGTTAATTTTTTGGAATAAAACAGCAATAATATTTCCTTTTTCAATATAAATTCGAATAATTTTCATTCTACTTTATCAAAAGCAAAACTTTTTAAGTTCAATTTCTCATTGATATTCAAAATTCAGAACAGTTTATAATACCAATTCCGATGTTTTGTTATGGGAACAGACCTGTACATTGTTGTTACCTTTGCAGAGGGGTTTGCTCAGTTTCAATTTCTTTATCGTAAGCCATAAAATTCATCAGATGAAAATGTACTTTTAACAGATAAGTTAACAGTTTTACCAAATATCCTTTCAAAGTTGAGCTACAAAATGATAAAATATTGCAAAAGTGATTTTCCCTTAAATGTTTTTATTTTAAATTTTGGAAACATTTTTGATTGATTTATCTTGGCACTCTGGTAGAATTCAAATCACAAAATGAACAGCAATAAGAAAAATGTAATCCTTTAAAGAAACTTCCCTGACGAAATATTTTGCCGAAAGTGGAAACTGAAATACAATAAATTTAGTCGCATTATGTATGCATAATATGTAAGAAAATATAGTATTTATTTTTGTAATTTTTATATTCTGAGTCTTTCTGGGTTTTCCCCAATCTTGCAATAAATGTTGGATCAATTTTTTTAGATTTTTCCTTTTTTTAATTTTGTTTCTAATTTATGTTATATTTTATTCATTTTAATAATATTTCTTTATTTAAATTTAAATCATTGTAAATTTATCTTTTTCCTGTTTCAACTGTTATTAGTCGACATTAAATAAAAATAAATAAATTAAAAAACAATGTATACATTATGAGCAATTCATTATGTCAGTAAGGGTATAAATTATACGACGCAAGTGTTCAGTTTTGTTTTTGTTTTCAATTCATGTTATAACCTTCCTCAGTTTTGTCATGCCACATGTCAAGGCCTAAGCAGACACAAACACATACGAATACACTGAACGCACTCCAATTCGTGACTCATCATCCGCAGGGGCAGCTCAGCTCAATGTGCAGCACGGCTCGAGGCCAAAGTCCAAAAGCCGTTGCAACAACCGCTGCCTTTGCTGTTTCAGCGTTTCAACGTTTCAACGTTTATCTGGCTAGACAAAAAGCCTAATTCTGTCTAGCCAGCAGCTGACAGCTGCACAGCCGACAGCCTGAGCTAGTCATGGTACATATGTTGTGGCAAGCTGCAGCACCTTCTGCAACTCCAACGATTCCAACGACGCCAAAAGCCTGGCCAAAAAGAATCGTGCGCTGATGTTAGCTTTGTTTCGAATTACCCAGAAATTAAATTTAATGTGGCTCTTGCTGCCGGTTCCCAAATCTTGTTAAATTAATAAACAGCTAAGCTCTTTGACAGTTGGCGGGGCATGCAACGCGACAAAGTCAAGCTACATTTGACGCTCAATTTGGTGGAGGCTGAGATTAGTCAGGATTCCTGGCCATGATGAATCGCCCCATTGGGCCATCTCCAAAACGCCGTTGTCATTGATAAATAAAAGATCATTAGCCGCCTTTTGCTTTTGCTTTTGCTTTTGCAGCTGTGTTCTAAGCCAACAACTGACTAACTAACTGACTGATAGCCAAAATTGACTTTGGGTTCACGCTCAGCGGGTGGCGCTCCCCCTCTTACTCCTCACTCCCTACCCAAAGCTACTGACCATTTTTTTGTAGTAGAAAAGCCACACAAATGGCAAGGGGAACCGTTTATTAAAATTTGACAAGGCGCTGATAACAATGCCTCAACAGGGGCTTATAATAAGGCCATCACTAACAATAACAACAACAATAATTATGTAATTTGTATTTAGAATGGTCGTTTTATGGCTAACATCTTATGTTGGTCCATTCTTTAGGGCTAACAATCATATAAAACGACAATAAACTAGCTAAAATGCTGCCGCACAATGCAATCAAATGGTATAAAAGGTACGCATACGTAAATGAATTGAATGAAAAGCAGAGGCGTAGTTAATTGTTGCGTAGGGGGATTCCAAGTGTTTTAAATGTAATCAACTTTTAAGCAAAAAATGTTTTTTATATTGTAATAATGTTAGTCTAAATAATCAAATGTTTCTGAGATAAATTATAATTACAATTGAGATAAACGTAGCTTAAAAAGATAAAATTAGATTCTTTTGAATAAAGTGAATAATCAAATTTCAACAAAACTTTTTTCAAAAATTTGATAGAGGAATTTCAAGAGATTATAAACTAATCAAATTGAAGCAAAAATGTGTTTCATATAATCAAATATTTCTCAACCAAATTAATGACAACCCAGTGCTAATTTATTGAGATAAACTTGGTTTGAAGATAACATCCAACATCAAATTTAATTTGACTTTATAGAACTTAACAGGGCCTGTTCCCATTTCTAATTCCGATCAAAACATTCGGAATCTGAATTCCGAATATCGTAGAAGACTCGGCTTAAAAAGTTATGTTTATGAGGCATTAGAATGAAGAGTATTCAAACTTATATTTAAAATGGAATAACGATTTCTATTTCTTTCGAAAATAGGATGACAAAATCGAAAACGAATCGGAATAAAAAGTTATTGGAAATGGGAACAGGCTTGTATGAACTTTTATTGTGAGTTCAAAAAGGAACTTAAATGGGAACACATCTTAAATTTTAGATTGAAGTATTGCTGAACTCTCAAATCTCACCCAATTATGCAGAACTTTTTCAAATTTTTGCACAAATTTGACAATTGTACAATTATGAATGTAAGCCCCCTTTGTGCTACGCCGCTGCAAGAGACACAGCTGTGTGTTTTTAACCGGAATATGGGCACGTATGTACCTACTTATTTTGGCCGCACACGCCTGCCACAAAAGGCCAAGTTATGTATGTAGGTGAATTGTGTTGCGTGCAACAAAAGGCGAGGCAGGCAAGACAAATGACAAAGAGGCAGCCGAATCTGAGAGCGAGTCCAAACTACGAGTCCAAGTACGAATCCGGGAAGGGCAACAGTGAAAGTCATAAAAGTGATGTTGCTGTTGTTGTTGCTGTTGCATACTAGACAAAACAGGACATAAACACAACAGCCGTAGGGTAGCTGATAAAGCGAGGGGCGTGGCACTCACGCCTTTCTCTGCCTCTGTTTGACAGTTGGTGTCATGATAATTAGCCGTGGCTCTGCTGCTTTGTGGGGTCTAATTTCTGTGGCATATACGATATATATGCGTGTTGACTTGATGTTTATGACTTGGCATTGTTTATGTTGATTTGATGTTAATTTCGGGCATTTTATTTTTCGGAAAATTGATAAACATCTCCAATGGTTGGCAGACGAGCAACGGGCGGCACTTGGCCAACATATTCATTTACCTCTTTCCAACTTTTGTGCGTGTGTCTTCTTGTTGTTGTTTTACTTTTGTTGGCTGGCCAGCTCGAACTGCTTGACCTGCATGCGGGCCACTGAAGTGGCTACCAAAAACAATCAAAACAAAAAAAAAAACACTCCACAATTGGAGCAAGGCGACTTGAGAGGCTGTTGAAACTTGCGCACTTTTTTAAACAATTTTTTAATTGATATGATGCATGGAATTCAGCAACATTTAAAGCAATCAACGCGCACAATTAAGCAAAACAAAAAAAAAAAACAAAATTCATTTGTCTTCTGCGTAACAATAAATTAGCATGAAATCAGCAAAGACAATTTTCAAAGTTGTTGTTAATTTTAATTGAACAATTTAATTCGCACAATTTGCAGCTATTTTTATTTCACACTATTTAGCATTAATATGCCATCAGCTGATTTTAATTAGCCCAACAATGAATGGCCAAATGTTTTCAGCTGCTTCTTGCTTTCGCGCCCAAAAGTCGAAAAGCGTACTTAAATGTTCGTAACGCGTTAACAAATCGCTAGAAAAACGCGCGCGTTTTGTATATACTGAATGACAACAACCGACAGCAGCAACAGTTGGTTGCCGAATGAATGAAATCGTGAAAGATCGTAACAAAACAGCCAACCAAACGATCGTTGATTTTTGTATGATCATGTTCGATCGTGCTCTTCCATATGCTACAAATATTTTGTTGCAGCTCCACCAGCTGTTGGCGGGGGTGTGTTGCTGGCGAAACGGGTTTTTTTTTTTTTGTTGTTGCTGTTGTTATTGACACTCTGAGCAACATGCATGTGTTGCTGGCTGCTTAGCGGTTTTCTAGCTAACAAATGTTGTAAGTTTATAATAAATAGTTATTATTATACATTATAATCGTTCTGATTAAGCATATAAATAAATAAATACATTTTATACACACAAAAAATATAAATATTGATCAAAATAATTATATATATTCAATATTGCCAAAAGCCATAGCTGCCAGTTATATTCATGTTAAGTGAAGTTTTTTTTAAAACTTTAATCTTTCTATTTATAAATAAACTATCTGTTATAGCCCGCCGTTGTCCGCTCTTGACTATTATTTGCTTTTTGTGGGATTAAAATATTCAAAACAGAAATCAAATAACTTTGTCAAAAATTCTCCACTTGCAATGCGGAATGTCTTTTAGGAAATATTTTAACCTTTAGATTGATTTTGCATTTATATTTTATTAATTTCAAGAAATAATTTTTAATCGACTTTTTTTTTTAAAAAATTACCTTACTCCCGCCTTATGACTTTTTGAAAAAACAAAAAAAATTTTAAATAAAATCTCTAAATTTTGGTTTTGATCTATTGCGGGTACCAAAATTAGTATAAAAAACTATTTTAAAACTTTTTCTGAGGTGGTCCAAAAATCGGTCAAAAATCATGCCAAAATGACATTATTTTTTGACTTGTAAGGTTCACATAGAAAATGATTTTCTTCAGTTTTCATCCCTTAACTTCGTCAAAAATTGACCGATTTTAATGCGGAATGTCTTTTTGGTTATATTTTAAGGTTAGTTTTTTAGGTTAGTTTTGCATTTAAATTTTATCTATTTACCAACATTATTTTTGGTCGACTTTTTTTCAAAAGTTACCTTTTTCGAAAAAAAATAAACATTTTTGAATAAAATCTCAAAATTTAATTTTTTATCGATTGCGGGTACCAAAATTAGTATAAAAAACTATTTTAAAACTTTTTCTGATGTGGTCCAAAAATCGGTCAAAAATCTTGCTGAAATGACATTATTTTTTGACTTGTAAGGTTCCCATAGAAAGTGATTTTCCTTAATTTTCAACTACCATAACTTTGTCAAAAATTTTACGATTGTCTTTTTAGTCATAGTTTAACATTTAGTTTCATTTTGCATTTAAATTTTATTAATTTCCAAAAATATTTTTGGTTGACTTGTTTCCGAAAAAAAAGTATCTTATTACCCTATCATAAATTTTGGAAGAAAAAAAATGCATTAAAAATAAAATCGATTAACTATATACTTCTATAAAAACTTTTTTGATATTTCTTGTACAACTTGTTTAGCGTTTTTTTTATTTAGCGTTTTTGTCTGTTATTTTACCAACATATGTTGCTCAACACTTTATGTTGTCAATCAACACTTGATGTTGCCAACATTTAATGTTGCTAAGAAAATGTTGCTACAGCCGATATTTGATTATGTAGCGGATCTGTTTTTACCATATTCCCATCTTTCGTTTTGTTTTGTTTTTATTTTTTTTGTTTTGCTTGTTGCTTCTGTTTCTGTTTCTGTTTCTGTTGCTGGTGTCCCAGACATAAACACATTTTCGACTGTTCAATTTTGATTTTTATTTTCTTGACAGTTGATCGCACAATTGTGGGTGTGTGTGTGTGTGTGTGTGTGTGTATGTGTGCGTGAGTGTCTGCTGCGTCGTTTTGGCCGCAATGAGTAAACAATTTTTAAATGGAATTTTCAATAAGTCATCAGGCAGGCAACAACCATTCACAGCATCCATTCGCAGCAGCAACATCGTCTTCGATGGATATTTATTTTATACTCTTTTGGGCTCATAAAATGACTGACAACATGACAACTGACTGGCAATCAATAAAACCCAACGAAATGAGCATAAAGATTCATTCATTAAAAAATTGTCGAGTTCAATAGTTTCATAAATTTTAATTGCAAAAACGTGCGCCAATTACAAAACAAGACAAAAGCAGGAGACTCGAAAAGCCCATTGAGTTTATGGCACAGCTGGCAAAAAGTAGGCCAGCTTCTGCATTTGTATCTCTTATGAGCATGATTTACGGTGAACATAAATTCGAATGGAGATCGACATTCAGATACTTAACAGTACAGTCAAGGAACCTTTAATTGTTCTTATGAGCAACACAGTAATAACGTTCATGATGATCATTATTATAATCATTTACATACCGATCACGAAGACGTTGATTGCCAAAAATAAAATATAACTTGACTACAACTAGCATTGCTCCAGTCTTGAATAATGGACTAAAAGATACCCTGTAATCTAACACACTTTTGTTCATAAATATATATTTATTGCACATCAACATGCTTTAAATTCCTCTATAATTACTGAATATTCAATTATTTTACGCTTTGTTTTTAAACCGTTTTGAAATTTTCAGAATATAAAGATAAACAAGCCTTTCAAGAACTACGTTTGTTTTTGAAGAGTAAAATGAATGAATTCCGAACGATTTCCCAATTACTGCTCTGATTTAGCCTGGCAATAGTTTCGTTTTCTCTTCTTCGAAACTGAGTTCGAACCCGAGTTTTAGTTATCATCCAGTAGGCATATGCTAAACCGAGAACAGTCGCGTTTTTTTTACATTTTCGTTTCTGTTTTACAAACAGTTTTTCAATATAATATTACAAATGTAATTTGACTTTAACCTAATGAATAAATTAGCTTATTTATTTCTTAATAAGATGAAAAATAGAAGAAAATTGAGTTTATAAATATATTTTATTATCTTATTATATTATCCTCTGATAAAAAAAAAAACAATATTTTTAAAAAAGGTAATTTTCAGAAAAGCAATCAAATTTCTACCAGATTCGGCATTAAGAAGAGGCCTGAAGTTTCAAAAATAGACACACTGAAGCTGTAATTGATTGCCTTTATTTATCTTTTTATGCAAATATTTTCGAATATTTTACAAAACTTTATAAGAAGATTGCACAATTGAAAAAAAAAGAATAATATGCAGCGATCTCAATCTGATTGTCTAGACTCTCGATTTAAGTTCGAGCGGGTGACAAAGAACAGCAAATCCAGCTAAATGATAAATTGCAATGAACTTTTGCTTTGGCCTTCAGCAAATTGCCATAAATATACTATGTGGCCCAAAAGATGATGATGCTGTGATGCTCATAAATTACAAAACCAAATGATCAGCTGGGTCAACCTGTGCCAACGAGGCAAGTGTACGCATAAAAGCATTTACATATATATCTGTAGGTATATATACATACATATATATATTTACATGTGCATGTATATAGATACATACAAATATGTTGATATATATGGTTGTAAGTAGTAAAAGACTTGGGGTCTGTCTAAATTTAGCGGCACATCTTGTGGTGAGCCAAAATGAGGTCGGCCGTGTTGTGTGGAGCGTGGAGCGTTTGAAGTCTTCGCCAGGTTCGGCTGGCAGTCAGTTCGTCGTCAGGCAGCTGCAATTAGAGGTGGAGCGGCAGGCGATCTTCCAATGATCTGCGCCGCATCTAATTAAGTGCGTGAATCTTGCCAAGACTTTTGCATCGAAAATAGAAACATATTTCAACACATTTCTGTGTGTGCGTGTTTGTTTTTATGCTGTCAAAAGTTGTTGCGGATTAAGTCCGTTTTCGTAGAATGTTCACGTTAACGTTTACCTTTGCCTTAACTTACAGTCAAACATAGTTTATCTACAATATAAATATTTACTATGAAAATGGAACAGAAGTGTTTACATCATACAAGGAACATACATAATATAGCTGCAAAACTATCGATAGTGATGCCATTCGATAGTTTTTATACATATAATCGTTTAAACTTAGGAATTTATTAAGCTATGTCAATTTATATCTAGTTATTTTGATCGAATTGAATAACTATGTGCACTCCAACAGTCATTACAAAGACAAACATTGAAAACAAGCTACGAAACACTGAAAAACAACACAAAGCACACACAACACACACAGCAGGCGACAAGTCCAAACATCTGATATGAACACATCCTAGATTGAGGTAGTTAACTACAGATAATACCCTAAATCTGAATGCAAACACAATTCATCCCACCATTGACAATTATCACAGACTGGACATAGTTAAGCGCCATGAAACTGCGCCAAAAGCTACAAAAAAAGAAAAAAACGAAATAAAAAGACCCAGATCTCAGTTTCCAGTGTCCTCGCGCACATACACAGGACACAAGTTTCATGTGGGGATTTACATTTGTAATTAGAAAGCTTGGCGAAACTTTGACGAACGCGCAGCCAGGCAACCAAAACGAAAACATAAACATCAACATCAACAAAAACAAAATAAGCTTAAACGTGACATTTCAAAGCTGCCGGCTACTCCATACTCTATTCCTAGCATAAAACAATTTAAGATAGTTTTGATTATTTTCAAAAATGAACTATATACATATCGATATGGATGTATCAAACAGGTTTTCTCTTGCTTTAAAAAAAGTTGAAGAAATTGGCGATTGCTCTTTGCATATTCGTGATCAGCATCAACAACCGAGTCATGTCCTTCATGTCCGTCTGTCTGTCTGTTTGTATGCATATTTCAAGTCTTTGTTCTACAGCTATCTTGATAAAACTTGGCACAGATGCTTTTTCTTATTGCAGGTAGTACCTATAGTTGAATTGGCCAGATCGGACAACTATAACATATAGCTGCCATAGGAACGATCGGTTGAAAAATTAGTTTTTAAATGAAAAACCTTTCTGTTTTTCAAGATATCTCAACCCAACTCACTTTACCTAAGTTTAAGGACAGTTTGTACATGATGACAAAAATTTCAACAAAATCGGACGACTATATCTTATAGCTGCCATAGGAACGATCGGCTAAAAATAAGTTTCTGTATGAAAAACTTTTGTGTTTTTCAAAATATCTCGACCAAACGACACTATGTCGAAATTAAAGCACGTTCTACAAATGATGACCAAATTTTATCAAAATCGGATCATTATAACTCATAGCTGCCATGGGAACAATCAGTTGAAAATTAAGTTTTCTTATGCAAATCTTGTCTGCAAGGGTATATATCTTTAGCACGTCGAAGCTAACATTTCTTTCTTGTAAGAGTTAGAAAAATATCAATGTCAATATCAACAGGGTTGATTTTGTATATCGTTTCACACTGATCGATATTATTTTTGAGTATCAAAGTGACTAATTAAAATAAGTAAGTTATTAGTTTGTTCCCAAAGTTTTTTTCAAAATGAAATATGCTTTTGTTTGCTCTAAATAAATTTAAATAATTAACAAAATGTGGCCTAAACAAATATGCCCATTTTATCGTAGCGCACAAAACCAAAGAAACTAATAAAGAGCAAATTATTTGAGTTTGTTTTTCGCTATTTTGGAGTTTGTTTAATCCAAATGTTTGTTGCTTGTTTTTTGGTGTTAGTTTCGGCATACGTTGCGTATGATTAACTAACTTTATCGATAGCACTTTGCGGTGCCAAAACAGAAATAACAAAACTTTTTTGATATAGCCAGCCCGCTTAAGGGTTTGAATGGCAAAATTATAATTGAAAAATTGCAGCTACATGAGAAAACAAAGCGGAAACAGGAACTAAACTTTAATGTGGCAACTGTACTTGAAAGTTTTTGGGGCACACACACACACACACAAGCACACACACATACACACAGGCGGTGTCTTTGCTTTTGGCTGCTGCTCACGTGCAACGCTTAATTTATGCAACTTGTGGCGCGGCCATTGATTGGCTGCCTAACCCAACAGCGTCCCTACGACAACTACCCCCCGTCACCTCCCACTCCACCCACCAATAGTAAGTTAATTTGTGTGCGGAATTTATGGGCGCTGCACGTGCAAAAAGGCCGCCCGAAAAGTTTATACCGCCTGATTTGTGGTTACAAAACTTTTTTTCCCTCAC
Organism: Hirtodrosophila cameraria; assembly: GCA_949708635.1. NCBI lineage: Eukaryota > Metazoa > Arthropoda > Insecta > Diptera > Drosophilidae > Hirtodrosophila > Hirtodrosophila cameraria. The sequence continues at coordinate 74,490,386 of OX453090.1, read as the reverse complement.
AATTGCAACACACTTTTCTGGCTGCTTTTTTTTCGTGTTTATTTTTGTTGTTTGTTGTTTTTGTTATTTTTCTTTGTGGCAGATTGTGCAAGTCGAAGTCGACTAAATTTAGCCAATTGAAATATACACAGGAAAAGCTTCATTCCACTTGTAACAATGCCGGCTGCTCTTTTAGCATTCGAAACTTTAATGTTGGCCATTAAAAACTGTGCATTGTTTGCACAATTAAAAAGCAGCAAGAGATAAAAACCGGCAGGGTGTCGACTTAAATATTTCGTTTTTCAAAAATAGCCAAGCAAAACTGTTGCATTAATGAAGTTCAATGTGTGCCACATGCTGCCAGTAAAGCTAGCTGCCCAGCTGGACTGCCCAGTTGAACAGTAGCTAAAAAAGGCATAAAGGGAGTAAAGAAAGGTGAAGGGAGATAAAGTATGTAAATGATGCATATGCTTTGCAAGCAACTCCATTTGAGTTTGCTTTTGCCTTGGCTTTTGCTTTTGCTTTTGCTTTTGCTTTTGCAGCCATTGCCTAGCTAAGCAGATTTAATTTTAGATAAAGCTAACGTCAGCTTCTGCATCGCACATCGAACATTGCAAATGGCTGACAGGCAAAAGTCCTGCAATTTGGGTGTGCAAGTGGTATGCAGGATATGCTGGGATTATTTTTTTGCTTTCGAGAGACTTATGCCCTTAAGCTCCCATACCAATTGAAATGAACTGAGGCAGCGCTGAGATTGGCTGCATTTAATATAGGTAAACGGCAAATGCATTAATGATAACGCCAGCAAATTGAAAGGTAATGTATAGTGTAAGCAAAATTTGAGATAGAAGCTAGATGTTAAATTTAAGCATGAGATATTTTTTTTAATAAATCAATTTTCTTTTTTCTCACACCGCAAAAAAACAAGTTTGCTTAGCGCTCTTTTTTTTTTAAACCGAAATATGCATACTCAAAATCTACTTGGTATTATCAGAGGTATCAAGGAAACCTATTCTTAACAAATTCCCACAAAATTACACTTTTCAGCTGTCACTGAAATCTAGAGAGATTCTGACTATAGCGCTGTCAGTACACAAATACAATTTTTATACTGTTTTTTTTAAATTTTATTGACAAAAAAAAAATATATTTGTTTTGTGAAATGTCCGTCTGTCTGTCCGTCTGTATGGACGCAGCTTTTTTCCACAGTTTTAAAGCTAGAGCACCCAACCTGGTATATATGTTGATATATACCATAGGCAGACAAAGTGTTAAGATCGAAAAGTGTTGCCCGCCAAGTTTTTGAAATTGTCTGACAACTCTGTTGTGTACCTTTAGATATTGTAATTAGTCTTCTTATTTCATTTGATCTTATTTTTTTGTTTTTTATAAAAATTTTTAAAAAATTAAATTTAATTAATTCCTCCTGGGACTTGACTTTTTCATCGTTCTCATGTATAGACTCTATACCATAGAGTGCTACACTGTGTGGTATAAATGAACCTTCATGACGTTGCTTTATGGGTATAATATGATAGATTTGAAAAGAAACATTCAAAATTAGCACGATTGAAATGCCCTTTTTAACGAACGAATGAACTACGTTTCTGATAACGATTCGTTTAAGTGATTTGAGTTCCATGAAGAACACATGAAACGACATAAATTTACTGTTGAGGCTTAATCTTAAATTGGGAATGTGTGAAAAATGTAGAAACTTATGTTCTTAGCTTGGATTTCAACCCAAAACTTATCTGATTTTTCAAATATTTTTAAAAGTTTTTCAATAATTATTATAACAATTATTGTTTTTCATTAAAATTTGTAACTGTTGTAGCTGTTCTAGAGACTGTTTAAGATGCTCAGGCGAAGTACATCGAAATTTTCAGAATTATTGATTCTAATTGCAGTATGCTTCAGTTCTTTTCTCCCAGTGTAATATATACTTATTTGCAAAGGCTAGAGTGTGCCTTAAATATGTATAATATGTTCCTTTTGATTACCGTTTATAAAGAGAAATTTACTGACCCGCGGCAATTACTCAGAACAGTTTCAGATTAATAAATTAGAAAGGTTACTTAAGTCATTCCGCTCACGTCATTTCAATTTCGTAGACCTAAACTGAGACTTCTTATTTGATAAGACATATGCCAAAAACCGTATTTAAGCAGCCGCAATTGCTTTGAATTTTCAAATTTGTTTCAAACTGTTCCAAAAATGCGTTTGTTGCTGGTGTTCATTGTGGTTTATTTGGTAAATTTGAAATATATTAGAATAATTAATGTATGTACCCAAACTAAATACTTAGTATAATTTTAGAGCCTTGTGATTGCTTCACCGGCTAGAGTTCCCAGAGAGGATATACTTCTTATTAGAACATTGAAGCATTCTGTGAATGGTATACGTGCAGAAATGATGCAGGAAAGACATAAGACAGTGTATTTACTATTATCATCAATCGTGGACCCAGAAGCAATTGAAAAGGCGGAGTCAGCTGTCAAAAAGAGAGATCCAACCAGCGAAGGTTGCTGAAGAACTTTTTCCAGAGTCGCGCAAAAACTATTTATCGACAGATCTTGAACTAAAGCGTCGATTAAATACTATCACTAATGGTAACTATGACAAAATCTTTGAAAAGTACTTAGAGAAGGAACCGGAACTAGAGAAGAGATTTTTTGATGATCTAGCAACTACGGTAAGCAGGCTGAGCAGCACTACAAAGAATTTGCATAGCAGCTCTATTGAGCAGTTCAATAATAAAACGGATGAAGTTCAGCGTTTTGAAGCCTCTATCAACCTATATCAAGAATTGTTAAGTAGCATTATTAATATGTAATATCTTGGTTTTCAATAAAACATTTTGGCATTGCTTGATTCTTGCTATTCTGCTATGTTCTTATAATCTCGACACTATGATCGCACAAACTGAGCAACTTGACTTAAAAAACTTGACTTAAAAAGGTTGAAAAAGAACATCAGATCGCTTATGGAAGAGACACTAGAACAATAGTTGAAGAAGAAGACATTTATGCCAATTTGGATGCATATAGCTGTCTGATATTACTGCGTATTAAAGAGAAAGTTGTTCAGACTTAATTCGATTTTCGTACGGATTGAATGCACTTAGTTGCTGAATATTATTATTTATTTTAATCCATTGAACTGCTTGAAGTATATAGGAAATTTCTATGACACCCCCTGAGTATTAGAGCATTTGTATTATTTGCATATTTGAATATAAATTATACAATTTTAGCACATTGTTTGTATTTTAAATGAAAATGATGAGCTCAATAAATATTTAAAATGCTTAAATATAAGTAAAGAAAATGCTTTTAACTTGTACAATGTATAGTACAAGCACTCCAAATCTAAATACAACAAATACTTTAGTCCATTCATCCATGCCAAGAACAACAAAACTCTAAAATTGTATGTGCAAATCACTTGAATGATTTTAATCGAGCCATTGTTGTACTTTAATTACATAATAATTGACTTGTGTGTGTTTCTTGTTGCTAATAACTGCAAAACAGCTTATGGAAAAGGCAGCAAATGTCTTAAATGCCATAACAAGCAGCAACAAAAGGCAATCACCGGAATGCACAAATGTATGTGAAACAAAATCAACAACAACATTGATGCTAGTTGAGAGTGAACGACTTGGAAATACTCTGTAGCCAAAAGATAGCTATGAACTGAAGCTATCGTTTCGAAAATACCTAAAATCAGAAAAAAAAGGTTGAATTTTGAAATTTTTTAAAAAATTTATTTTGAGTGCATAATGATTTATTTCAAATAATTATTACAAACTCATCAAGTACATTGATATATTGTATACTTCCTTGACTCGTTTATGCTTTCAGTTGTTGCACACATCTATGTAATTTTATTATGTCCATTTAAACTATTATATTTTCAGGATACAGCGTTTGGCTTACAATAGCAATTTGGCAACAAAAGGCGTTGTCTACAGTAGACAAAAACCAAACTGGACGAGCAATAGAAACAGAAACGGACTTTAAGACAGCCAATTATATAAGACGCAGCCGGATCTTATTTTGATTTAATTTCTCTCTTAAGATTTTCATACATACTCGTGTGCTATTTACATATTTGATTGGAAAAATCTTGTTGTGCGTGTGTGTGTGTGTATTTTTGGGTTTTCCTTGCTGACTTTTACCTTTAGGTTTTCAGCTTTCACATGCTGCCCTGTTGTATGCTGTATATGAGAGCAGTGTTAAAAGAGAAAGGGGGGAGAGCAAGCAGTCTGCCCTGGCAAATCAAATTAGAGACATGGTCGAATTCATTGTGAAATTTTCACAAATTGCCTTTTGCCTTGCACAATTGTAGATTTTTTCAAAAAGTGTAAAAGGTTTTATAAGAAGAAACACTTGAAGCTAATGGAACAGGAAGTCAAGTCTTAAAACTATTAGTTTTGAACATGTTTCCATTTGTTGATGTGTCCGTGCTGTCTATATACAAATATGCCAAATTTCTATTTCTTCTCGGTAAATAGTTTATTCCATAATTAATAAGTTGATCATCAAGTTAATCATTTCCTTCATGAACAAACTCCAAATTATTCAAAAGTATTCAATACATTTTTGCAGCCCAACTTTCACCCAACTTTATATTTTGCTGACTTTGACAAAAAAAAATACGCTTTCTAAATGCATTTTAAAGTACATGTCGTGGGCTCTTTAATTTTCTAGGGACTTTTTCAATGCATTTGCCAAGTGCCGTCGTCAAAGTTGACTTTGAACACTTTTACGTTTCGCTGATTTTTCAAGAGTTGCGTTTTTTTTTTTTCTCTCGGTGTAGCCATACGAGTTCCAGAGTCCCAAGTCTGTAGTCGAAAGTCCTGTGTGTGATTCTGGCCACATTTGACTATGTTGCAAGCACAGCTCCTTGTCGTCGTCACTCATTAGAAAAACGTTGCCAGCAAACCAAAGTGGTAAAAAATTGCACAACGTGTTGCAACTGAGAGAAAAAAGTGCATGTAAAGTTTTGCGCTCGCCAAAGTAGCAAAAAAAAGAAAGAAAAGAAACAGTAAAAAAAATGAAACGAAAAGGCAAACTGGAGGAAAAGTTTATTACAAAGTTTGGACTGAAACACGCGCCAAAGAAAGAAAACGAAAACTAAAAGTTTAATATTTGATTTAAAAGTTGATAAAATTTACTTTAGTCTACACTCAACTCGACGCTGCGTGTTATTTGTTTTTATTGAATTTATTTGAATGTGTCTTGAACTGAGTTCTTTCCCAGGGGGCTTGCATGTGGCATGTGGCATGGCGCATGGCGCACGGCGCACGGCTATCGGCTCTCCACTCTTGGTTTGTGTCTCAGCTAGCGCGTTGATTTTTCATTTCGCCGTGCAAATATGAAAAACACACTCGAATTGAAGCGCAACAATAGTTGGCTGCAACAAAATAAAAAAAAAGAATTCAGCAACGAAATTGGGTAAAATTTTCCAAATGCCTTTTGTTTGCTTTCGCTGAAATAGAAGTCGCGGCAGCAGCATTTTGTATTGTTATGATCCTGTCCAAAAACACTATGAAAAAGCATACTAGTTTGAGTATGAGATATGCACAGTTTTCATTGGGTTGTTTGTCTTTTAGGCAAAGGTAAAGTGTTGGATAATCAAATGTTTCTCAATGTAATAAAAACAAAGAAACAGAGCGATGAAGTTTGTGTGAAAATACAAATTCCAATAAAATCGCATAGTTTTTCAGCTTATAATTGAATTAGGCTTTCTATATATAAAACACTCTATAAAACATGGCATAAAAACCAGTAAGATAAGCCATTTCAAGCTTCATTTAACTAGTTTTGAGCCAAGGTTTAACGAAAACTTAAACAGTTTAAGTCTGTTTAGATTCTAAACATTCAGGCTTCGACTAGGTTTAAAAGCTAAATAAGTTATTTTATATCTATATAGCGCTCTCTCGTTTCAAATTATATCAAATGCTATTATAGAGCATGCAAATCTTATTATAAAAACTTTTTCGAAAATTTCACACTGCATTTTTAGCTCAATTTTCAATTTGGCGTAAGCCCCTACAGATATTTGTAAATATTCATAGAGCCACGGGAGTTATGTTTACCATACACTCGCACATAAACACATGCACACGCACACACACACACACATACACACACACAACACACATTTGTGTGATATACCACGATGAAATTTGAACAAAAACATTTCGCATGCTACCGACTAATTTTGGCTGCAAAATTTCTCCGCAGCTATTGCCAAATTGAGTTTGCGCTTGGAGTGCTAAACCCAAAACTGGAGTTTCAGTGCCAGCCACGCCCCTTAGTCGAAAATGCAGCGCAGTGCAACTAACTCAATTTGGCGCCCATGTCACATACGTCAACGCGATGCGGCCACGCCCACTTTGAAGGCAACATTTGGGCGCACTGCCAATTTGTCAGGTTTTGGTGCAGCACGTGCCGCGTCGCACGTTTAGCTGAGCTTATCATTTTCTCAAAGACTCTCTCTCTAAGTCTCTTTCTAGCTATCTCTTTCTATATATCTCTCTCTCTATCTCTTTCTAGCTCTCTGTGTCTTGCTTTCGCTGGCTATTTAATATGCAAAACGTCAGTTACCGAAAAACTGACAAAGTTGAAATAAATTTTTATTTCATGGACTCTCTTTGCACTCCTATATATATATATATTTGTATATATATCTGTATATATCGGCAATGAACTTGCCAGTGAACAAAAAAATATACAGAAATGTCTGTAAAAATATGCCAAGGCAGCAGCAGCTTAGCGAACGCCTTTGTTTGTGCTCCTAACTAGGCTCGAGGCAAGCAAAAAAAAGGGGGAAAAAAAGTATAGTCTACTTCTGTGCGTCGTTTATTTAGCCTCTTAAAACGCCGCTCACGTAGCAGACGAGCTGAAAAAAACGCAAACGCAATTGCAGACGAAAAGAAAATTTGTTCCTCAGCCTTTAATTTAAAAACGATGCCAAGACGCGCGCGCTTTCTTGCTGCAAACACACACAGCCAGTTCTCCAAAACAGCTGCAAAGTTTTTAATTTTAATTTCATAAATGCAATGAAGTGCAGCTGAGCCAAAGCCAAAGCTCTACCCATCATCCAAATCAAATCAGCGACTCAGGTGGCAAATGCTAAGCGCGGCGGAAATCATTTACAGACCCAACGCCTAACTGAATTTCAAAATGACGTGCAGTAAAGTTTGTCATACGTCCCGTGGTACGACTGGGCAAAAGGCAAACGAGTCGCACAAAAAAAGAGAACTTGAAAAAAAAACAAATATGAATGTTATCATGCAGAGTATTAGACTATGAAATACTCTTTAATCAGTTCAATTATTTAGTTTTTAATTAATATTTATTCTTAATTTAATATTTGTTTGATTGTTTTTGCTTGGCGATTCAGCCATGACTTCGTCATGCAATTCGCAAGATTGTTAAAAACCACACCCAAATATTGCGCCTTTCAAGTAAATATATGGGCGTTATTGTTATTCTATCTTGTCTACATCAAGTATATGAGAAGCTATATTTATGAGTATATTCAAAGGCCTGTTCGGAAATTCCTTTTCAAAAGAATTCCACATAAAAAGCTAAGGTATACTTATAGAAGAAAACTAAGGATTTGTATTGTATGCTGCTCCAAAACGTATTCTGCACACTTTTCTTTGGAATTGATTCGTAAGTGGAATTCAGAATGGACAGACAATTGGCCATATGACTCTATTATACCCGCTTTGCACATTAAGAATGGGTATAGTCAAAATGGTCGCATGTTTACCTGGGCCTGGAGCAGACAGTCAGTCAGTCTGTTAGTCAGCACGTTGACGATGATGATGATGTACTATTCAAATGCACGAAAAGCCACATATTGACATATACACACACACACACACACACACACACACATACACACAGCAGGAGAGAGAAAAACCCAAATGCGGCTATGCTGCTTTTCACACATTTGAAAAATATTTTCACGTTGGACGCGACTTTGGGGCACATTTACATGCACCTTTATTACTTCATATAACAATGTGTCTGTGTGTATGTGTGTGTGTGTGTGTGTGTGTGTGTGTGTGTTTGCAAAAAACAATTAACGCATTTTCCATAAAAGGAGTGACTCATGCGGTACTAGCTGAAAATATCTACAGCTAGATTTTTCCACGTGCACGAATGTTTGCAGCAGGCTTGAAACAAAGCAGCAGGGTTGAAGGTGTGCCAGAGGCTGAGTTGAGGTAATATTATGAAGAAGGTTTCATGTAAAGGCAATTGCCAAACAGGAAGCACAGAATTGAAGAGCTATTGAAGAGCTAACATAAGCAGAAACTAATTAGTGCGCAAAACTAGCATATAAAGCTATGCAGAACTAGCATATAAAGCTAAAATATTTATAATTATATAATTATGTATTGAGAGTTTAGACTGAATTGCATTTCAACGAGTTCTTCTTTGACTAATATGACAACAAATACAGATACAAATGAATATAAGTTATTCTAGTTTCAATTTCATACAAAATTTATGCACAAATCAAGCCTAAGCTGCATGAATACATCATAGATTTCTTTCAGTGCACTTTTTATAATATTTGTTTTATTTAAAACTCACCATTTGCTGTTGATTCTTTGGTTTCTTGACCAAATCGGGCACCTTAAAGTTGGTAACTGCTTCGATGACCTCAGCCAGCAATAAGCCATCCCGACAATCCGCCGAAAGATCAGTAACCTTTCGCTTCGATTTGGCACGCTCCAGATAGTAGTTGGCCCAGTCCGTATAGATCTGTAAGAGAAAGTAGTTAAAGGCATTTAAAAAAAGAGTTTATTTTTGCATTTGCAACTATTAAAAACATCAAGCCAAATGGCCATTAGATGCAGTAATTAAGAATTTTTGCATTGGACACTTTCCGACAGCTGCGCATGTTGCACAAGTTGCAGCTGTCGCTGCTGCTGCTGCTGCTGTCCTGTCTGTCCTGTGGCATTCAGGACATCCTCTGACTGGTTATCAGGAAATCATTAGTAGCCCAAAAATCTCTTGAGCCCAGACACTGATACCACTGAAGCAACATATGCACAAAATATTTTGCCAGCCTGCAATTTATCTGCAGACCAAATTAAACTGAAGCCATTTAGTGGCCAAATCCTGAGAGTCGTTAAGAAAGTCTGTGCGACAGTTTGTCATCAGGCAAAAAGGATGAGCTGCTCATTCTGCTCTAAGCTTCTCTATAAGTCTTTATGTATGTCATGTGTATGTATGTTTAATTATATATATGTCAGTTTTAGATTTTTATCAAGACTATTGTGTTTGGTATGCCAGCAAATATTTGGAAGAGCTATGTGATAGTCAACATAAGTAAAATGCTATATTTGATGATCTTGATTATTCGAATGTAAAGTGGGATAATAGTTGAAAGTAACAAGAAAATCTAGTTATAGTCATAAAAATGCATAAACGGGTTTATTATTTATGAAATCTATGTGAGAATCGACTTGGAACAGACTTCTTTGACTGTTTCTTCATCTTTTCGATTGCAGAAAGGGACTTTTAAAGATAAAGACTCCAAACCAAAAACCCAGTTTGTTTTTATATGCTTGAATATCATAAGCTCAGGCTTTTTCCACTTATTAAAATTTACTTATAAAAACAAAGAAAATCTTTTTGAAAACCCATTTTCCGGTTCAGCAAAAACTGGCTAAGAATGGAATATTTCTTTGATAGTGAAACACATAATTCTGTTTGCTATCTACGTTTTCTCAAGATTTAATATATATAACCAACTCTTATTAAATTATTATTGTGGCATTCAGTTGGTCTACTACTTCTCTGCTTTCTCTTTGCTTGCTACTTTCGTTTCGCACTGCTGCTGCTGCTGCTGCTGCATAGGATTTCTGTGAGAGAGCTTTGTCTTTGTACACATCGTTAGCCACATCCTTGCATAGTTTTTATTATAGCTCATCCTGCTAATTCCATTCCATTTCCACATCTCGGCCATATATGCATGCGACACATTTTATGTTCGCCTTGGTTGACAATAAAAATAGCTGGCATTGTACTTTTGCTATCTGAACGTCTGTTTGACTATCTTTCTGTCTGTCTGTCCGTCTGTCTCTCTCCAGTTCCATTTGTCGTCGTCGAGCTACAACTGAGCCTGACTACAACTCTGAATAGGGAGCAAGGCCTTAACAATGGGCCTGGCCTAGACTCAAAAGCTTGCTTATGCAATTTTTTTGTTGCAGTCCTGTCTGCCTTTCTATTTGCAATATTTGCAAGGGGTTTAGGCTCTGGCTTGGACCTTGGCTTTGCAGTTGGATTTGGCTTTGACTTTGCACAATAAAGTGAAAACTTGCAGCTGGAAAATAACTGAGGCAGTGCAGCAATAGCAACAGCTACAGCCACAGCTACAGCCACAGCTACAGCTGCAACTGTCACTATCAGTGGCATTGGCAATGGTAATAACAGCAAACCAGCAAAACTTGGCTAAGCCAATGCCACAAATATCCTGCCTGGGGTCTAACCAGAAACATGGCACCCACAACAAACAGCTAACGAATCGACTGTTTCTAGTCCAGCTTTGTTTTTTGCCTTTGCCTTTGCCTTTGCCTTTGACTGGGACCCCATCTAGCAGAAATGGCAACTGTATTCAAACAACAATAAACTGTGTAGTTGTCTTGCTTTATAAAGAGCAGCTGTTTGGCATTCCTTCCCTATGGCATGTGTGTGGCAAATATGCCAGGCCATACAAACTGCACCTCAACTCAACTCCTCACAACGCACTCGAATGTGCCAAATACGACTACACATACATAAAGACACATTCTTTATGGCCTAGAAGTAGGAGTGGGGGCATGACTGAAGCTGCAACATTCATGGCAACTTGAATGGACACAAATGTAAGTAAAATTCAGTTAGTGCTAAGTAAAATGTAATAGCGTTAAACAATTTTCATTGACTAATCAATTTAGAGTCAACAATTTTGCACTTTGCCTTTTTTTTTTGTTGTAGTTTTTAATTTTAGCATACAAACCTTTGCATAGTCGCGCGTCAGAATGCCATTGATATTATCGCAGGAGCCCTGGTAACTAACGCAGCGACCCAACATCCTTGCAGGATGTTACAACTTCCTGTTGCAACTCAATCGGGAAAGTTGTATGAATCACTTTTAGTGTTTTTCCTTTGCGTTACTTTTCAATTGTTTAACATTTTTATTTAATTTCATTATTGTCACAAGTTTTATTGTTGTCATATCCTTTTACAAATTTCCGAGTATTTGCTGACATTTTCATATTACTTTTGTTCAATTTCAACTTTATTTAAAAAAAAAAATTGTATTTATACTTTTTTTAATTTTTATTATTGGAATTAATAAATTAAAGTCAATTAGAAACTTAGGCATATCAATCTCATAATCATAAATATTTCTTACCTAAATTTCAAGTATTTTATTTAGTTAGGGTTGAAAAAACAATCGATTAATCGATATTTTGTATGAAATGAGTACGCAAAATCTATGCTTTTTACCACGAATATCGATCAACGACATTTTTCACAAAACATCGCACAGAAAATTCCATGACTACTTTTTTTTCGTGTATCTTATTTGATTAATTTGAAAAATTTTGGTTATTTTGATAAACTGCGGATACTGGTCAAGGAAAATGTGCTTTGTTTTTAAGAACATTTTCGACACATCGAATAAACGATTTATTGTACACGATTTATCGAAACAACACCGATTGTAATTTTTAAAATCGATAATCAAACTAATAGATTATTTCATAATTACATTCCTATGTTAAGTACTCTACCTCTGAGTTTTTATTAACTGCTTGCTTTAGGATATTATTCTCATATATTTTTACAAATATATTTTTTAAATTATTTAAATTTATTATAAATTTCTCTTTTTATACATTTCAACTTTCTCTATAATCTATATCTCTATATTTCTATAATCTAAATTTGAAAAAGACTCTAGGATATTATTCATATATTTTTTCATATATTTTCACTTATTCTTAAATTAAAACTAAAATTGAAAAGTCTAAATTTTGCTCATAGACAACCCTTTTTACGCTTTTTAGTTTTCTCCGCATTGTCAAAATGTATGTAATAAAAAAATTCAAAGAAATTTTTATGCAGAGTCTTCAAAAAAAAACCACTTATAAAAATAATCTAAAAATTTTTTTTTGTTGTTGTTGGTCGCCATGCCATTAGATTAATTTTAAATATCAAGTGCTGCCTTCTTATGCCATTTGGCGCACTCTTATCACACATTATACACCTTTTTTGTCATATTTATGAGACCCTCGACACTTTATAAGTTCGCAGCAACAAAAGCTTTATAAATATTATAGCATCAAGCGCTGTGTGTGTGTTTTTTTTATATTTTACTTTTTTTCTTGCAGGCGCCATTAAAATGTCAATTATGATAAAGTTTTATTGAAACACCGCAACACATTACGGCTTATCAACAGGGCCAGGCGAGGCGGTCCCGTACGCCCAAAAGTATGCAATAATAATAATAAACATTAAGCGGCGCTACTTTTTACCCTTTTCAACGCCAGACATTCTGTGTGTGTGTGTGGGGGGGGGGAGAGGGGGCTGGCCAGCTTGGCCCCAACTCGACTTGGTTTTTTGAATCGACTCGGCCCATTTCATGTTGTGTTCCAGGCGTTGAAAGTCACACGCCCACTTGGACAAAACTAATTGAAAATGAAAGTGCTTTCGAGTGTGGAGGGGCACTCACTGACAACAACAGGTTGCCAGACCCCGTTGTGAGGCCAGACTTATGCATAATTGGACTTGACACCCTTGTCAGCGACAAATTCGGTGCAGATTTTTGTAGGCAAACAGTTTTGTTAGCCTGATAAACTTTAGTTTCGTTCACCAACAAAAAAGGGGTTGACAAATCGTGCTGAAAATCAATTTGGTCGAGAAAGACTTGGAAAAAGGTCAAGTTGCCATTTCGTAAATGAAGAAAAAAAAAAACGCTTGACAGACAAAACTTGCCACGCCCCATGCTGCAAGCAGTACGCCCACCACTTTTGCTCTTATCTTTGCTTCGTGTGAGTCCTTGTCTGTTGGGTGGGGGTGGTGGATGGTGTGTGTGTATGTTTCGGTCTAGAGGCGTTTGGCTGCGAGTACTTTTGTGAAATGTCAGTAAAATGTCAAAAAATAAAAGTAATGCTGATAAAAATTTTATAGCTTGTCAGAAATGCTAACGAAAAATGCCGTTGGGGGGTTGTTTCTCTTTCTCTTCCGTTTTTGCTTTTTTTGTTCTATACATTTCTGTTCTTTATCAAATGTCGCGACTTGGGTACTTTAGTTTATTGGAATTTGCATGAAGCAGCAGCTAGCTGCTACAACATTGACAGGTGGCAAAGTGTACTGAAGCCTTAATACAACAAAATTTATGTTAAATCGAACGACAGCATCGTTTTCAGTCAGCAGTTAAAATAAAAAAGGTCGATGTATGCTTTATCTCTCAGTTTCCAGTTGCTTAAAGCAGCTTTACAGCTTTGACTTTAAAAGCGTATTCAGGTGTAAATATAATATAACACATGGCAACAAAGTTCTTGCTGTCAGACAAGTCAATAAAGTTGGCTGATTGCAAGCAACAAAGTGTGTTAAAAACTTTAAATGGAATTTTATTGTATAGCATTCTGATGTATAGAATGGAGATTTTCATTTCTTTTAATGAAAACTTTGTTACACAGTGTAATCGATAAGCTTAGTGAAAAACCAATAGCAACCTGTTGTGCCTAAGCCAAAAATTGCTTTGATAATACGCAAAGTGCAACCCACACTCAAATTGATGCCTTAGGCTTATTCTCACACCAAACTCATTAAATTTGATTGTATTATCGACTTTTATCGCATTTGACCAAAAACTGCGCAGCGTAGCTCACAATTCAATTTGATAAAGTCAACGACAGCCAGCCTCAAAGAGAAAAATCACAGACGATTGACATTTGAAAGTAATGTCAAAACAATCTTCTGGCACCTTTGGCTCAGTGACATTGATTTCATTAGAAGACTGGCAGGGATGGGATAACTGAGCAAGTTTTTTGATTGCGAAACGTTGGCTGATTGGCAACGTGTTGATGTGTGTGCACAATCAACAGAGTTGTCATGTGTCCAGCTCAAGGGTTGGCAAACTGCAGGCAACTCGTAAATGTTTGTCATCTCGACCCCTCTCCATACCAAATGTTACTTAATCTGGAGAGGATTCATTGATATAAAAATGCTATAAAATGTTGCTCAAATTGAATGTAAACAGTTGCCCACACACACTTTTTAAGAGGCACTATAAACTATTTAGAGACTAATCTGCCGGCTCTCAAGATAATAACTTTTACACAACTTTTGTGACACTGCGCATAAATGAAGAGATTTATTTTTATTTTTATTTGTATTTTATTTTTATTTGTGAGGTAATTTCGTTCAACAATTGCCTGCATAGAGTACATTCCCTGAGGCAATCAATGTTTGCTTATTTAAACTTTATACATTTTATGTTTATTTCTAGAATTTTGAAAACTTAATTTAAACAAAAATTAAAACTGGATTTAAATACAAATGTTGTTTTAAAGTTGTAATGCTGCAAAATATTTTTCTTTGTTTGTCAAAGAGAACGAAAAGTTCCTTGTAGTTATTTTTATAAATTATTTAAATGTTCGGGTTTATAAACAAGAAACAATTATTGTTTTTTTTTTAATTAAATCTGTTCTTCAAAATTTAAAAACAAAAATTAAGAAAATGATGAGAACAATTTTAAATGCCAGGTTAAAATAAAAAGTAATCAAGGAAATAAATGAGATTAATACTCAAAAAGATTGTATTTGTCAGGATATTAAGAAGCTAGACTGAACCATGATCCAGTCGTATTATGGACATCTAGGAGGAATAGGAATCAAGTTTAAAATAAATAAATAAATGAGATGAATACCCAAAACAATTGTATTTGTCAAGAGATAAATGAGCTGGACTGAACCTTGATACAGTCGTGAAATGGACGTAAAGGAGGAACAGGAATCAAGCAAAAAATAAATTAAGAAAAAAATCAGATGAATACCCAAAACAATTGTGTTTGTCAAGATACTAAGAAGCTAGATTGAACCTTGATCCAGTCGTATCATGGAAATCAAGGAGGAATAGGAATCAAGTTTAAAATAAAAAATAAATAAATGAGATGAATACCTAGAACAATTGTATTTGTCAAGATATTAAGAAGTTGGACTGAACAATGATACAATCCTGTCACGGTCGTCAAGAAGGACCAGGAATTAAGTTTAAAATAAAAATAAATAAAGATATAAATGAGATGAATACCCAAAACAATTGTATTGTCAAGATATTAAAAGGCTATGCTGAACTATGATACAATCATGCCATGGTAGTCACGAAGGAACAGGAATTAAGTAAAAAATAAAAATAAATAAAGAAATAAATGAGATGAATACCCAGAACAATTGAAGTTGTCGGGCTGGTAGCTGTGCTCGAACTGAACTATTTTATGTTTTTATTTGTTAAATCAAATCTTTGAAATCTCAAATTTCATTGCAAGGCCTACTTGATATTTCTTTCTTTTCTGAGGCCTTTATTCTTTTGAGAAAACTTTATCATTTTGTCTTGGCTAAAAATATTTTGCTTTGGTTTTTCACTGATAAGAAAATGTAAGTTATTTGCATGTTCGAGTAAGTGGACAAGCAATAACTATTGTTTGGTTTCTTAGCAAAACTGTTTTAAATAACTTTTTTAATTTTCAATTAAGTCATTTTCATTTGCAATAATTCAAAATTATATCTCCTTTATCTGTTATATGGTTCACTAAGCACACATCTTCCACCCAATTTATATAAAAGCCAATAAACTAGAGCCCTATTTCCACTAAAAAGCTACTATTTCAAGAGCTAACCACTGTCTGTTCCATTTGCTGTTTACGTAGGTGTGTCAAGTGAACAAAATAGACAAAATAGACAAATTTATTATAGCAATTCTGACGCCCACTTGGAGCTCTCGATAAGTGTTGAAAGTCGAAGGCTGGCGAAACAAAGAATAGAACTGAAAACCGGCAGTCGACCACATGCGATGCTTACATTGTTTTATAGTGTCTGTTTCATTAATTGATAACAATTTTTTGTTTTGGTCAGTTTTTGTCACAATTAATAGCAGCAAAGTTGACTAGACACAATTTCGTTGCGCTTCATTTATTTTATTGTGCCATAAAAACTAGTAAAACTCTCGCAAAGCAAATAAAACAAATAAATAGATGACTGCGAAAAAAATCTAAATAAATAATAAATAATATTGGGGGGCAAACAAAATGTATATATATATACAAAATGTTGCTGATGAAGCACAGGGAAAAAATAAGAACAAGAAGAAAAACAAAAACAAAAAGCAACTTTGCCTGTCAACTGTCACATAAATAAATTATATATATATATATTTTTGGTAGGCAAAAAGTTTGGCAGGCAACGTTTCCTGTTTGCCCCGCCCTTTCAATTGCCATGACAGCGTGCAAAAGGGGCTGCGGGGGGGTTTGTCGCATTTAATAATGACAACTCATCAAAAATGTATATGACCCACTTGCGGCGACCAGCTCATCAGCCAAAAAGATGCCAAAACAAAAAAAAAGGAAAGTTGTATGCGGAGGCAAAAACCAAAAAAAAAAAAAAAAAAACAAATACATAAAAACAAACCCAAAATAGATCCCATGCCATACAAAAGTTGGGCAAACTTTTTTTCATATTGGCGCTATCTGGGTGCAAGTGCCACAGGCATTTTATGGCAATTGGATAGTCCTCAGTGGGATGTTTAAGCGTTGGCCCCAGCTGAGGCTAAGTGGTTGAATTAGGAACGGAGTGGGAACTAAAGTGTTGCTAATAGAAAGCAGTAAGCCAAAGAACTAAGATAGTCTTTCTACATGCATGTTTCCCCTCAACAATAATTGATGAAGTAAACGAAATATTTGTTAGATTTGCTATATCTAAATATCTATTGTAATTGTCGGCATATTAACAAACTTAGAAAAGTGAACAAAAACGAAGGAAACTAATAAGAATCAATTGTAATTGTCAGTTGAATATGAATAAGTTCAAAAATGAGATAAATACAAAAAACAATTGTATTAGTCAAGATACTAAGAAGCTAGATTGAACCTTGATCCAGTCGTATCATGGACATGGAGGAATAGGAATCAAGTTTAAAATAAAAAATAAATAAATGAGATGAATACCCAAAACAATTGTATTTGTCAAGATATTAAGAAGTTGGACTGAACAATGATACAATCCTGTCACGGTCGTCAAGAAGGACCAGGAATTAAGTTTAAAATAAAAATAAATAAAGATATAAATGAGATGAATACCCAAAACAATTGTATTGTCAAGATATTAAGAAATTATGCTGAACTATGATACAATCATGTCATGGACAATTTAGGAGGAACAGGAATCCAGTTTAAAATAAATTAAGAAATAAATGAGATGCATACCAAAAACAATTGTATTCGTCAAGATATTAAGGATCTAGACTGAACCATGATCCAATCATGTCATGGAAAATCTTGGAGGAACAGGAATCAAGTTTAAAATAAAGAAATAAATGAGATGCATACCCAAAACAATTGTATTTGTCAAGATGTTAAGGAGCTAGACTGAACCTTGATACAGTCGTGAGATGGTTGTAAAGGAGGAACAG
Source organism: Hirtodrosophila cameraria (assembly GCA_949708635.1). Classification (NCBI taxonomy): domain Eukaryota; kingdom Metazoa; phylum Arthropoda; class Insecta; order Diptera; family Drosophilidae; genus Hirtodrosophila; species Hirtodrosophila cameraria. Next base: position 74,472,693 of record OX453090.1, on the reverse strand, counting down.
GAATCAAGAAAATAAAGAAATAAATGAGATTATTACCCAGAACAATTGAAGTTGTCGGGTTGGTAGCTGTGCTGGAACTGAACTATTTTATGTTTTTATTTGTTAAATCAGAACTTTGAAAACTCAAGTTTCATTTCATGGCCTACTAGATGATAGTTCAGTTTTATTTCAAAGCCTACTTGAAGTTTCTTTCTTTTGTTAAAACCCTTTTTACTCCCTGTTCCCATTCAAAATGGGAAAAAGGGAGTTATAAAGTACAGCAAATGTGTGTAACAGACAGAAGGAGGCATTTTCGACTATATAAACTATATGTATTCTTGATCAGCATCAACAGCCGTGACGATCTAGCCATGTGCGTCTGTCTGTCTGTCTGTCCGTCTGTCCGTCTGTTAGTCTGTCCGTATGAACACACAGATCTCGGAGACAACAAAAGCTAGAGACACCAAACTTGGCATGTAGCTTCCTGTATACCATACGCAGATCAAGTTTACTTCAAATTTCGGATGCATCCCCCCGCACCCCCGCAAATCGCAAAAGACTCCCACAGCCACAATTTTAAAGAAAAAGCTTTTAATTCACAAGTATGTTTAGTCAATGTCTTTCGGATGTGTTAACACGATCGGATAAATAGCACCAAAGTTATGGAAGAACTTATTTCCGCTGTCTCAGCAGGCAGAAACAACAGTTTGACATGCACTGTGCACGTTGAGTACGCTGCTTGCTTGTGTTGCCGCTGAACTGCAAGTTGGGAGCAGGAAGTCTCGTAGTCGGGCACACTCGACTAGAGTATTCTTACTTGTTTTATACTCATGTACTACTATTTTAATTTTTGGAATAGACGATTGCGAAGCTCTTATATTATTGCAATTATCTTATCTTATTATCAAATATCTTGATATGATAGGATATACTTTTCAAGAATTGTAGGCCATTGAAATATATTTTTCACTATTTTGCTAAAACTGAACCGATTCTTATACGAAATGTTGTTTGGTTCAATTTGGCAGCTAAATCTTATAAATATTATGCTATAACAATCGAAATAATATATTTATTAACAATAAATGTAACAGCTTTGTACCTGATTGCTTGTAAAAAGAATATAGTTTTTATTCAGTTTTCCAAATATTTATGAATATATCTTTATATATTCTTCTACTTTAATCTTTTGTGCTGAAATTTACTTCTAATACTGCTTTATTGCCGCACGAATAAAGTCATTTGACCGAGTTTTACATTGGACCTGTAGCTGCATTAAACTAATTGTCTAACGAATCAATTGATTACCTAATTTTGCATAAAATCTGCATGGAAAATAAGTTGACCAGTTGAGCGGTTGACCAGAGAACCGTTCCAAATGCCTATCGAGGCTGACCGCAAAGCAGCCACAGCATGCAGGATACTGAATATACAGGACATGTGCGGCCAAGTCAATGGGACATACGGGCAATTGAACACAGCTGTCGCTACGTGTAGGTGTGTGCATGTGTATGTGTGTGAGTGTGTGTGAGTGTTTGTGTGTGTGTTGGGGTGTGTGGCAACATACGCAGCATAATATTGAACAGTTACTAAGCATAAAAGCAAGGACTTGAAGTATTGCCCCAGTCTAAATCGATAAGGTCAACCAAAAATAGCTGAAAAGCAGCTTAGGCACAGAGTTTGTAAATTCAATTTAAGCGGCTCGTGTGTTAAAAGAAAATGAGAAAATTGACACTAAAATGCGGATGCCAAAGCAGCCAGGCATTAAATTTCCAATAACAACTTTGCTGACCCACAAAATACAAAAAAAAAAAAGGTACAACAATGAAAGGTGAGCATCAAAAGCATTTGCCGTTTGCAACGAAACAATTTTTTAATTATGTTTTCAATTTATTATGCGGCAACACATTTTTTGTCAAAAAAAAGTTTTTTTTTACGAGGCCCAAACGCGTTTATTTAATTACCACTAAAAGGCGCCAAGAAATCAAGGAAAGGGCGCTCGGGCGGTTGGGTGGTTGGGCGGTAGGTTGCTCTGGCGGCATATTGCTTATTATTATGCCACACGAATGGCAGGCTGTTAACAGCTGTTAACGCCATTGCGTGCTCGGGCCAAGTTAACTGCCATGAGTCACCTGCAATTGACGTAACCGTAAAAGTAACGAAAACCCGAACCAAAAAAGGGGCTAAAAGATTCGGGCGTTACAATTGCTTAATGCAACCCTTCTTTTTTGTGTAGGCATTACGCATACGCAGTGTGCGCCGTCTTGTTGCTTGCAAATCAAATGAAAGCAAAAGCAGCTGCTTGAATTGGGCGGAAACAATCAAAGTTGTGCCGCAGGCTGCAAACAACAACAACAACAACAACAACGATGAACAACAAGGAGTTGCCAGTTGGCGCCCCTTTTTAGCAGTTTGTTTTTCTTTTTCCATAGCTCCACCTGCACATTTCAAGCAACTTGCCAAAAATCAAACACACAATGTGATAAAAGCTTTAATGGTTATAAGAAGGCAAGCAAAAAAGGGAACCATTCGTCCCTAATGGCTTCATTTGTAGTGCGGCGAAAGGGTGAAAGCATCCCTTTCACAACGTTTTGCAGCTCTTGTTGTAACTCATAAATTGCCACATTATGCGGGTAATATACAAAAATCATAAATAATTAGGCCGACGAGCCTAAGTGAGATTTCTGTACATACTTAATAAAAACAGGAGCTCCAATTTGACCTTGAGTTGCGAGAAAAAGTGTTGCTAAATGTGACGAAAATTGTTAAAGATTATTATGTATTTCAGCTCAAAAATGTTCTAGTATTGAATCTTTTCTGATTAAACTTTTTCAAAACTTCTTGAAGGCATATTTAAAATAGCGTCGAATATTTTTTTAAATTTTTTTATGAAATTATAAATGTGTGATAAGCCTAACAAAAGTCAGATGCAATTGTCGGCATATTAACAAACTTAGAAATGTGCACAAAAAAGAAGGAAACTAATAACAATCAATTGTAATTGTCAGTTGAATATGAATAAGTTCAAAAATGAGATAAATACAAAAAACAATTGTATTAGTCAAGATACTAAGAAGCTAGATTGAACCTTGATCCAGTCGTATCATGGACATGGAGGAATAGGAATCAAGTTTAAAATAAAAAATAAATAAATGAGATGAATACCCAAAACAATTGTATTTGTCAAGATATTAAGAAGTTGGACTGAACAATGATACAATCCTGTCACGGTCGTCAAGAAGGACCAGGAATTAAGTTTAAAATAAAAATAAATGAACAAATAAATGAGATGAATACCCAAAACAATTGTATTGTCAAGATATTAAGAAGCTATGCTGAACTATGATACAATCATGCCATGGTAGTCACGAAGGAACAGGAATTAAGTAAAAAATAAAAATAAATAAATGAGATGAATGCCCAGAACAATTGTAGTTGTCGGGCTGGTAGCTGTGCTCGAACTGAACTATTTTGTGTTTCTATTTGTTAAATCAGTTATTTGAAAACTCAAATTTCGTTGCATGGCCTACTTGATGATAGTTCAAGTTGTTTATGGAACTATTAGATTTATATCACTGTATTTTTCATATTTTCCTCAATAGTTGTTCTCTTGATTTAGATAATAATTTCGCGTATTTTTAAATAATTAAAAAAAAAAAAACAATTAAGAACGTTGCAGATCTTGACACTGCCTATGGTATATATGTACCAACATGTCTACCAAGTTTGGTTGCTCTAGCTTCAAAACTATGGAAAAAACAAGAGTTCATACAGACGGACAGACGGACGGGCAGACGTACTGGCAGACGGACGGACACACGGACATTTCACAAACCCAACATACTCTTTTTTTTCACAAACATTAAAAAAGTGTATAATTATTAGCTATTTTAAAATAACGTTTATTATTTTTTAAAAATTTGTATAGCAAATTTGTTTCGGCGTATATTTCTAAATTGTCTCTAACTTTCCGTACTTCTAAAATAATTTCAAAGCAATTCGTAAGTTATTAAACATTTTTTAATATTAAAAGCTTTTCAAGATTTCGTCAAATATTTTTTAAAATCAGCTTAAAAAATTAGAGGTACTTTTCAATCAATTTCAAATTAATTCTTGGGTTTATTAAAAAAATTTTGTTATATTAAATCTATTTCAAGACTTTGTTAATATTTATAAAAATTATTTAGAAAATTACTACAAATATGTTAGATTTTTTTTTCGAAGTTTCCTCAACAGTTTACTCTTCGATTTTAGTGATAAATTTTTTGTATTTTAAAAAAATTTGTCAACATAAAAGCTTATAATTATTTTGAAATTTCATTGTTTGTAATTATACAAAATCATGTTGGCTGTTAACATTTGAGACCACAGTTTATTATTGAACATTATCAACACACTTTGGCCAGGTCTATTAGCCACTAGACTGGTTTTAACTTTATTTGTTTTTACCGCATGATTTAAATTCAATTAAGTGAAAACGCTCAATTCATTTATAGCGCGCGTCGAGCTGTTTAATGTGATTTATTAATGGCCACAATGCCATTTATCTCAACATAAATCTCATTTCATAATAATTTTTTGTTATGGTTTATGTATGCCATGTGTTGACAATCATATGTGGCGGGGAAAGGGAAGAGTTCAAGTTATCACCCACACACCCTAACTATTTATATACATATATAATTTGCCAGAAACATTTTCAATTTTTATGTTTGGTATTTACACTTAATTAACTGCACTTTGAAGCACATAAATTCCACTTGATTAAACCATTTGGTGCACTACATTTTTTTCTTTAGATAACAAAAATACAACGCAGCACACACACATAGAACACACACACACACACACAAACAAAAAGAGCCGGCAATTAATTCATTAAAAAGCAATGGCAACGACCACGCGCACTTCAATGAACCGAAAGCATACACGCGATGCTGCCTTTGAGACACGATTGGGGGAAAATGCAGTGCACGCTTTTCTATTTTTCCATTTTTCTTTTCTATAAACGACTATTTTCCGATTTCACTTGACGCAAAGTCTCGACGCGCGTGCGATCAGCGACAGACTAAAACGCTGAAAGAGAAAAAAGAGTGCAGAACTTTTCTCTCAGCTTGCGAGACTACTCCAGTTGGGAAAATTCTATTTTTGGTAAAATGCTTGGCAACATTTTTCGAAAACTGGGGAGCAACATATTCGAGCAAGCAGCCTAAAAACCTGAAAGTATTTTTGCTAGTGCCAGATAATTCGTTTGAAAACGGAAATGGATTAACTTAGCTCAGTCGAAATGTTAATAAAGTAACATTTGAAAATATATTTGAATAAAACTCTACACCCACTCAGCGCAGACCAATGCTAGAGATTTTCAATTACTCAGTCCTATACATAATATAAAATCTGGCAATAGTACACGCTATACAACAAAAAAAAAAATATATATTTAAATTACAAAATAAACAATTAGATTTTGAAAAGGGAAGCTCAACGTCTGCAAGATGCCAACGGCAGCACCAAAACAATAAAAGGAAAGTCATGAAGAAAGCATTAACATTACAGAAACAACAACAACAACAACAGCAATAAGAACAATGCATAGTTGTTTAAAGAAAATGTTCTTCGTTCTTCATATGATTGAGGGTTGGGTGGGTGTTTTGGGTGGTTGCTATATACGAATACAATGAACAGCAACAGCTAAATGTGAAATACAATATCAGAGCAAACGATGTGAAAAGTTTTCAGTTGCAGTTGGGTTGTAAAGCAAACACGTCGACCCGAAAATTAATTTACATTTTAAAAGAATTTCAGTAACTGAATACAAATGCATACACTTAGCAAACACACGCTTTTTAACTTAACAATAGTCTAACAGTTTTAACACCCTGTATTCATTCAATTATGCATAAAAGGGGGCTAAAATATTACTGCAGTATTTTAGTAGAGACATAAGCCATATATATTTTATTATTATTATTTTATCATAATATATTTTAACATTATTCATCAGATGATGAATGATGAGTCGATCTGGTTATGTTCCACTTTCTACGCGTCCATCTTAGAGAATTTTAAAACAAGAAGACACCAAATTTGATATGTAGAATTCTGTAAGACATACGCAGATTGTATTTGTTGCAAATATTGGGTACTTTGGGATTTCTAAAATAAAATACATATGGGCATTACCAGGTTCGAAAACGTTACATTCGTAAGCATTTAATCCAAATTCTTTCCTTTTTGTGGTTTATTTGCTTTTTAGTAATGCAAACGTCAAGTTCCATTAAAATAAAAAATAAATAAAGATGTAAATGAGATGAATATCTAGAACAATTATATTTGTCAAGATATTAAGAAGCTGTGCTGAACCATGATAGTCATGTTTTCGACATCATTTAGGAAAGGGAATCAAGTTTAAACAAATAAATAAATAAATGAGATGAATATCAAAAACAATTGTGTTTGTCAAGATACTAAGAAGCTAGATTGAACCTTGATCCAGTCGTATCATGGACATGAAGGAGGAATAGGAATCAAGTTTAAAATGAAAAATAAATAAGATGAATACCTAGAACAATCGTAATTGTCAAGATATAAAGAAGTTGGACTGAACAATGATACAATCCTGTCACGGTCGTCAAGAAGAACCAGGAATTAAGTTTAAAATAAAAATAAATGAACAAATAAATGAGATGAATACCCAAAACAATTGTATTGTCAAGATATTAAGAAGCTATGCTGAACTATGATACAATCATGCCATGGTAGTCACGAAGGAAAAGGAATTAAGTAAAAAATAAAAATAAATAAAGATATAAATGAGATGAATACCCAAAACAATTGTATTTGTGAAGATCTTAAGAAGTTGGACTGAACAATGATACAGTCATGTCATGGACAATTTAGGAGCAGCAGGAAACAAGTTTAAAATAAAAATAAATAGAGAAAAAAATGAGATGAATACCCAGAACAATAGTAGTTGTCGGGTTGGTAGCTGGGCTAGAACTGAACTATTTTGTGTTTCTATTTGTTAAATCAGATCTTTGAAAACTCAAATTTCATTGCATGGCCTACTTGATGATAGTTCAAGTTGTTTAAAATATTATAAGTTTAGATAAATAAGTCGAATATTGTAGCATGTATATTAAAATTAATAAAAAAAATGCCAGTGAAAGCAAAGGAAATGCAATTGTTTGGCAAATACAATAATTTCGCGCATTAAAAAAAAAAACAACATAATTTATTTTGTCCCACCTGGACGCCGTTCCCAAATGGACACTGTTTAGTCCCACAAGCACTGTTACCTTTCTGACTCATAGATATTGACAACATTAATAGAGCAGCAGTTCAATTGAATTGAACTCGGTGTCTTGTGTGTCAGAGCCGGATGCCTTCCCACTAGGCTATGGCCAGTCACAATTCGTTGCATTTTAATGGGTATTATGTATTGTGCATATCAATGTCAATTGTTTAACTCAATTTCAGCGGATAATGTTGACAATTGTCGATGACTACCTTAACTTAATACTTAAAATATAAATATTTATCCAAAAAGAATGAAAATAATTTATAAATATATATTTAAAAAGAATATATCAAAAACATATTTTTTTAATTCTTTTTTTTTGTGTTTTTATTGTTTTATAATAGCAATATTTTTTCAATGCAAAAGTACTTGTTGTTATTGAAGTTTTATAAAATAGCTTTCTTCAAAAATCAGCTCATTTGACAACGCAATTATTATTATAGAGAAAACGTTCTAAAAATGAACCAAATAAGAGCAAAAAGACATTTTTGCAGATTGCAGTCGATTTGCTCAGGATAGTTATTGAACTGGATTGTAAATTGTTAGATTTCAGCAATTTCTAACAATTAACATTAGGTATTATTAATGACTTTGAAATGTTCTGTGCTGTTGGACCCTTTTTCTGGAAATGCCCATGTACAAAACCATTGCAAAGTTGCAAATGGAAAAAAATCAAATATTTCAAACTTTTGTGAAATAAAAGAAAATTAAATGAATTTCTACCCAAAGTAAAGTCTTTTTAGATGTTTTGTGCTTGGGTTCACTATAAGGGCTACTTGTATATTATCCAATAGCCTGTCACACACCAAGGCAATAAAAAGACAGACAAAAGAATGGCTCAATTGCTCTTTAACTGCATTTTTGCCACGTGCCACGTGTCGCCTGCCAAACTGACTCTTTAAATAGTTTTAAAGTCAACTGGACCCAATTGTTCCTATATAACCCCCATACTGCTACTCGAGTGCAGTCAACTGTCAAGCCAGTGTAAAATTAGCGTTGTAACCATTAGAGTAAATTATACAGGAAAAAAAGAAACTTAGCTAAGTAACAACAACAACGACGTGCAACAATTTGCAGGCAATATGCAAAGTCATAGAGCGAGCTCTACAGTGCTGGCACAAATATTGTGCAAGCTGCTTAAACTAAGTGCAACATCATGCACATTGCAGAGACGTAGACGACTGCAGGGGTTGCAAAGCTAACAAAAGAATATTGTTTCAACAAATTGATCATTAAAAGAATAATGTTAAAATACATTTATTGTATGTTGTTGCGAATTGAATAAATTGTTGCATTTAACAAAAATTATGCTAAAATAAGGTTTCAAATAGGATGTAAATTAAGATACAAAATTAGAATAAAATTTGCAAAAATTAGAAACATAAATAAAATACTTTCTTTGTCTACTGCACATTTTTACAGTACAGTTGCAAGCGTATGCACCATTTTGATCATCATCATCATGTAAAATATCCGATAAAGGTGATTTTGGCAAGGTTTCCAAAAGTCTGCCTTCAAATAATCTGCGGTGGAAAGACAATTAAACTTAAAAGGCAAAAAACTAAAAATTAAACGTATTTAAACTTACCTTAAATAAGATGTTAAAATATATTAACTGAATCTTGATGCCAGATCACAATACATTGATTAATTTCACAAAAAAAAACAACAAAAAAAAAAAAACGAAAATTTGAAAATTTGGAACTTGGAAGAATTTGGAAGATGTTGTCTGAAGTGAACTTTTGTACAAACTAACTATATTTTAGAATAGCTCTGAGGCTGCCAAGCCAGAAAACTAGAAAAAAGACAAAGTCTACTAGGTTTTATTGTTAAATTGAGTGGCAATAGCTTCTTTATATCTAAAGAAAACCATAATAAAAAAAGTGCTTGGTCTTTGCTGTCAACTAATCAACATTGACAAGAAATGTCCATCTTAAGCAATGGGGGAGACACATCGAGAGGACACATGCCCCTTTTAGTTGTGCCACTGCAGCCAGACGACGCAATCCATATCTAAATATATGCAGCAGTTTCCACAACATCAAAACGTTTGCTATGCCAACTACTTGTACAACAACCACAACGACAACAAGTTAGAAAGCGATAGTCAAGTGTGCTCGACAAGTAGATATGCTACGGATTTAGCAAAGAAAAGAAGGACCTTCTTAAACGAAATCGAAAAACAGCTAATCTTTGCTGAGAAAGCTGCTCTTCTAAAAGCAAAATCGAATAGTAAGTTGGATTAAGACTGATAAAGAATATATAAGTTTCATATATCTGGCACATGATGTTAGCAGATTTGCACAGGGTATATTGAGAGCTAAGCTCTTTTTGCTACTTGTGCTGTTTTATGCTATTGCCACACGCTATTTTTACAAACAATTTTGCCAGTTGACAAGCGACTGCGTCAAGCAGCTCTCCCCCTGACATTGAGGAGGTGAACACTGAACACTGAACACTAAAAACTGAACACTGAAAACTGAACACTGAACGTTGAACGTTGAACGGACGACATGGCAAGTAAGTGGCCTGGATGTCAATGTGGTTCAGCATGAAGTGGGTCTGGGTCTGGGTCTGGGCCTGGAACTGCAACTGGGCTGCTTGGGATGCCTTAGCTAGTTAGTTGTTTAACAAATATTGTTCAGCGTCAAGTCAATTTGCAAATTGTTGTGGCACATTTGCTGATGTTGTGCTTGTCACGTTGACCTGATGAAGACTAATTGCAGTTAATGTGGCATATAAATGGCGCCATCTATTGCACAAAACTGGCATTTACTTATGAAATATAAGTGATTAATACAATAATAATCTGCACCCCTTTTGCAACTCCTTCATTGGCATTTCACTCACAGCCAGACATAAACAAAACTCAGGCTGGCAGAGTTCACGCTTAATTAAGTAAACTACTCATGTTAATTAACACAAAAGACAAACAAAAAAAGAGATGCGGCAAAAATGATTTCACACTGAGAGTGCCCCCAAAAATATCGAAAAGGGGCAACTTTATTTATAGGACACTAGCGAGTAGCACTTGAAAAATGAAATTTTAAATAAACATTCAGCGCCTGAATTAGAAGTCAACAAACTTCAGAGTTTGGAGTAAAAGAGCATTTTTGAGAGCAAAGTTACAATAAAATAAATGCTGGAAAACTGTTTAAAATTTAAAAAACTAATTTGGTGACAGATTGCTTAGAAGCATGTTTTAAATATACTTAATCTAAAATTATAGATTTTGTTGTAATATGGATTTCAAAATATGAATGCATGATCAAAAAAAAAGGAAATGTACGATGAACTATTTATATTCATTGTCTTTAAACAGTTTATCTTTTTATTTTAATTAACATAAGCCGGAGTATAAGATAATGTACACAAAATTAATAATCAGGTCTGTTTTCATTTCTGATTCCGATCAAAACATTTGATATCGGAATTATTATCTGTTCTGCTTTCGAATATCGATGAAATATTCGATTTCAAATGCTTTGCTTTTGGTGAAATGAGAAGTACTTATTTAAACTTATCTTTAAAAGGGAATTAAGATAACTATTGCTTTCAAAAAAAAGGATCATAAAATGTAAAGTTCTCGGTATTGGAATCAGACCTGAATATAAATTTTAATCGATTAATCTACAATTTGAATTTGAAACAGACCTGAATATGAATTTTAATCGATTTATCTACGATTTGAATTTGAAACAAAGCTTGATATATACTGCAAATTAAGTCAATATCGACTCGAAGCAGTTATCTAGTTAGGATCAAAGTGTTATGCAGACTGATAAAAAGAGAAGCAAGTTCATAAAAACAAATTAGTTTCTGCAAAATTTCGAACAGAGAAAACTTCTAACAATACTATCGACTCATTTTGGAGCAGCTATATTTCAATAATGATTACTTAAGTTCATTCAGACTTCGATTGACAATATGATCTTATTTAGTTGTTCGAAATCTTATTCTTCGGAGCGATTATAGCTGCCATTGCAGCTGAAAATGCTTGTGGACCAATTGTGAACCTTGAATTTTTGAAGTTCACGCTGAACATTTTGGGTATTCCCCAGCGGCATATTAAAGACATGAGTGTTCAAGCATTATTTGCTATATTTATATTTAAAAACAACAAAAAAGAAACCTATAACGAACATGTGCGACATGGCACTCAACTAGGCGTGTCTGCTGCTGCTGCCTCCGCATCTTTGACAAAATAAATTGCGTCAAGTTCAACGCCGGCAAATGTCGAAGACAAAATAGGGAACATGCAACTGGCGTTGGCACTAAAAATAAATTATAAAATAGCGACAAGTAGCGCGGAAGCAATGCGGCAGGAAAATGTCAACGTGCCTCATAATTAATTGCAAAAAGAGTACAGCAGCTGGGCGGGGTGTGGAAAACAACTGCGTTCAAATAAATAAAATGAAAACTTTGACTGATCACATGCGGAAGGAAGGAAACAGGAACAAAAAAAAAAAATTAAAAATAAAAATACTGCCATGACATATGAAAGCTAGCTTGGGACTTGATAATTTACAGTCTCTTGTTAGGACTTATTATAGTCTCATCATTTTTACAAAATATCTTTAACGACATGTTAAGTTTGAAACTGTTTAACTAAGTTTTGCTCAAATTGATATTAAGTATTATAGTTAGCAAGAATTATGCTTCAAGTTTTTAATATCCTTTAAAAGCACACACATATTGTGTGCTAACCACAAATCACATGCTTATTAAACAGTTCCCAGAACATCAATAAAACCAACGACGCTGACAGGCATCCAAAGTTCTACCATTCTGATATTTTTATCATGTCGTTAGCAACATTGTTGCCAGCAAGACTTGTGGTATCGACGACCCATGCGTGTTGACAGTTTCTCGTTGAGGTTTTAACGCTGCTTTTCTTGCTCTTCTGTTGTTTTTATACCCTTACAGTGGGTGTTATTGTCACAAAATGTGTATGGCATTAAATGAGGTATTTTCGATATCAAAAAGTATAAGCAAACACTTGTTCTTAGATACATAATCGTCTTTGTAAAACTTGTTGCAGTTTATTAGTTTTGTTTTATTCGCAAAGGACTTGATCGACTTAATATATTAACAAAATAATTATGTGTTTTAATGGAAACTTTTTCTGAAGACAAGTTGAGTTCGTTTAAGTAATTTTTAGCTTTAAATGCGTACTAATAAACAGTCAAAAATGGAGACTAAATGAACTTGAGAGAACTCTCAGCTGAATTCATGCATTTTAGGCATGATTTATGCACAAGCTATGTATGAAATCGAACCTAAAGAAACTTATCATGAATTTTGACTTTCTAAATTACTCCTAAGTAATTTATGCATAAAAAAGTCATAATGAGTGCAGAAGTTATCATAAGATGTACTATAAAATGTAAAAATTGTTCATAAATAAGCATAAATAAGCAAAAACTTTGCATTGTTATGTAAAAATTATGCTTTATTAATGAGACTTTGTGCATAAAATGCAAAAATTATTCATTATTAATGCATTAAAACAAAAATTATGCATAAATAAGAATAATTTGTGAAAATTGTACTTTACTAGTAATATATTGTGCATAAATATAGAAAAAATGAAGCATTATTAATCATATATTGTGCATAAAAAATACAAAAATATGCATCAATAAGCATAAGTAAGCATAAATTATGCATTAATATTTAAAAATTCTGCTTTCTTAATTAGATATTTTGCATAAAACGCAAAAAATTCATCATTATTAAGGCATTAAAATAAAAGTTATACATAAATTATGCATAAATATGTAAAAACTATACTTTTTTAAAAAGATATTAATCATAAATATGTAAAAATTATGCTTTATTAATAATATATTATGCACAATTGATAAATATAGTGCATAACTGCCAATAAATGTAAAAACTATATTTTACGATTAAGCAATTGCATGAATGCCGCCTAATATTTCTCACCGTGTATATTTTTTATTACTTTGCGCTCAACACTAAACTAACTTATATCCGATTTCTACCTAGGTACTATAGCAATTATTGCTCAGATTTTAAGTTAAGATTTTCGTTGAGGGCATTTAATCTTCGGCAACATCAGTCTAGCTGCACTCTCTTGTATTTTTTTGTTCTTTTTATGTTGTTTTTTTGCCACTGGCGCTGTATATTTAAACTTTATGCATTTTATTTTAACACGAACCACTGCATGTCACATAATTATTATGAGCATGATGCACGTCTGCATCATTATTAAAGGCTTTATGCGTGAGCATACGCCAAAGAAGAAAATGTAGCCAGCATTTTTATTTTTTTCTTTTTTTTTTTTGTTGTTTTATGATCCGCTAAGTAGGGTAGAATGTTGTAGCCAGGTCTGCTCTGGTCGTAAAGTCAATTAAATATGTATAAATTTAATGAGGACTACACAGCCGAGCTTAATGAGACGGTAATGTAATGTGTATACACAAGAAACAGGTACACAGCTCTCGGCATGTCTGTTCATGTTCAGGCTTGCAAAAAAATATATATAGTATATGTTAAGGCGATTAATTAAGCTTATGCTTACAGCTGTATAATCGATGAGGTTATATTGGCTCTGTTTTGAATCAATAATTTATTTGAAAAATGTCTGCAAATTCTTCAAATAATCGTAGAGAACTGTAAGCTTTCAAATAAGTATTTGTTCTAACAATATTTATATACAAACTTAAATTCAGTCTGCTTTAATTGTAAAGTATTATAATTTTAAACAATTTTAAATAAATTCTTCGTTTATTAAGGCAACAAAAAGGATATTAAATATCCAAATGCCGTAGCTAAAAGTTATTTGGAATTCAATATTTGCATGCATACGCGTATTAAGATTAATATTCCAACATTAATAGAATAATAATTTCCATCATTAACAGAATGCGTATTACATTTCAAGTAGATGTCTGCCTGTTAAGCTACTTACAAACCTCTTATTGAACAGCACTCAATACTTCAATATGAATCGCCTCAATATCGGCTTACCTGCAAAGAGATAAAGGAAGCATAAAATAAAGCACATTAGTATTACGTATTCGAGCTGTTGTGCGCAAATGAATACAAAACCTAATTAGAGCTTATTTAAATATGAAAAACAACAATCCAATTAAGTAGGAGAGAGAGATACAGAGGAGAGTTCAAGCGAAGCGGCTTAAATAACCAACAGGCTAATGACGCTTCTGGCAAATATAAACAGCAATTAACCATAAGTTGATGATGTTCTTGGCCGCCTAATTGACTGAGTTTGCCTTTAAATGCGTAACCAAAGTAATTTTGCCAGTTATATCTTTGAAATGCTTTGCATATTATATGAAAATCTGGTCAGAGCAACCCAAGCGCCTATCAAGTTGCTATAATGTTGCTAAAGACCAGAAATTCTTTGCGTTTGCAAAATGGAGTAACAAAAAGAAAAAACAATTTAAAATGCGCTAGTCAAATGTGGTCGTTTAGTAGATACCCTGTAGGATTTAGTGTAGAAGAAGCAACTTAGACTTAGTCTCAAACGACTTGGCTGCTGATACTGTTCAGTTATATATCTAAATATAGCATAAAGTATAGCTAAGATGCTTTGAAATGTGCACAACTTAACAACCAGCTGCTTTTTGTTATATTTACAGGGTATAAATAGTTTAGGCGACTGCTTGTAACGGCTATCTGGGGAAAGGAATGAAGGAATGAAAAGCAAAGCATGTCACAAAGCTTCCTGTCTAATACTCTAATATCCGTTTTGCTCGTTATCCTTTTGAATTTGACATGTGTAAGTGGCTGTCAAGCGTTTTAGAATGATATTTTTCCTGCACCATAGTTGTTGTCGCTCGGCACCTTCTGCTTTTTTGTGCTATTTTGTCAGTGTCCTGCTACTGCTGCTGCCGCTGCTGCTTCACATTGTTGTCCTTTTCTTCGCTTGCCTTCCGCTGTTGATTTTATTTACATTTCTAGCATTTTTGAAACCTGCTTGGCATTAGACCCCCAAGAACTTTCGGGTTCAGCTGCTTGCCCACTTATGCTAATATTTTGTAGGGGCATGTGTGTGTGCCTGAGGTCAGGCAACAACAAAAAAAAAATGTAAAAAGATATTTGTTTGCATTGCGTCACACAACAAAAAGGCTCAAATCGTTGCTGCAGGGCAACAAATTGCTTTAAAAAAAAAACCATTGCCTACTTTTAGGCGCTGCGAACAGGCAACAAATTGTTGAAATCTCTGTATGCTTTTTATTGGTTGCCCTTTTTTTAGACAAGCAACAAAACCTGATCAATTGCAAACCTTAAAGTTGTCTTTTGTGCAGAATTCAAGAACATTTCAATAGAGCAAAGGCTGATTTGAAAGTGTGGCAAAAAAAAAAGGCAGTAAAAGATGAGTTAATTTTTGAGTTTGGTTAGCCAAAGCTGGCTTAACAACAATGTACATTGTTTATAGCAAGTTGGTTTGGAGTGAGCAGCCCTGGAAGGGACTTAGCAAAGCCCACAGCAGGGTTGCATAAACAAAAGTTTCTCATTAAAATGAAACTTTGTTGCATTACTAAACTTCTTTGGCTGATGCTGTTGTAATTGTTGGCAATGTTTGTTGTCAATGTTGTTGTTGTTGTTGTTTGTGTGGTCGCTGCAATCTACACACATGTCTGGCAGATTCCAAGTTTGCCCCCAGCGGAGTTGCGAGTGGCCTTAAACTGATAATTGGATTTAATTTTTGAGTAGCCTGAGAGCTACTTGGCCCAGGCAAGCCCAAGCCATTCAAAATATTGCAGTTCCTCTCATATGCCCATTAGAGCGAGTACTATGATAGTCACACCTACAAGCAGACAGCGGGTTGACAAGAGACGGAGTGGGGGGTGGGGAGGGGAAACCCTTTCTAAGCCGTCTAGTGACTCGGGTAGTGGATTCTATTTTAGTAGCTTTTCCTTTTGATCTGGGCGCCCCAAAAACGTTGGGTTTAGCATGTTATGAAAATTTTGACATGTGCTTGTTATAACAATGCTTCAGCTTCAATTTCAGTTTCAGCTCTATGCGGCTTATGTGTGTGGGGACTCCAACCAAATCCGGGGGGAGGAACTCCCAACCCGACCCGTGTGTCGCATAAATATTCATTTTCTTGACTTTTACACAAAAAGGGGTGGCTCCTTGTTGACTACATCAAATGCGTGTTATATAATCCCCTTTACAGCTGCTGGGGCTAATTTTTAATTTTTATGGTTCACATGCTTCCCTTTTCAGCCAAGCTCATAAAATGAATAATTGCCACTTTTTGGCTCCAGTAGCTTTTGGACGCTAATAAAGCGACTGCGAACCATCGTCAAGCTGCCTCGTTTGGAGTGCGCTCCCTTCAACAAATGGAGATTAATTTTATTATAATGTTTCGCTGGCAACGAGACTTGTGTGGCAAGCTCGTCATATGAGTAGAACTGAAGTGGATTTTGGGGAGCCAGCCAGCCAGCCAGCCAGCCAGCTAGCCCTTCACCACTTTTGGCATTAAATTAATTTGGGGACGTGGCTGGACATAAAGGGCCAGCGCAATTTTGTTTGACCAGCGCTTTGTGCGAGTGGATACTTGATTATGTTGAATGGTTACGGATATTACAAGTACACAAAACTGCTATATGATAAAAGCAACGCTTTACATACTTGATTTGTGGCAGCTTTATATTGTACAGCTAATCAAATTGCTTGGTATCAAGCGGTCATAGCTTTGCTACTTAAGTATTTTGAAACAAATACTTAATAGCAGAAGTTGTGAGATTTCAAATTTTAATGTATGCATAGTTTATTCATGTAAGATAAGAGTTTGTCTCATGATTTAATTGTAATGCAATTTATAGGTTAGCTTCTAAGAAACTATTACCTATATTCAAATATAAAACAAGTAAGAACGTTGCAGTCGGGCTCACCCGACTGCGATATACTCTGTTTTCTGTACGTAAAAATTATTTCTCCAATCTATCGAAGAGTTCAAATGGAGTCATACTGCAAAATTTGGGGTTTCTAGCTATAAGGGTGTAGGAGATACAGGTTTAGCTCATTTGCGGGGGTGGTAGTGGGCGTGGCATTTTTTTTTTTGGCAGGTCGGTCAAGGGTGTGGTCACTAGTCTTTATGTCAAATTTGGTTACTCTAGCTGTAAAACTGTGGAAGATATAGGTTTTTGCGGTTTGTGGGGGAAGGGGTGGGGGTGGGGGGGAGATCTTGACACTTTGTCTGCCTATGGTATATACCAACATGTATACCAAGTTTGGTTGCTCTAGCTTCAAAATTGTGGAAAAAACCTGCGTTCATACAGACAGACGGACAGACAGACGGACAGACAGACGGACAGACAGACGGACAGACGGACAGACGGACAGACGGACATTTCACAAACCCAATATACTCTTTTTTTCCATTTTGGAAAACAGAGTATAATTAATAACAGCCAGAAGCAACTCATTGCTGCACTTGCTGCTCTTGGAAAGCCAACTAAGGATGCTGCTCCTGGAAAGCCAACTAAAGATGCTGCGCCTAGAAAGACGTCTTAAATAGATTTTAAATTCACGAGTTTGAAACAAGTGAAATAAAAATAAGATATTCTTTTGTATAAAACGCTGAGGACAATGGCTCCCAGTAGTACCATGATATTTATATTGCAGCTTATCAATATATTTGAAAACATACAAAATAGAAAAATAGATAATGAGTTTGATTTAGTTTTCTTTCGGATTTAGTTTTCAAATGAGAATATAAAAATAAGATGTTAATGGGAGTAAGCAGCCAGAAACTAGCTGCAAACTCCACGAGTTTTAAATAAGATTAGATAACTAGCAATCTGCACATCAGCAATGCCAACTACAGATGCTGCGCCTGGGAAGTCATCTAAGGATGTTCCTCCTGCAAAGCAGCTGACGTCAAAATAATCTAAATAAATGATTTTAGTTCATAGAGCTTATATTATTGAAAATCACTGAATTTCCAGCTTTATTAAGTAATTAAAATTGCGATTAGATTTGAAATAAGAATTGAAATAAGATTTGATAACTGGCAACCTGCACATCGGCATCACTCCATAGCGAAACAGTTAGAACCAGTTGCGAATTATAGGCGATTCAAGTGCAAAAATGACCTTTTGCATCTCAGCAGGCTAAGCTGCAGACTAGAGCTAGAGATGTGTAAGATCCGATAGTTTCAATACTTTCGATATGTAATAACAAACATTGAAGAAACAAGTAAGAACGTTGCAGTCGGGCTCACCCGAATGCGATATACTCTGTTTTCTGTACGTAAAAATTTTTTTCTCCAATCTATCGAAGAGTTCAAATGGAGTCATACTGCAAAATTTGGGGTTTCTAGCTATAAGGGTGTAGGAGATACAGGTTTAGCTCATTTGCGGGGGTGGTAGTGGGCGTGGCATATTTTTTTTTGGCAGGTCGGTCAAGGGTGTGGTCACTAGTCTTTATGTCAAATTTGGTTACTCTAGCTGTAAAACTGTGGAAGATATAGGTTTTTGCGGTTTGTGGGGGAAGGGGTGGGAGTGGGGGGGAGATCTTGACACTTTGTCTGCCTATGGTATATACCAACATGTATACCAAGTTTGGTTGCTCTAGCTTCAAAATTGTGGAAAAAACCTGCGTTCATACGGACAGACAGACGGACAGACGGACATTTCACAAACCCAATATACTCTTTTTTTCCATTTTGGAAAACAGAGTATAAAAATAGAGAAGTTATATTTTAAGATGCTTTCTAGAAAACTTTTCGAAAATTGTTGGATTTTCATATAGTTCATTGAAAATGAGTTTGAAGCTGATCGGTCGATAAACAAAAAAGTTGCACACAACAGTTTTAAGCAATTTTTTCCATTTCCCGACAGAATTGGCCAAAGTCCTCACTTTCAGCAGAAAATGAAACTACTGTGAAAAATGCAGTTTTCTAATTTATTTAATTTAAATAGTTTAAACATATGGCAATACTTTTTCATAATTAGTCAATGCAGTTTTTGCTGCAATCTATATTATTTAAATATTTTTTACTTTTGGCCACTTTATTAAATGAAATACATATTTTTTTGGAATTTTTTTTAAAATAAACCTGTAGATATTTCTTTGGCATTTTTGGCATTGTTTATTTAAATAACACAAATACAGGACGAATTCTTGTATGGAAATATATTTCAATATTGTTTTCAAGCAAGAGGTATAAATCCAAGCACTCCAAAACAATCATACGCCTGAGTCAACAGCTACATGGAACTGAAGTCCGCTTGGAGGAGGACTGTCTGTGTGACAGGTCGGTGGAGAGTTGAAGTTTTTTATGCATAAATCACTTTCACTTGTTTACACAAATAGGCGTAGACTAGCTGCAAAAAGAGCCCAAAAAGGACTCTCAAACCTGCTCAACGAAAATTTCAATTTTTTTTTTCTCATTTTACTTTTGCCAGAGCAGCAAAAAGCAAACCGAAAACAAACAGCATATAAGGAGAAGGAAGCCGGCTGGATGATGGGCGAGAAGAGACTGCAGAGAGAGGCAAGCTACGATACGATGCAATAACGGGTCATCAGCTCATACACACAAAAGGGAGGCGCAGGCTTTATTTTCCCAAACCGCCCACACAAATATTGAAAGGGAATAATAACAACAGTTAAACAAACAATGTACCGCCTGTCCGGGTCACGTTCCGGGGCTTAAACCAAACGAAGAAATGGAATGAGAAAATGTACCCAAAATATTCAGAGCACACTGTGAGGCATATGTATGTACGTATGTATGTATAAACAATTTAAGCGATACTTTTATTTATTATTATTTTTATATTTATGCAACGGCCGCATGAAAATGAAAATGAAAATGCCACAAGATGTAAAATTAATATGGAAATCGGGCCAATTTTCCGCCTCATCGTCAAAACTCCGACCACTTTGCACTGTTTGCACACGTAGTCAATTGCCAGGCTACAAATAATTCGCAGCATACTTTCAGGCTGCTTGGCAATCTATAAGCTGCTTTATGCGACACAGGAGCTAAGCAAATAATTAACTCGCACCCTCAACAAAAAAGAGAGTAGAAACTTCGCTGTGCGGCCAATTATGTTGATGGCCCAATAACACATTTGGCTCAATTAAATCAACACACGACCGTTTGCATTAAAATAAATAAACAATGAACCAAACAACATCAAAACAGCAAGTCCAACAACAACAATAATAATAACAACAACAAAATCACAACAAAACTTTTCGGCCTACTGTCGAATCCCACGAAAAAAAAAAACAAAAAACAAAAAAAGTTTCGGCTAAAAGTTTGGTAAACTGAAACTTTGGCTGCATTGGGTGGGGCTGCCTCATGTTGCATGTTGCCAAATTATCTGGGGAAATTATTTTTTAACACGCACCAAAACAATGCGACAAATAGGCAAATGTAGACGCTCTTTAGGGACATTTACGACTCGCTGAATTCTGAGCAAAATGTTTTCTACTTCGTCACAAGTTTCGAGCAGGCGACAAACAAAGACTTTAAAGAACATAGATCAAAATATTACTGTAGATATTTTGTATACATATTAATTTAGTTAATGTACAAGTTTTCACAATATGCTTTATCGAAGATAAATATAATAACAATATAACAAACCTGAGTCAATAAATTTTATTAATTTTGATTAAAGATTTACTGCATGCGTGAATTAAGTTGTTCCGCGAAAAAATATGATATTTTCTCAATTTTCTTATTCATGAAATTATGAAATTTTGGGAGAGTATTTTCGAGAATATTTTATAAAAAAAAACGATTTTTCATTCCACCTGGACGCCGTCCCACCTGGACGCTGATCCCTAATGGACACTGTTTAGTCCCATTAGGACTGTTACCTTTCCGTCTCATAAATATTGACTACATTTATAGAGCAGCAGTTCAATTGAATTGAACTCGGTGTCTTGTGTGTCAGAGCCGGATGCCTTCCCACTAGGCTATGGCCAGTCACAATTTGTTTTGTTTTAACAAATAACTTAAGTTATTGATTTGAGTTAGTTGTTAGAAAGCAGTTCTTTTTTTATTATGTTATTTCATCATTAGAATTAGTCCATGTTTCGCAGAGTTTCACAGTCAATTACATGTTGTCATTTTAATTGACTTTATAAATCCTTTGTTTAGTGTAAGGGTTTATATACACTTGTTTCTCGATTTGTTTTTTCGCATCATAAAAAATATTTATTCAAAATCGTTTGCGAACATCGAATAGTACATTTCTTCAATAAATATTAAATGATAAAAAAGTTATAGGCAAGTTCCTGGAACGCCTTTTTACCAAGTAATTTGAGGTGGACATCATATCTTGAAAACGATTCATCCCAAATCAAAAATTCCAAAAAAAAAAATTCCGTTTGTGTAGTGTATTGTCTATTCGCTGAACAAAGAACTTGTAAAAACTTTGATTTATAAAAAAATTGCGACGCCTGTAACAATTTACTTTTTTAATCTATACAATTTTCGTTTTTACTCCCTGTTCCCATTAAAAATGGGAAAAAGGGAGTTATAAAGTACTGCAAATGTGTGTAACAGGCAGAAGGAAGCATTTCCGACTATATAAACTATATATATTCTTGATCAGCATCAACAGCCATGACGATCTAGCCATGTCCGTCTGTCTGTCTGTCTGTCCGTCTGTCCGTCTGACCGTCTGTCCGTCTGTATGAACGCGTCGATCTCAGAGACTATAAGAGCTAGAGACACCAAACTTGGCATGCACGTTCCTGTATACCATACGCAGATCAAGTTTATTTCAAATTTCGGATGCACCCCCCCGCACCCCCGCAAATCGCAAAAGACTCCCACAGCCACAATTTTAAAGATAGAGCTTTAATTTTTGGTACACATGTATGTTTAATCAATGTCTTTCGGATGTGTAAATTTCAACACGATCGGATAGCACCAAAGTTATAGAAGAATCTATTACGCCCGTCTCAGCTGGCAGCAACAACAGTTTGACAAGCAGTTTACGAGTTAAGTGCACTGCTTGCTTGTGTTGCCGCTGAACTGCTTGAAATGCAAGTTGGGAGCAGGGAGTCTCGTAGTCGGGCACACTCGACTAGAGCATTCTTACTTGTTTTGATTTGAAAATGAAAAAAATTAAATTTGGTGTTCATCGGACTTATAGTTTTTTAGTAATCGTGTCCACCTCAAAGGTAATTTCGAAAAAAAACAGGATTCTGTAATATTCGCGTTTAAAGTTTCAAGCTCGATGTACAACTAGATTAATTTTCCTCGAAAGGTAATGGAAAACTTGTTTTAAATAAAATATAAACATTTTTAATAATACAAAAATGTTTCAAGTTTGCTTCTGTGCGCTGTGCAAGTAATGCGCAATAGCTACAGGTTTGTTTTTAACATTCCGATTAATATAAAATTTTGTAAAAGTATTCTCGAGAGTATATACTTAAAGAATATGCAAAAACAAAAAATAGATTTTTTAAACCAACAACTGTATATAACCCCTTAAGTTGTTATTATTCAAATTATATTTGTACACCAACAGTATACTGAGTCATCGAATAAATTGTATAACTAAAGATGCAGAGCACTTAGTTCTACTTTAAGCATTCTCAAGTGAAAAAGACTGAAACTCAGAACTTAAGTCAACATGGCAACTGGTTCTTAGACTTTGAGTGCCGTTAACCACTGTTGATTATATAAACAAGCCGAAACTTGAACATTCGCAGGCTTAGCGCTAATGTTTATTTGGATATGCATTGCCTACTTTTTTGGGGTGTGGAGAGAGAGTGGAATACCAAAACATTTGTTGACTCTTTGCGTTAGCCAAAAACGAAATAGAATGCCGTTAATTAACCAAGCCAACAGCTTTAAGTGGCATAGCAGCAGAGAAGTAGAAAAATATTTACACTACAATTTGTGGAACTAACTACGAAGTAGTTGTTTGTTAGTTCAGATGAAGTACCCATTTGCTACCCCCTTGTTGTTGTTGTTGTTGTTGTTGCCACCTGCGGCTACTTGGCCAATTGAAGTTGTTGCTTTTCGAGCCAAAAAGGAAACGTAAGTTTGCGTTTAACTTGGCCACAAATCATAGCGGCAAGTCAAGTAACCAACTCAAGTCGCAGTTTTCTGCTTTTTTTTATGACTTTTTCATAAGTTTTGTACTATTGTGGCTGGCACGCAAAGTAATTTTTCAATTTTATGCCACGCTGATAGGCATTCCACGATTTCCGCTGACTTGACAAATCGTGCAAAAATGAAATGTAAGCCTACTTATACGATAACTTTTCGCTTTTCTGCGGCCTTTGGCCCCAAACATACAAAATTACGTGCGCGTGCTACCAACTAAGTCGCTTGAGGCAAGGTGCCTCGGTCAGAAGCTAAAACCAAAGTCAGAGCTTGGTCTGAGACTGCGACTGCCACTGAGACTGAGACTGAAACTGGATGATGATGCGGCATAAGCGACGACCAGTCAGGCGCCTCGGGAACTGCACACGCCTAATATGTTTAGGGCTTGCGGCTTACACTTAAGTGAAATCAACGAAAATTTAGCAGTCTATATGTAGAAGCAGGCAACATTTACAAATATGCATGTATTTCATGAATTGTTGATACACTTACTAAAGAAAAAAATAACAATATATATTGACAAATAAAATGATTGTAATTTATAATTTTAAAAAATTATTTTGAGCATTTTCTTTACTTAAAAAAAAAAAAAAAACAAATAATCAAGTTCCAGTTTTCATGTCCATTAAGATATTGCAAAAGTGTATATTCCTTAAATATTTAAATTTTCACTTTTAATAAGATTTTGCGGCTTGAATTCACTTGCATTTGATCAAAAATTCTATGGTTAGTTAACAATTAGATAAGATTTAATCAAGTAAATGAACAATACGGAAATTGTAAAGCTTTAAAGAAAAATTTTGACGAAAGTGGAAATCAAAACAGGTTTGAATTATTGGAATTAAATAATGACTAAATTTTTTATTAATATTTAATGTTCTTATTATTTAATATTTAAAAATAATGATTGCAATTTAAAATTTCTGATACTAGATCAAATTTTGCGGTATTACGATAAGCATTTATATTAAAAAGCAACTTAAAGTGCTTAAAGCCTTAGTTTTGATAATGTTTGAAAATGTATCATTTATCATTTCGAAATAAAGCAGTCTTCAAGACACGTGTCCTTCAGATTAGTGTCACATCAAAGCAAAGCAAACCAAATTTTGTAATCAAAGAATTTTAAGCCGAAGCATCCCTTATGGATGAGGTCTTGATAAAGTATAATCGATGACGTTTTATAGCGAAGATTTTATTCATCTGCGACTTACGACAATTCAAATTGCAATTAACTAAAGTAATAAAAAAACTTAAATTAGTAGAAAGCAGAATTTTTCCGTTTACAATTATAAAATGTATAGCTAATAATTTTCACTTAAAGCAAATCCCAAGAAACTGGGCAAAAAAGTATGTTTTAAAAAAAAAAAAAATTCGCTTTAAATGAAGATGTAAATTATGAAAGGAGTGCGCCTTTTGAAATTGATATCTTAAGCGAAAGATAGTTTAATGTTTACCTTAAAAAGTATTGTATACTTAAACTCTAACTAAAACTTAGCTCTATTTTAAGGCAGCAAGTTAACTTGCTCAGCCAAATCACAAAGCTAATATGCCCCAAAGAAAACTAGCTTTTCAGCATAATCTAAAATAATGCGCAGTGGTAAGAAATCACAGCAAAAGGGCTGCCATTCACCAATGGGCCATTCATCACGAAATAAAACTGGCGCCCAAGTTGATTCACCCACACCACCACCACCACCCCCTCCAACCATGAATATACACACTGAACCACTGAGCCACCGAACTACCAAACCACCCGCCGTTTGGCTTTGGTCTGAAAAAGATGAATGACTTGACAAATGCGCTGGTCATGAATCAAATATCAATTTGACAAGCGGCAAACGAAGTTTTGGAGAACCTTGGCTGCTTTGTCCTTTAGTGCTCAGGTGCTGCGTAATTCGCAGGACTTTGTTATTTTGGTGCTGCCAACTTAATTCAATTTAATTGTGGGCAGCGTGTAAATGACGTGCATGTAATGGAGCCAGGATCAGAGCCAGGAAGCAGTTTGATAAGCTCAAAGTTCAAGTTTTAGCTTTTTGGCGAAAGATTAATGAAAACTTTTCGACAGCGTCGCAACGCGTTGCAGTTGCAATTTGGCCTGGGTGTTTATTAAGTTTGGCTGCAAGTTAGATTGCCTTTCAAGGAGTCTGCAATCTTGCTATCTTATCCATCAGTTTTGTTGTTGAGCAGCGATGTCAAAACTTGACGACGTTTCATTAGCAGAAACCAAGCACAGGAGTGAGAGTTCAAGTCGCGTCTGGGGATTTGCATAGGACATAGAATAGACATACACATACATACATACACACTTGCCCCCACAGCGTGTTGCACATTAATTATAAACAAGACAGAGTCGACGCTGCTCCCCTGGGCACCACGTTCGCTCTCTCTTATTTTCTCTAAGCTCAATCAAGTTGATTAATAGTGTGCGGCTGCTTTGAAATCTCCACGTCAAATGCCTGTCCCGCCCTAGATAAATGAAAAACAAACAATTAACCCAACAAAAGCGTCACCTGTACCTCTACATTTCGGCTATGCTCCTTTGCTATGCTCCTTTATCAATAGACGTCCCGCTCTTTCAGGCTAACTCATGCAAATAGTCAACTTCCTGTCTGCCATTGAACGGCGTCGTTCATTTTTATTGCCAACTGACCAAAAGCGGAAGTATGGGTGCCAACTGGCGCCGCCTTGCAACTGCAATATGTTGCCAGTCGATAGCAGCTATACAAAGTAGTAGAACCTCCCCCCCCCCACCGATCCGTAACCATTCCTGCTCATTGCCATGCAAATCTATGCCAAATAGAGCAACATTTATGCAATCCAAACGCCAAACACAAAAAAAAACTTTAATACCTTTTCACTAGTTTTTCCCCAGTTTCAAAGCGAGGTGGACAGGTTGCAATTGCTTGTATGCTAACAACAAAAAAATATATATATATCTTTAGATGGCGTATAGCCTTGCGAGGGCTGTTTCGGCTTTTCATGAGCAATATATTTCATAAATTTGCATGAAGTTATCTATCTTAATAATTCAATACACACCAAAAGTATTTTAAAATAATAAAAATTCTTTAAATCGAAATGACTTTAACTCTTTCTAATTTAATAATCTACCAACTTTTATGATCAGCCTAGCATTTTCGGCGTGCGGTGCTACGCCTTGTATAAAGTCATGTTTGCACGAATATTTAACTTCACCCCAACAACCTTAACCACCAGTTTTCCACCCAAGGAATTGAATTTTCCCAAAAATTCGTGAGCAGTTTTTATTGAATTTTCGTATAAATCTTTCAATATTAATTATAAGCAAAACGTTCAAAAACTCAGCTTTCACTCTGGTTATCAACCAGGAGGGCAAATTTTCCGAAATATGGGTATGCAGTTTTTAATGAATATACATATAAATCTTTGAAACTGACCGGATGATAAACAAACAAGAAAGAAATGTTATCTTCGGCGTGCCGAAGATACATACCCTTGCAGAAAAGATTTGCATAAGAAAACGTATTTTTCAACTGATTGTTACTATGGCAGCTATAAGATATAGTGATCCGATTTTGATAAAATTTGGTCTGCATATGTAGAACGTGCTTTAATTTTGATATTGTGAGTTTGGCCGAGATATTTTGAAATACACAAAAGTTGTTCATACTAAAACTTATTTTTTACCCGATCGTTTCTATGGCAGCTATAAGATATAGTCATCCGATTTTTATGAAATTTTGACAGCATGTATAAACAGTTCTTAAGATTAGGTAAAGTGAGTTTGACTGAGTTATCTTGAAAAACAAAAAACGTTTTTCATACAAAAACTTATTCTTCAAACGATCGTTCCTATGGAAGCTATATGTTATAGTGGTCCGATCTGGCCGATATTCACACTTTGTCTGGCTATGGTATATACCAACATGCATACCAAGTTTGGTTGCTCTAGCTTCAAAACTGTGGAAAAAACCTGCGTTCAGGCAGACAAACATTTCACAAAACCCAATATACTCTTTCTTTCAATTTAGGAAAACAGAGTATTAAAACAAATAATAAAAAAATTAAAAATATTAATAATAAAAGTTGCGGCCGGCAGAATTAGAACCTTGAACTTTCTCAACAACAGTCGACACTCTTTCCCCTACGCCATCAACGCTTTGACAATTCGTCAGCCAAATAATTATTTGAAGCAAAAGGAAAATGCGTTTTTCCTGCTTTTTCTTATGTTAATCTAAAATGAACAATCGAAATATATTTATGAAATCCATAGATAACAACCTTTTCAAGCATATATTTTGTATACACATATGTTGACATCGAAACAGTCAAAATTTCGGCTTGAAGTATCTAAAAATAGATACTTAAGGACTCAGTAGGCTATTCTGTTGCCTACTTTACGGGGCTTTTTTATACGCCTGTTCTTATAATTCTCAACAATGTAAAGCAAGCCTTTCATTAGGTTGCAGTTGTAATTTGTATTAGTTAGCTCAACAGCGAATATCTCATTTCGTTTTACTAGAATTGTGTTCTAAATGCTCTTCTAGGTCTTCGGCGTACTCTAATAATGAGTATAAATTAAACTTTTGGCCGTGCCTGGTGACTTTTTGTTGCCGGGTCAATTATAAATACATATGAAGTTCAAACAGAAAGGGTGCAGAAAGCTATCGAAGAAAACTGCGCTTTAATGGGTTCTCGAATATTTACAATTATTGTTTGATAACCAATTGCACAATTGTTCAGATACCTTAGTGTCGTCAGACTAAAGCTTTTTATTTTTTCCTACAGTTGTCGTTATTTACGAACCATGGAAAATAAAGCCTGTAAAGCGTCAATTCGCGCGATTTATATTATATTTGTATCATAAATATTGCTGGTTTATTAAATTAGAAAGGTTATCAAGATCTTTCCGTTTGCGTTATTTTAACTAAGCAATTCTTTTTTGATAAGCTATAAGCAGTCACTCGCTTTATACCCATTGTGTAAGATTATGTTTGAAATCAATTGGATTAATATTGTAATGAATGTTACCAAGTTTAATTATATGTAAAGCAAAATATATATATTTTAATATAATTGTAAACATATTTTTTGTTCAATTTCATATGTGGCAAACATTTCTTTCCGCCCAACTGTTGTTCAAACTCTGTAGCTATGCAGCTTAAAAGCTTTTCGGGACTTTATTTACACCGTCAAGGTATTTTCAATACTTAAAAATGGACGCAAGTGCCACAAAAGAGTGAAACGGACAAAACTACGGTTAAGGAAAACGCATATTTAAACTATGTAGTGCTTAGTTTGCAAAGTGTTGGAAAAGGGGGTAGGTACCGAGTGGAGTAGGGGAAGAGTAGTGCAACGTGCGTGTAGCCGACAAGTTGCATTGAGGTTGAGCTGGTTTCTATGTCGCAGTTGAAATGTGGCCAGCTTAGATATGGCCAACGATGCGAATCCAGTTGAA
The DNA here is from genome assembly GCA_949708635.1 of Hirtodrosophila cameraria. Lineage (NCBI taxonomy): Eukaryota > Metazoa > Arthropoda > Insecta > Diptera > Drosophilidae > Hirtodrosophila > Hirtodrosophila cameraria. Next base: position 74,443,893 of record OX453090.1, on the reverse strand, counting down.
ATGTGGCTTGGATTATTAAAAATTCTCTCAGCTAATGGTAGCTACTTTTGTAGGTAATGCTTCGGTTCCGTGTGCCCCGCTCCGTGTGAGTGCAACTGACATTCATTAGAGCACTGTTGACACATTTGTAGGTTTACATTTTTAATGGAATACCACTTGCCACTTGCAACTTGCCACCCTCACTAACAAATTCAAACACTTTCAGTGTAAAAAGCGCAAAACTGCCAACAACCCGCACCCAAAAAATAATTTCAACTAAACCATCAATTTCTAATAATGTAATTTTGTAAACGTCATTTTGTAGCAGCGCACAACCCTCAAAAAGTAACAGAAGTCAAAGTGCTTGACTAGAAAATACCCTATGTATGTTGAAGGCGTTTCTCTGTTTATTATACAATTATAATGCAATTTTTGGAATTTATGTTAAACGGTTTTTGCTGATGAAGACTAAATACATAGATATATTAACCCTATTACCTTAGTAGGTACTTGTCTATCATACCCTTCTTTACTCAACTTACAACTACAGAGTATAGCAATATTCAAAAAAATTAAGAGAGAGGTGGTTGAAACAGCTGCTGTGCCTTTTTTGTCTGTTTCTTCTGCAACTTTCATCACGTGCCAAACAGAAATTTGCATTGTGGCAACACTTAAAATACGAAAGAGAAAAAAAAAGTAATGTAAGTAAGTAAAAACCCTAACGAAGGCAGTTACCCAAATATTTGCAAGATGCAGCAAATGGTAAAATGATGACACAAGCGTAAACCATACTCAATTACTGGCCATGACACCTTGCAACAATGCAAAAGGGAGGCACATACTCAACCCCTCAAAGAGGCAAATGTTTACCACCCTCACAAATGCAAATACAAGCCAAAAACATTCGCACGGTTTATACAGAATATAATGGTTAGATGTTAGGGGACGGGGTATAGAAGCGGTGTGTGTATTAGTTGTACCTTAAGGGTGAACCATCATTTCCATGGGTGCAAGAAATTAAAATCTAATAACACAGCTCAAAGCATAAATATTTGTTATACTTTCCGCACAGATCAGCCGGTAGCTTGAATGTTGATGAAGCCGCTCTCTGGTGGTGACTGCTGCCTGCTGCTGCTGAACAACAGTACAACCCTGCTGCATAGTTTATATATATACAGGACAGGGCAGGATGAGATATAAAAACAAATTATTATACACTCCAGGCCTAGGCAGTAGTAGTAGGTAAGGGCAACTGCAACAGACAAGGGCACACAGATTATTCGTAGGCAGTGGCAACCTGTGCAGCATTTGCCTCAGATGCTAGAAAGCAAAGGTTTTATATTTTCTGTTGTCTGTAAAATGTGCACCCACCAACAACAACAACAACATCAACTCAACAAAACGATTTGCTCTTTGTTGTTTAGTCTTTTGTTTGGTGGTTGCAAGTAGCACATACCGAGGGTTGCCTCAGAAGTCAGCATCATATTGATGGATGGATTATGTTATAAAAGCAATTTAGCTAATATCGATCATATGGATCAGTTGCTGTTGTCTTTGTTGTACTTGTTTAACCCTTTACATTGTTTAACCCTTTTTATGAAACATGTCTTGTAATAATTCATCAAATTTTGAGAGAACTCAATTCGAGTTATAATATAACTTTAATTGAAATGATGCTGATAAAATGTTGTGTTTTAGAAAGCAAGAAACATAATCAAGGCTTATTATTATTGTTATTATTGAAAAACATATTTAAGAAGGAATATTTAAAACTTAAATGCATAGAACTTCAGAAAAATTTATATTAAAACCAATTTCTGTATAAAGTTTCGAATTATTAGGATTTCACTTATTTATTGCTTTTTTTTTTTGTTTTGAAAAAATTTCCGATTGAGATTATTAATAAGAATTCAACTTCATACAAGTTTTTCTTAAATTTGGATTAACAAAAACATTGTCGGGAAATTCACGGAAAACTATTCTATGAATCTTTTTTGTGGATCATCCGATTAGCTTCAAACTCATTTTCAATAAGTATAATTTCGCGATCGTATATACTTAAATTAATTTTTTCGAAAATGTTTAAGGCGGAATTAATGCCGATTTTCGATTAAAAATAAATTATTTTCAGAAATGAATAAAATTTAAAAGCAAAGTCAATCTAGATGTTAAAATTTGACAAAGAAGGCATTCCGCGATGAAATCAGTCGAGTTTTGACAAAGTTTTAAGAGTCCTATTTTCAGAATTTTAACCCCACGGGCGGTAAATCTTAATCTAGACTGAACAACAATATTTCAATATATCTACTATTAACAACTTGTTCAAACAGCTCTCTTCAGCTCTCTAACCCTTTGCATTTTTGCGCTTAGATACAGAGCAAAATGTTTGGGTTTCATCAACGGCAGGTCCTAGCCCAGGTACACAAACAAAACTCACCCTGGGGTTAGTTTCAATTACACTCAACTCCGCATATTTTGTTTTATTATTTTTTTTAGTATTTTTTTTAAATATTTTTTAATTCGATTTTAGTTGAACTCGATTATGAGGACGTCGTTGATAAAGTTTTTTCGTCGTTTTTATATTTAACTGCATTTGACAGTTGTTGGATTGTAATCTTAGCTGAAAATTCATTTGCACACACACACATGCATACACACACACACACATACATATATACTCAATATATAGTGGGCGTGATTGATGTTAAAAATTTTTGCGCAAAAACTCTTTGAAATTCAATATGCGTTCTATTGGACTTGGTCCAGCATAGCATCCCTTGCTGTAAAAAGGGAAGCCAATACAAAATCAATTATGGGAATCGAAGCGTCTGGTGAAGTCCACGGAAACAACAACAACACAACATATATCATTGTGTGGCGTAACTGTGCGTGCGTGTAAAGCAAGTTCTAAGCCTGTGTAAAACCCCCGTTGTAAGAATGCCTGTAAGAGCCCCTGTTAAACTATAAATGGCCGAGATGTCGCCTTCGTAGGCTTAAGTGTGTTTGACTGCGGCTAATATTTATTTCCGGCAAATAAATCCCCGAGCATGTGCACAACAACCCAAAAGTTCAAATCCCCCTGCTCTCTACACTGCACACACACAAAAGGGGATAGGCCAGTGAAAAAAAAAAAAGAAAAAGAAAAAAAGAAAGTAAACCAGGTTATTAATTTCACAGGACTCTCTCGCTCAGCTAAACCCGTGACATTTTGCTCTCAGACTAAAGCATTAGTTTTATGGTGTTTTATGCCCCCTAACCCCCCCCCCCCCACCAAGGTTATTGATAGCCCCCCATACAATCATAAATTTTCATGTTTGTTTTGTTGTTATAACTTTTATTACTAGGCTACGTAGGCAACAGCTACAGCTACTCTAGGCCTTATTCCTGTTTATCCAGCCAATTGTTTTTGTTTTCTCTTCTAATTAGCACATACGTCCTAAATGCCAGTCATTTGTTTTTCTTGTTCGTTTTGACAGCTTACTAAGCTGCATATTTAATGCCATTCATAACTATTTGCACAAAGGCAGCCAAAAACTGCCAGCAAAAACCAACTCAAAAACTTAATCGAAAGCAGCGTCATTGCAAAATGCAAAAGTTTTTTGCTTTTCTCGCTTTTATTTGTTGTATGCTTTTATGTTTTTGTTTTTGTTTTTGTTTGCCTGTAAGCTACGCTCAAAGTTATGCAAACAATATTTTGCTCACTTACCGAAAGTAAAGCATGTGAAAATTTAGATGAAGTTTGCTGAACGCATAAAATAAGTTCATTTATAAATGAAGTTTTGTCAAAGTTCTAAAGGAGTTGCCCAAACCTCTTTTAAAAGCATTTAAAAAACATTATCAAATCAGTTTAATCAGCCTTTTGATTAGGAGTCGTTTGAGTTTTGCTGATACGCTGACTGCTTTTGAATATATCTTATACAATGCTACTTATCTTTGCCTTACAATTTTATCATACTTATCTCGAATATGAACAATGAACATATCTTGCAAAGTACTTCTCCAGACAATCAAGGGTATCCAAGCAACACTCTAACTTAAGTTTTAACAATTGTCCTAAAGCCTATACCCATTAAATTTCATATACAGGAAAGTCAGGTATAATGTATGTCAGGTATTTTCCAGCAGTATCAACAGGCACATCAATCTTTGTGATATGTGTGTCTGTATAAATGCATTAATATCCAAAAATATACGCACTCTTAAGTACTTTGAAAAAACTCTATGCACAGTTTATGCATATCTGGCATGATTTCTGCACAAGTTAGGCATGAAATCGATAATAGAATAACTAACTAATAATGAGTTTCAAATTAACGAGCAATTAATGCATAATATAGTTATAATGTATGCATAAGTAATCATAAAATGTACATTGAAATGTAAGAAATATGCATAAGTTAACATAAAAGCACATCGAATTGCAAGAATTACGCATAAATTAATAATTACTATGTACAAATTTCGTTTTAATAAAAAGAAACTGTGCAGAATTATGCAAAAAGTATGCTTTATTAATCATAGATTGTGTATATAACATAAAATGTTCATAATAATGTATAAGTTATCATAAAATATACTGAAATGGCAAAATAATGCATAAGTTAAGCATTAACATATTGAATAATGTTTTATCAATAAGATATTGTGCTTAAATATGCAAAAATTGTGCATTTTTGATCATTAATTGTGCATACAAAACAAAATAGTCATAATGTATGCATACAAAATCATAAAACGTACATTTGAATGCAAAAATTATGCATAAATAAGCATAAATTATATATTAATGTGCAAAAACTATCTTTTATCAATACGATTTTGTGTTTAAATCTGCAAAAATTATGCATTATTAATCATCGATTGTAGATTAACCACTCATGGGCATATGCTAGTCTATCACTCTTGACTAACACAATCGCACTTGTTTTTCTGTCCTTCTGCTTGTTCACATTTATAAGCTGTGCAAAGCTATTTTTCTGGGCCAACTTTATCTCATTCTTATGTTTCAGCTTTCAGAACCCGTCTCTAGGCAATGCTCAATGGCATCTTTGTCTCGCTGGCTCGCTTTCTTTAGTACTGCACTGATTTATTCGCAATGTTTTCTTACCTTTCAGATGCACAAAGCTGCTAGGTAAATCGTTATGCCAAAAAGAAATGCAAATAGTAGTTCGTTGGCCGAGAGAGGAAGAAATCGCTTTTAAGAAATGTGAAATGCAACAATGCAATTATGTTGTGTTTGCATAGTTTTCTCTGTGCTCAGTTTGAGCTCGACTTTTAAAATTAATTGCATACTTTGAGGCTAACGGCAGCTCATAAATACGCTATGTACGGCCAAAACTTTTTAATTAGTTAGTTACACAAACAACATCTCAGCTACAAAATCAAGTGCAGCCAAGCGGCGGCGTTTTGGCCAGCGGCAACAAATTTAATAAATAAATTTGCCAATAAGCCGAAAAATGCGCCTTTTCAGGCTGCTGCAGACGCCGGCAAAACAGTTTAAAATATGCATTAAGCGCCAAACAACTATGCAACAGCAACAACAGCAACAACAACAACAGCAACAACAACAACAACAGCAACAAGCTGTCAACATCAACGAGCCCGGCCCAAAGTACTACCAAAGTTCTCTGGGCTCAAAACTGCATGGTTAGTGGCCAAAATTATGGCTATAATTTTTCACATCAAGCGACAGCAACGAGTATTTGCCCAGAGCAACTGAGAGAGAATTATAGAGAAATGGTAAGCTAAATCCAGCCAAATACACCGATAATACTATAAACAAAAAACTTTTGCCATCAGCATTTAATTTGGCTACACTTACACAAATGCAGCATATCGTAAATCATCATGCGCATAATAAACAGAAATAGGTAAAGTAGGAATTAGAACTTTCGAAAATTTGAATTTCCAGAAATTAGAAATAGCATTTCAATCGAAAATTATAATTTGCCCGTCTGTCTATATGCAAAGAAAACTCTCAGTTTCCAAGTTATCTTGATGAAACTTGATACAGATGCATCTTTTTGCAACTTTTTATCCCCTCAAGAGGAAAATTATGATCAAAACCATACAACTGGTTACAGCAGCTAGTTAAGTTAATAATTTTCATTAATTTTAATAAGTTGTTAAAATCATTAAGCGGAACCTTTATAAGAGCAACAAAATGGTTCGGTTTTGTGTTCAAGTTCGGCTATGACTCAGACAACTGGCTCTTTTCAAGATTCGGCTTATAATTTAGGTCGTAGTTCCGGATATATTCAGTTCAAAATCGCTATGAAATCTTGCTAAGATTGGTTCCTTCTACAAAAACAAGTTATGAGTTAGCCGAAAGGTTCTCGTCTAGAAGTTCTGACTAAATTTCGATGATTCGATAGTGCGATAATATCGACTGTTCTTTGCTATCTACCTGCTATCTGAATTCATTTCGGAGCTGTAAAACAATACTTATATATATTTATTTTATTTATTTATTATCCTGAACATTAACTTTTATTATGTTTTAAGTTTATTAAAACATTACCAAAACGGCAAGCAAACAATTTCTGCCCTTCTTATTTCAAAGTCGTGTAGCTAGGAGCCACTTTTTGACTCTTAAAAAAATATTGTGATTCACAGAAAAAGCTTTAATATTTAGAGAAATTAATTACTTATATAGCGCAAACCTTAAGCTGTTATAATCCACAACCAATAACAACACACACACACAACATTTATGGCAACCATTTGAAATGCATTAAATAACGACGGAGAAAACTATGCAGCACTTTTCACAACTGCATTCGTTGTACGATATAACTGGCGTATCCCTCCATTTTAGGTTTCTATTTCAGCTTGGAATCCATCTGTCGGTTAGTCGGTTTGAGTGCTGTCTACGGTGTCTGACATTTTTAAGCATAAGTGCAATGCATTTAGCTGTCAGTAGTAGTCGTAGTACGAACGACGTTGCGTTCATTTGGGGTCTTGCTTTGGTCTTGGCTGACTGCCTTTAAAGCCTGGCCAGCATCGAGTTGGGCACAATTCTGTTTGGCCCCGCTGGCGTGCCCCCAAAACCCCCAATGTGAAAAGTGAACACAAACGAGGCCTGAAGCGGACGTCGTTCTGATAGTGCAGCAAATTGAAAAACTTAAAGTGAAGTGAAACAAAAAATATGAGTATGAAATTGTTGGTAGTACAATGTTCTCAACGTTGTCATCGTCGTGGCATGTGCATTAATAACGCCATTGTCCATTAAACGGCACGGTTCCTGTTCGCATTCCCATTCTCATTCCCATTCCCTTATGCCTTTCAACCTTGCCTACCCCGTTGCGGGGGCAACAGACGTTGGTAATGCGGCCCAGCTGGCCATAAAATTAACGCACAATATTAATTCTCATATATATATATATACATATATACTTAAATTTGTATACATTATTTTTGTTGAAATGGAATTGTTATTAAAACCAACGAACTGGCAAAAATAAAAAATAAATAAAATAAAAAAAAAAACAAGTAAGAACGTTGCAGTCGGATGCACCCGACTGCGATATACTCTTTTTTTCGCCTCTTTGCGGAGTCAGTGGGCGTGGCAATTGAATTTCTGCTCAAATCTTTAAAGTTTTTTTCAATTAAAATTTGGTTGGGCCTGTTCTACAGGTTTGGGAGAAACAAACATTGCTTGATTGCAAGGGCGGGGGTGGGCGTGGCAAAAATATTTTTATCCAATCTATTAAATAGGGCAACAGAATTCAACCTGCAAAATTTGGTGATTCTAGCTAAAGGGGTGGGGGAGATACAGACTTTGCCTATTTGTGGGGGCGGGGGTGGGCGTGGCCGAATTTTTTTTTGCCAGATCAATGAAGGATGTGATAAGTAGCCCTTGTGCCAAATTTGGTTACTCTAGCTATAAAACTGTGGAAGATATAGGTTTTTGCGGTTTGTGGGGGAAGGGGTGGGGGTGGGGGGGAGATCTTGACACTTTGTCTTACTATGGTATATACCAACATGTATACCAAGTTTGGTTGCTCTAGCTTCAAAACTGTGGAAAAAACCTGCGTTCATACAGACGGACAGACGGACAGACGGACAGACGGACAGACAGACGGACGGACGGACATTTCACAAACCCAATATACTCTTTTTTCCTTTTTTTTCAAAAAAGTTAAAAAAAGAGTATAAAAAAAAAGGTACGAAAAAAAATTCAAATAAAGTAAGAGAAATCCATTAAAAATATTGTTAAAAATAAATTTCAGACTTAATACTGGCTCAACTTTAAAACCCAAAGGACATTATTCCATATTGACAGCTGCAGTTGCAGTTGCACTTGTTTATCGGATCAGATGCACAATTGCAATTCGAAAATGGTTTTTATGCCATACGACAATTCATTTAAAAATATAAATCGATATATAAAAAGCAATAACTGTTGCATGTTTTTTACAGCTGCAAACGAAACAAAAAAATATTTAATTTGGAACGGCAATTTGTGTAAAAAATTATGGGTGCATTAACTTTTAGATAGTAATTGCAATATTTATTAAAAAAAAAATTTTTTTTTTTTTATTTGTCAACTTATTATAAAAAACCACAAGCTAACATTTTTTTTAGAGCGCTATGGCCATCAGCTTATTTTTAAAATATAGTTTTGTCAGCATATCAGTTATCAATAACAATATTTATTTTAATTAACTTGTTAGCTCGTCTAAAACATTTGAATATTTTCGAAATTATGACAGCCTATGATTTAAAATTGTAATTATAAAGTAAAAAACTGCGAATTTTCTCATTTCTATTGTTAAAATATGCTTCAGGATACTCAAGACAAACCAATTTCCAATAAACTAATAAAAGAAAACAAACATAAAAATTTTTCAAAATTTTACGTGAAATAATAATTTGTGTAAGAGAAAATTTCTAAAATATCTGGCGTGCTCTTATTTTCGAATCCACATGATTTGAAGTCGAATTGAAAAGTAAAAGTCAAAATGGAAATAGACAAACAACTGATTTTCATTTAACTTCACTTTTAACATATTCTGTAATGAGTTGCATTAAAATTGGAATAGTTTAAAGTCAGAACAGAAACAAGAATTTTTAAAATTTATAATACTGTATAATACTATTCTTAATAACTTATACCATACTGATTCAATATTTCAACAAAATATATACATATTTAAATATATTATCTAGGATTAGGATGAATTAATAAGAAGGTAAAAAGATTATTATAATATTCGGTTTGACAAGTCAGTTGGGTTAACTCTCCGGAGTCTCCTTCTCGCCCTCACTCTGAGAAACAAGTATGATTAAAAATTATGTTTTTTTCTTCACAATGCAAGAGCATTAAGTCTTCGGTATTCAACAGTTAGTTTTTCTACTCAAACTACACATTATTTGCAACAAATATTACAAGCCATAATTATGCACATTTTGGCACATATGGCAATGGTTTCTCATTTCTCTTACACGGTCCGGCAGCAGCATCCGGCTTCACATAATTATAAAGTGCACATTGAACATTTATTGCCAGTCATAAATCAAAAATAAAAATACAAAAAAAAAAAACATAGCGTTATCGAAATAAAAAGGCAGTGTAGATAATCGTTACACCCAAAAGGGCGACACTTTTTACAACTTATTGGACTAATCAGTAAAAGGCATAGTGAAGCGGGGGTAAGGGTGTTGGTCGTTGGACTGTGCCCATAAAGTAGCCTGCGACACGCGACTTATGCACAGTACAGGCGCCACCCTGCTTTAACGGACACATAAAGAGCGCTGGGTGCATGGCAACACCCCCGCTGTTGCAAGAGTAGCAGCTGGAACAGCAGCCGTTGTGGCAGCAACCAGGACGACAACGACAACGACAACGACGATGACTACGTTGGACATTTGACAGCTTAGCGCCTCGCGCACAATTTTTGGATAGCAGCATGTCAACATAGACGCAGAAGAAGTCATAGACGTAGTTCTAGTCGTAGTCAGCGTAGAGCACGCCGGGAAATGTCCGGCGGCTGGTTTTGTTGTTCGGAAATTGCATGCCTCAGTGCCGTTGCAATTTGCAATTGAGACTTTTTGGTGGAAAGCTTCTGCGCGCACACACACACACACACACACACACACACGTATAGAGTACTTTAAATCGAGGATTACCAAATGGTTGCAGGCCACAGCACATTGGGTTCGAGCCAAAAACAGTGCGAGCAAGTCGGTAATTTATGGTTTTTTGGCCAAAACGGCAAAAGTGGAAGCGAGCCATGTGTTGTCGCTTTGCATAAATTGCTCGGGTTTTCTGTTTGGAGAGACTTAATGAGTGTGTGTGGGAGTGACATGTTACGATGAGTGCCATAGACACAGTGTGCCAAACTATAAAGAACTCACTTTAAGCTAGAAATTTGGTTAAAGATTCTCAACAAACTGCCTTCAAATCATCAATCGCTGCTCTAATGAAACTTAGCTGTAAGGTGACTTCATCTATTGTGCAGTTTTCATTTTAATTTGTTCGTTTATTTATTCTTCAAAACATGCTAGTTCTACAAGTAGCATTACTTATAAATTAGAGCACTATCCACTACTTGGCATATCACATTTTTATATAACATAATATTTAATATTTAGGAAAAAATACTTTTAAATTTAATTTTCTGAATTTTGCTCTGATCGTACTTTTTTTTTTTAATTTTGTTTTCCTTTTTGGTTGATTTTAATGTTTTTTAATTTAAAAAATAAATAACATTTTTAATTTTTTCAACATTTATTAAATTAAAACAAAATAATTTTTTTTTTCTTATTTTATATATTAAAATTTAAAAAAAAAAAATATTTTTTTTTTAATTTTTAAACGTTTAATAAAAAAAATTTTTAAATTAAAAAAAAATTTAAGAAAAAAAAAAATTTTTTTTTGATTTTATTTCAATATTGTTTATACACCACTCGCAGCTCATATTTGTTGATATATCCACCCCTTCTGTACTATCCACATCTCTTTTCGCAGTCACCCTTCAATCCCCATTAACCTTGAGCTTGTAGTTACCCTTCGGGCTATATCGATTTACATGGCATTTACTTTGACCACCCCCTCTCATCATTAAGCGCGACCCTCTTTCAGTTGATTCACATCCTCCATTTGCACAAATATGAAAAGCACTGCACTTGACACTTTTTGGCCCACTTCATTGAGCGCCCAAAAGTATGCTTCAGTTGGAAGCTGCTGCGTTTCATTAGAGCAGCAGGGGTTCAAATGACCCAAAATGTCCTGAGGAGCAATGTGAAAGTCGATGCGTTATATTTGCTGTGTTGCCTCAAAGTTAAAAAAAAATAATAAAAATAAAACAAAATGTACGCCAAGCGCATTTCAATTAACAAATGATTTAAAATGCCTGTGGCAAGCAATTCAGCAGAGTGGCAAAAGTTGCAGCTGGGTCTGCTACTATTAAAGAGGAATGTGGCAAGTTGAGAGCGAGAGAACTCAACTCAACACCATGGCAACTGAGTATTAATTCAATTCCATTAAGAGTCGCAAAGACGATGCACACAGCTGTGCGAAAAGTGTTCATCTTCTCTTCTCTTCACTTTTCTTTCTGGTTTTTGTTTTTTTTTTTTTGTTTTTCGCTGGCACAATCGAACTAATGTTTGGTAGCTAGCGGAAAACTAATGAAGCGAACAGTGAAAACGCGAGGATTGATTGCTCCCCAGAGGCGCAACGATGGCAGCGACAGCGGCAGTGGCAGCCACTTGACGCAAAAGAAAACAGTAAAGTTGATGCAATCACCAGGGCCAAAAGCCAATGCCAACCCTCCTGCCAAGCAACCCAACCCAACCCCCTAAAAAGGATGCTGCATTGACTAAGCCCAAACTGCAGTTTCATGGCTCTTTGATAATTTATACTTTCAGGGTTGACACTCTTCGACTATAGGACTATACGATAACTGGGGGACGCTCTTAGTCCCCGGGGTGCTTCCAGATGCATAATAAGACTTGTTAAGTTGCCCGGTCGTTAAGATAAGTGAGCCGGCAAATGGCGACAAGTGAGAAGTGAGAAGTGAACATGCCGCAATGATTACCAGCTTAAGATATGCGTATATGGGGTGCACATGGGGCAGCTGGGGGAGAGCACAGCTTCAGGCAGGTTTCGTGTCCTTATATATTCTTAACGAAAACGTTTATAATGAGCTTGCATCGCAAATACTTAAAATATCTAATCAAAATAAATTTAAATGGATTTTGAAGTTATGAATAAGCTAAATTTTACAGACTGATTTTTTGACTTGAATCAAACTGTAATGAAGAAAATATGAAAATTGTGCTAAGCTGGTGTTCAGATGATGCAATTCTTGTGTGAAATAAACTTGCTTGCAAGTTCTTCCTTAAAAATACAACACACACACACCCATTCGAAGCACTAGTTAAACACAAATATCAAAAAAAAAAAAACAACAAAAGTCATATTGGCAATTCTTTCAATTTGCGGCATTGATAAAAAGGGATTCACAAAATAAAGAAAAAACGTTTGCAACACATATTTCAAACTTTAACGGGCCAATTTGCCATGTTTTACAACACCAATTCGTCGAATTTTACAACACTTTTATCAAATCTTAAATGGTTTCATGCATCGAATAGAAAAGTTTCCATTTCGTACAGTTTAAGACACTTGATTAGACGATACAAGACGGAAATTTAAAAAAATTAACTATTTGAAAACAAAAGAAAAAAGAAATAATACAAAAAAATTATATAATAATAAAGTCGCAGCGAGATTAGAACCTTGAACATCAACAGTCGACACTCTTCCCTCTACGCCATCAACGCTTTGACAATTCATCAGCTAAATAAGTATTTGAAGCAAAGAGAAAACATGTTTTTCCTGTTTTTTTTTATGTTAATGCAAAAATATGAGCAATCTACTAATATATTCATGAAATCTAGATATGTATACCTTTTCAACCATATATTTTGTATACACATATGTTGACATCGAAACAGTCAAAATTTCGGCTTGAGGTATCTAAAAATAGATACTTAAGGACTCAGTAGGCTATTCTGTTGCCTACTTTACGGGGCTTTTTTATACGCCTGTTCTTATAATTCTCAACAATGTAAATATTCACCCTCTTATCAAGGCTGATGTACATATGTATATATTAGAATTATTATTATTCACTATAGAATAAGTTACTAATAATAGCAATCAGCAATCTATAAAATATATAAACACTTAAAATAAAAAAAAAAAAAAAAAAAAAAAAAAAACAATGTAAAGCAAGCCTTTCATTAGATTGCAGTTGTAATTTGTATTAGTTAGCTCAACAGCGAATATCTCATTTCGTTTTACTAGAATTGTGTTCTAAATGCTCCTCTAGGTCTTCGGCTTGTATCCGAGACTACGCTTGGGCGTACTCTAATAATGAGTATAAACTCGAATATTTACAATTATTCTTTGGTAACCAATTGCACAAGTTTTTTCTTTTTTCCTACAGTTGTCATTATTTACAAGCCATGGAAAATAAAGCCTTTAAAGCGCCAATTCGCGCGATTTGTGGGTATATATCAACATCTGGACCAAAGTCTTGCTGGTTTAATATATTAAGGGCTTAAATGAAAAACTCACCTCAATATAACCCTGAACGCTGTCACATTGCTGCAGGACGAGAATGCTTGGATTGGCTCTCAGTTCATCTGGTGAGCAGGGCGATAAAAAACCACTGTCTGCATCGCTGTGCGTGGAAAGCGGACGAGGCTTGCGTATCTTGTACTGGACATGACGACTTGGCACAGGACCAGGATTGAACAACACATAGTTGGATTCGATGGGCACCGTATGGGCGCGTTGATCCTTGCGCTGTTGTTGCAACAGCTGCTGCAGATGCAGCATGTGATCGGTGGTAACTAGCTCCGAAATGGCACGTTGATCAAAATTGGATTTTTGATTAGTTTTCTTGATGCCAACACGAAAGGGCGACAGATTGAGAAAGGTGAGCTTCTTTTTCATCGATTGTTGTTGTTGTCCATTGGAGCTGGCACTGGAGCTGGCCGAATTGGTGGATGTGGATGACTCGACGAGCGCTGTTGATGTGGTTTCCGTATCCTTGGACTCCTGACTGTTGGACATGCTGGCAGCTGTTTCAAATTCATTCAATTTTTCTAGACTCTGCTGCTCGAGGTTGGCATGCACGAGCTGCTCGTTGCTGTAGGGATTAGGTATGCCTATGTCCATGATTTGGGTGGGCTCCGATTTAAAATCAGCTGGATCAATGATAAAGTAATTGTGATGATCAAAACTGGGCAACAGGCCGGCGCTGGCCTCCGTTTCCGCGTCTGCTTCACCGGAGGTTTCAATTATAATGGTCTCCTCGTGCTCCTCGCTATCGTAAATGACCTCTGGCACCATTTCCTCTTCGTCCTCGCAGACCAAATGCTGTCGTGAGCTAAAAAGCGGATCACGCAATCCATGCTTTGCATTGCTGGGATAACGCAGCGCCTTTTCATTAATGAAATCCACAGGATCGAATAGACAATAGTTGTCCATGTGCGAGGTGGCCGCTTTGCGCTGTCGCACTGGTAAATTCTTGAGCTTTTCGCTGTAGTCGGCCGCATCATCCTCATTATTGTTGGCCATCTCGGGCGCTGGCGGCGGTGGGGAGAGCTCCTGACTAAGCTGCATTTCAAAGCTGCCTTCTGGCTGCTGCTGTTGCAATGACTTTTGTGAGCCGCGATGCAGCGTGGCAAATAGTCCACGTGCTATGCAGTTTTTCAGCTCTGTGACGCGACCCTTGTAAGGACTGGACTGCGCTGAGCTGCTGCTAACGCCCAGGTCCTCCAGGCCCAGCTGCTTGCTCAGCTCCTTGCGCTCCTTTTTGCTCAGCACCACTTTGCCACGACTGGGCGTATTTGGCGCCGAATGCAGCCGTCGCGCCTCACGTGATGGTATCTGTGAGAGCGGTGGTGGTGTGGGTGGTGCGGGCTCGCGATAGGCCAATGGCACCACTGTGCTGGTGGCATAACTTACAGGCAGCTCGCTAAAGCATTGACCCACTGCCTCAACTTGGCTGAATTCCAGCTCCATGTAATTGTCATGCCCTGAGGTCAGGATTGCTGCCAGCTGAAGTTGCTGTTGCTGTTGTTGCTGTAGTTTTTGCTGCTGTTGCTGCTGCTGCTGCTGTTGATGTTGCTGCTGTTGATGTTGCTGCAGTTGCTGCTGCTGCTGCTGTTGTTGGTTGTCAGTCTTTGAGTGCAGCATTTTGTTTGTTTTGGGCTTGGCGCCCAGCTGCTGCTGCTGCTGCTGCTGCTGTTGATGCTGCTGCTGCTGCTCGTTGGCATTGCGATCGGGACGCAGCGGAAGCTTGCCACGGCTGCTGGACATGTTATTTGGCTGAGTGTCCTGCTTATCCTGCGCGTTTGCCACACATAATGACAGCACATTGCCCGGGGTTTCCAAGCCCTAAGCTACCATTGTTCAGCTGCCTTCTGCACTTTTTTGCACACTTTTTAATTTAATTTTTTCTATACGTTTTTCTTCTTTTTTTTTTTTTTGGTTTACAACTCGCGTTCAACAAAATTAATGGTTTCATAAATCTTCAGCTCTCTTTCTGTTTCGAGCTATGTTTTTTGTTGTTCTTCTTTTTTGGCGGCTACACAGAAAATTCTACACAGGCGTTAATGGGGTTTAGCTGGCTTCGGTCTGGGCTCAGTTAACAAAAATCTCAACCAAAAAAAAAGAAAAGGGCTCATGCTTTGTACATTTGTTTTGTAATTGGATTTTTGAGCTGATGCATGTCAAAGTTAAATTAAAACTGACGACTGCCCACCCGACAAGAGTTTTCTATATTTCTATTTTGGTTTTCTTTTTTTTTTTTTTTGTAGTTGCTTTTGTTTTTGTTTGTTTTTGTTTTTGTTTTTGCTGGGCCCTTGAGCAAAGTCATGGTCATGACCAAAGTGTGGTTTTGTCTGTTTTTGAGTGATGCACAAATGGAAACGGCCAACGACCACTCGAGCGCTTTATAATTTGTCTACAAAAGCAATTAACAGTTAAAGGAAGTGTTGAAGGAAGTCAACGCAGCATTCTGACCCTTAAAAATCTAAACTATGCCTTAACTTTACGACTTTTGCGCAGCCAAAGGCTGCTTTTTCAAATATTAAATTAAAAACGAACAGCAAACGGAGATTACTTTCAGCTAAACAAAAAAATTTAAAAATACAAAATGTAAGTTTATATTTATGCAGCAATATTGAAATTACTTTATGGCACACATTTGTAAGTTAAAAAGTATAATTGCGTTAATAAAACAATACTCTTTGCTTGGCATATAGAATAGCAAGAACACTATCGTCCATACATTTACTTGAAAGACGCCATCCTTTGGTGTGGTCTTTCAAAGTGGTCTTTCAATTTTTAGCTATAATGCAGAAGCCAGACGAAGACATGGCTGAATTGCTGAACAACCAAAAAACAATATTGGTCTTTGACATAACCCACACTTCCAAGACTGAAAAAATAATGCAAAAACTTGGAGAAAGCTTTAAGACGTTGCCAAATGGAAATAAACTGAAAACTGCTTTGTTGAAGATTCGGTTATCTTGTTTATCATAAAAGAATTCAAGAAGAAACATGAAATATTCTACGCAGACAAGTTATTTAAAGAAATTTATATATTTTGATGAAGTGGTTTCAGACTCGGTTCAATGTGAGTCTTTTTTTGACACAACCTGCTGAAAGATCAGAAATATAAATATGACCATTTATCATTAAAATAAAGAAAACCTCAGAAAACTATGTACCATCTTATTTAGAGGACGATCAAATCAAGGAATTTATTTTATTTGTATTTTCTGATGTAAGAAAGCTCTAGATATTTCAGTGAAATGGATTAAAAAGTGGAATTCAGAACAGGTCTGATAGATGGTCTTAGAAAACTATGTAGCATCCTTTTTAGAGGACTATCAAACCAAGAAGTTTAGTTTTCTATCAATTTTATTTAATTTGTATTTTCTGATGTAAAAAAGACTTCATTTGATTCCATAAATTTTAGTGACAATACATTGTAAATAGATCTCAAGCTTGCCACAAATTTCTCTTTCAAATTTCTCTACCAAAATTCTCTACTTATTGATATTTTAAATATTTCCATATAAGCTCAACACTGACACCAATGTCTTAATGATTCTTAAACTATTTCGTACATAGCACATACTCCCACACACACACATACATTAACAAAAGAGCCGCAACGCCTTGAAGCTTGCAACACTTGCTGCCCACTCATGGCAGTATGCAACAGGAATGGGCCCAACAAACGGTATTTTGATGGCAAGCAAATGGAAAAAGTTTTATTGCCAACAAATTGAAAAAGCCAACCCGGCCGGACAACAACTAACTAAAGCCGCGCAGCTGGAAACCCAGTGAACCAACAAGTTGCATAATTGTTGGCGCATGATAAAAATTAAATGGCCTGAAAACGAAAAGACATGAAATTGTGTGTGTGTGTCAGATGGTGGATGGTGGTTTCACTGTACAGGTTTGCTGCTTGCAAGTTGCTTCATTATATTTGCCACCGTTTGGGTAAGTTTTGCAAGGCATTTATGTGTTTGCTTTTGGTGCGGCAACTGTGCCATAAAGTATAAAAGTAATTTGCAATTAAAATGTTAATTTTTAATTGAATTGCAAAGACAGCTTGAGCGCCGGTAAGTAGGCAACGAATCTGAGAATCAAGCTAATTAGTTGCCAGCTGCCAGTTGGTAGTTTGGTAGTTTGATAGTTGCCAGCTGCAGTTTCTACGTTTTGGACCAGTGCACTATTGCCAACTCTCAGTTTCTATGGCCACAAAGGATAAAGCGATAGTCGACACTTTAAGTTCAAGCTTCCTCCGAGCCGCTGGCAAAGTTGACAAAATACTTGTCAAGATTTGTGCATTGCACTGCTTCGTGTTTGTTGTAATTGCTGTGCTTCAAGTTTGAAAGCCGCATGCCGGCTGCGGTTTCTGTGAGTTCGTGCAGAAAAATCACAGACTCCCCCCAACGCTGCCGCCCCGCCTATTTGCAATACTCTCAGCAACTGCCGCCCCACCGCTCCTCACCACAAGAGACCCCTTCTGGCTGCCGGCCATCAAGCCGCAAACTTTACGAGTTGATAGCTGAAATAAAGTGGAGCATGCATTGCGCCCCCCCGCTCACCCCCTCTCACTCCGTCGCCCTTTTAACAGCTACGACTCTGTTTGCCACTGCCACTTCATGACATCATTTTATTTGCACTCAATCTCAGCTCTCGTTCCGCCTGCACAAACTTCTCTACAAGTTGAAGTTAGAAATGCTTTTGATTCGGTGGTGCCCAACGCGTAAGTTCTTTACTTTCTTTCTTTCTTTTAGCACTCAATGCCGCTCCGAAATGGTAGTCAAACAAGTATACAAAATTTACGAGAAGAACTAGGATAACATCTATATACCCTAGGAAAAGTTGCGCAAAGCCTTTTTGACAAACCTTATGCTCAAAGCAATAAGTCTTTGAACTAGAAAACATTCGAAATGGTTTGAGCCTTTTATTGACTTTATAAAATTTATTTAATATAATTTTATTAATTTTTTTTCGCAATTTTTCGATTTTTATACTCTTTTTTTAATTTTTTTGAAAAAAAAAAAAAAAGGGAAAATGAGTATATTGAGTTTGTGAAATGTCCGTCTCTGTCCGTCCGTCTGTCTGTATGAACGCAGCTTTTTTCCACAGTTTTGAGGCTAGAGCAACCAAACTTGGTATACATGTTGGTATATACCATAGTAAGACAAAGTGTCAAGATCTCCCCCCCACCCCCACCCCTTCCCCCACAAACCGCAAAAGCCTATATCTTCCACAGTTTTACAGCTTGAGTAACCAAATTTGGCACAAGGGCTACTAATCACTTCCTTGATTGATCTGACTAAATAAATATATACACGCCCACCGCCGCCCCCACAAATGAGCAAAGTCTGCATCTCCCTCACCCCTTTAGCTAGAATCACCAAATTTTGCAGGTTGAATTCTGTTGCCCTATTTAAAAGATTGGATAAAAATATGTTTGCCACTCCCACACCTGCCCTTGCAATCGAAGAAAGTTAGTTTCTTCCAAACCTGTAGAACTCTCGCCCAACAAAATTTAAATTGATGGCAAAACTTGAAAGATTTGAGCAAAAATACATTTGCCACGCCTACTGCTGACTCCACAAGGAGGCGAAAAAAGAGAATATCAACCTTTTCTATGTTAAGCTACACAAAATTTGCATAACAAAGCTTACAATTATTTGAATTGTTAATATTTTGGAATATATTTTGAAACAGATACTATTTGCGCCAACTAATTTAAAGAAAGCAATCTATTAACTAAGTTAATACACCCGTTTTCATTTGCAAGTGCAAAATAAAGTGGCAGTCTGTAGAGTAAGCGAGAGAAAGAGAGACAGAACGACAAAGAGAGAGAGAGAGAGAGAAAGATTGAGTGGCAGAAAAAAAACTACGTGCGTATGACAGTTTCAAACACTTCTAAAGACTTTTGAGTTATGCCGCGAGTTTTTAGATTGGGGGTAGCATGAAGAAATGTCAAAATGTGGCATGCAACGAAACTTTGTTGGTATTTTTTGTGTGGCCAACAACGCAACTGCTTTGAAAATTTGTCTGAAACAGCAGCAGCGGCACAAACACCAGCAAGTATGCTAAAGGAAAGCCCCCCTCATCTAAAACAAAATCTATGTGCAATTCAATTAAAGCGCAATTTGCAAGCAGGCGTCATATTTTTGTTAGTTAACGACCGAATCAGGACAGAGCAGAGGCTGGAGGGGGAGATGGCGTGGGGCAGCCAATTGGGGGTTGCAAGCAAAGTTTAGTGCTCCCCACCCACACCCACACCCCCCATCCGCAACTCAAATTTAATAAGACTCATCAGTGCAAACGGAAATCGCTTGAGGAAATTGTATGTTTTAAGCAAAAGCAAAAAGCATACATAATAAACTCATATAAAAGATTGTTGCATGCTTCTGGGGAACGCCAAAATGAATTGAGAAAAGAGAACGCAGGCTGGGCAAACAGGACAAACTTGTAGCCAGTATAGCCAAGCTCATAAATACCCACATTTGCAATTCGCAGCAAAGTAGAAATATATATATATAAAAAAAAAAAAAAAAGACAGCATTGCCCCAGGCGGACAACAGCAAAGACGCCGTCGAGGACAAGAACAAGAACGAACAAATGTTATTAAAATAGAAAGCAAAGTAAGAAGAAATAAAATATATAAAAAAAAAAAAAAAAAAAACACAAAAAAAAACAAGCAGCAGCAGGCCGCAAGCTTTGCTTGTGTTCACAGTCATAAAATTTATTAAATGCCTAAAAGTATGACAGCTATAGACAATTTATGGCAGGAGGCAGCTTAAACAGAAGTGAACTGTAAGCAAAGATATGGAAATTAGTTTTTGCTGAAGATGCTCCACAGAGTAGGTAGATCCTAGGAGAAATCAGAGTAGCTAATAAGCTATGTGGACAACTTGGCTGGCTTTCTATTTCCGCACCAGTAGATAAGAGTTGTACAAATAGAGTTTAAAAAACAACTTAAGATTACTTAGATTAAAGTGTTTGAATTGATATTTTGTGAATTAGGCAAAAATAACCAGAAAAATACTAAGATGTTTTGTTAAATAGGCAAAAATACCAAGAAAAAACTAAGATGTTTTGTGTATAAAGCAAAACTACAAAAAAAAATACAAAGTTTATTAATAGTTATTAAAAATAAAAACTAAACATTAAGCAACAAAGGAAATGAAGCAGGATCAAACGAAATTAAGTCATTTTATTTTTTATTACAAAATAAATTAGAATTAGAATTAGAATTAGAATCCAGAATTAGAATCAAAAATTCTAATCTGCATGCATTTGAAATTTTTCTTTATTTTTATGTACACTTCACAATACATTTTGTTTTTTTATTATACACTTGCAGCGGGTATTATAATTTTGTCACGAATTGTGTAACACATTGAGGCAGACGTCTCAGAAAACAAAAGTTTGTATATTCGTGATCAGCATCAACAGCCGAGTCATGTCCGTATATCCGTCTGTCTGTCTGTCCGTTTATATGCGTTTTTCAAGACTTTGTTCTAGAGTTATTTTGATGAAACTTGGCACAGATGCTTCTTCTTTTTGCAGGTAGAACCTATAGTTGAATTGGACAGATCAGACCACTATAACATATAGCTGCCATAGAAACGAACGGTTGAAAATAAGTTTCTGTGAGAAAAACATTTGTGTTTTTCAAAATATCTCAACCAAATTTACTATATCTAAGTTAAAGAACGTTCTACACATGTTGACAGAATTTCATTAAAATCGGACTACTATATCTAATAGCTGCCATAGGAACAATCTGTTGAAATTTGCAAAAGTTTTCTGCAAGGGTATACACCTTTGGCACGCCGAAGATAACATTTCTTTCTAGTTTATTTTTAAATAAATCTAAGGAAAATGCATAAATACATATACAATTTTTACAAACCATCAATTTGAGTACACTCAGGCTCAAATTTTGTAAATAAAATTAAATAAAAATAGATTAAAAAAAATAAACAAAAACTAAACAGAACTGATTTCTTTTTTAAAAAATTTATTTTTTAAGGAACGTACAATATTTATTTAGACCCAACAATGAAATTGGTTCATTAAGTCATTTGATTTGAGATATCTTTAAAAAAATCTTTTATTTTTCCCAAAAGAACGTACGAAAATTAGAATATTTTGCAAATTGAAACTACTCTGGTCTATTGCTAAAAGATACAAACAATCAATCCAATCATGTTTTATAGATCTGAACTTCTTTATTGGAAGCTCGTTTTAAATGTTGTCAACTTTTAAATTGAACTATATATTTAAAATTTGTTCACTTCATAAGTAAACAAACAAACTGCCCAAATCAGTATGCCTCAACTGCAGAGCTCAATAGCAATTACAAAAGCAGCTAGCTTCATTAATGAAATGGCCATATTACCATACCCAAAAAAAAAAGAAGAAAATAAACTCGAAACACAAGGCAAACAAAAACCTTTGCATATTTATAGGCGCTGCGCATAACATTTACACTAATTTAAAGTTGAAATCGCCCCATCCGCCATTTGGACACTTGCTTAACATAGAGAAAAGCAATTTTGCAGTCATTGTCAAGCTTCGTGTTAAGATATTCGTATTTATGGCAACATAATTCAGCAAGGAGTAGCCATATGGTCACGTGTTAAACTCATAATTCAAACGCAATCTCACGGACTATTAAATTTAACGTGCAAGACATTTGTAAGGATTTGCGTAGTAAGAAAAAGGAAATAAAGAAGAAAAACAGTTACTAGCTACGCTTGTTATGGAAGTACTAGGTAACTTTTTAATTAAGCAGCTGCTATTGAAACTTATTACACGCCTTCTAATCCATTTAAGGAGACGCGAGAAAAATGGCGCATAATCAATTCAAAAGTGTCAGCGTTTCGGAAACAATACAATTTTCCTATGTGTAGCATTTTCTTGCGCAATTTTCCCACTACATCGGATTAAAATGTGATATGTTTGGGCTTGTTTACACACACACACACACACATACACACACATACATATATTCGGGGGTTGTATTAGAGACTGGCAGACAGACAGACAGACATGTGTTTGTTTACGAACTTGGCAGCTTTGTTTGGGACTCTCTCGCTTCTATGCTGGAGTGAGTCTTAATTTCCGCTTGGTAAGCATTTCTTCTTTCTTTTTTTTTTTTGTTCACAGCTTTTTTTTTTTTGGGGAGAAAAAAGACGGCGGCAGACAACGTTTGTTTATTTTGGATTTGTTTGTCTTTTTTCCCTTACAGCTTTCTTTTTTTTTTTCGTCTTTTCGCTTGAGTACTTCCGGTTACGCCGGAAGTGAAGACACAGACCAAAACACGCATGTAGCATGTCAAAAGCTGGAGCTTTAATTGTAACGAGTGGAAAATTGAATTGCAAGAGCACCTACCTCCCACCCTCCCTCACACATTACCCAACACAGAGCTGTATCTCTAAAGTCAGCCAGCAATTGATTCATACTTCAAGTAATTTGTGAAACATATTTTTCTATTCTAACTTTAAGCAGCTTTTTGCAATTCTGACACGTAGCCAAAATCGCAAAAGAAGTTGTTTTTTTTTTTTTTGTTCATCTAAAATTAGGCAGCACGTTTTGTGTTTGTACTCGTATTTGAGTTTGTGCACCTCTCTGACTACATATGCCGCATAATAAGTAAGACATATATGTAAGGGACCATGCAACATGATCTACTTCTTTTTTTTTTGTGGGCGTTAAAGATACTTTAAGAAAACTGTGGACATAAACACATTTAAATTTATAAACTATTTATAAGCAAGTAAATGACATGCTGGTGTTTGAATATCCTTTTGATTTGAAATTTAGATAAATATATAAAGAGTAAGTAGTTATGTACAAATTGAGGCTATATCTTCAATAATATATATTTTTTTCTTTAAGTTTTTGTCCATTTGAGGGTTGTGGCAAAACATTTGGTATACGAAAATCTACATATATAAATACGAGTATGCAGTTTCAATTTGACTTAAATTGTTCTCGCAATAATATGTGTTTCACATTATCTGCTAGTTGAGTTATTTTTAACTTTTGTATTCATTTATAATTGGCCCGGCAACAAAAATGTTACCAGGCATGACCAAAAATTTAGTTTACACTCGTAAGAGTAAACTCAAGCGTGAGCACAAGTGCAAGAATAAGTTGTTGAAAAACAATTCAAATAAAACGAAATAAGATATTCGCAGTTGAGCTAATTCAATTCACAACCCCAAGCTTATTTAAGGCTTGCTTTAACTTGTTGAGAATTATAAGAACAGCTGTATGAAAAAGCCCACTAGATACTTCAAGTTGAAATGTTGTGGTACTCTACAACGTATGTGTTTTGCAAAGTACATTTCTTTCAAATACTTTTATTCAAATTAGTGGTATGATAATAAGTAGAACATAACCATATGTACATAGTAACAAATACTGCAATATTAGTATTTTTGGATTAAGAAAATGCGGTCACACTTAACGGCACATGCACACATGCAAAGAAACAAAGAACGCAAAATGCTGTGTTCACGTATTGGGCTGGTGAAAAGAGACCTTCCGGCCATGTCATCTTACCATGCATACGCTCATTGTGAAATGAAAAACAATAAAATCAAATATTGGCAAAAAAAAAGATTTCAAAAATAAAGAAAAAACTATTGCAACACATATTTTAAACTTTAACGCGCCAAGTTGAAACATTTTACAACACCAATTCGTCGAATTTTACAACACTTTAAGCAAATCTTAAATGGTTTCATGCATCAAATAGAAACGTTTCCATTTCGTACAGTTTAACACACTTGATTAAAAGATACAAGACGAAAATATAAAAAAAAATTAACTTAGTGAAACTTTGTAACTTAAAGACTCAGCAGGCTATTCTGCTGCCAACATAACGGGGCTTTTTTATACGCCTATATGGAAGAAAATTGACGAAAAAGTTTGGCATGCAACTTTTCTGTTATTTTTCGATAGTCAGGAAACACAATTCCAATGCTTCGACTTAAAAATTGTAAAATGTGTGGATCAGGGGCAGGAAAATCTAAGCCCACACGGGCAGTTAATGCTGACCAGGGTCAAGTGTTTAACCGGACGAGCAAAGCCGCTGGTATAAGCTAGTACATTGAAAGTTTGGTGTCTATTGTCTTATTTCAAATCCTATGTAACGGATGCAGGAAATACACATTTTGATGTTCTTAAATAAAATCAAAGCAATGAAAGTGGAGAAATTCTTTTTCATTGAAAACAATGAAATGCATAAAATAAACAAAACAAAAATATATAAAATTTCTGTGAATGAATGCAAACAATTTTATTTTCAATTCAATTTAATTCCGCAGAAATTGCAACAATTGAAAAAAAACGGCAAATAATTGCTGGCAAAGTGCCACAAACATATGCAAACTATTATATTGCATTTTAACTTCAAAATTTATTTGTATTTTTACAAAAATTTTAAAAATGTAACTTTCTATGAAATGATAGATTTCCTTAAATCCAACAAGCTAAATCAGAGAAATGTGACAAATTAAGTTAAATTTTATGTTATTTATCAAATTATTTCACATCAATAACTGAGCTCAAGTCTAAAAGCGTAAGAAAACTGAACTGAATATACCAAGAATTTTGTATAAACTAAGAAGGTATGCCATTTGATAAGTTATTGTTGTGATACCTTTAAAAACATATGATTTTGAGTTCAAAAAGGATGCATCTTCAAGGACTTGAGCAACTTTACATCAAAAATCTTCAAAATCAGTAAACATACATCAGTTAAGCACCCAATTAGTTTTACTATATCACACACAAAATATTCTCAAATCAGACAAATATGTTGTTACTTGCAGCAGCCTCAACTTACAATGTAACCTGAAGTTCAGAACAACATCTACAGACTTCCTCCCACCCTCCCACTGCTCAGCCATTATAGTCCCACACAGCTTCATTATGGCACATCATCTAATCTAATTTAAGGCAGACGATGGCTTGTTGTTGCCTACATTTAGGCGCAGCAAGATTTCCGACTGATTTTTATGAGCAAAGCCAATGTCGAAAAAAATAAACGAAAAGCGCAATAATCGACGTTCGGCACGCACCAGAAAAACGACTGTCGGACGATAAACAGTGAGAGTTTTCATATGGTCGTAAGGTTCTTAAGGTCTTAAGGCGTATATGTGTGTGTGTGTGTGTGTGTGTGTTTGGCTAAGCCAAAAGGACGACATTACATTTTATTATCTATTATTTCGTTGCGCCTAAAATGCCACTACATTAGCTCAAAAATCCACACACACACACAGAGAGAGAGACGCAGAGGGGCAACAGGACATTTGGTGGCGACGCGACGTCGGAAGCCGCCAGCCGCAAAACGTAAACATTAAAACAGGAAACGGAAGTCGGTGCCACACAGAGAGGCAGACATTGTAATGTCTACGGTGGTTATGATTATTTCGCCTCGTTGGCTCGATTCACTCGGTTCCACTCGGTGTTAGGCAGTCGTCGTATGTGTGTTTTGCCATTTATTATTTTGTGTTTTGGTTACATTTTTCATATTTTTTTTTGTTTTTTTTTTGCCTGCCACACACTTTGGCACATTGTTGGTGTTACGTGTTTGCATACTTTTAGGCGACTTGGCTGCCACCAAAACAGCTAATTCTTTATGCATAAAGTGTTGCCTTCGTTGGGATTTCCGTTAG
The DNA here is from genome assembly GCA_949708635.1 of Hirtodrosophila cameraria. Taxonomy (NCBI): domain Eukaryota; kingdom Metazoa; phylum Arthropoda; class Insecta; order Diptera; family Drosophilidae; genus Hirtodrosophila; species Hirtodrosophila cameraria. The sequence continues at coordinate 74,417,652 of OX453090.1, read as the reverse complement.
CCAGTTCCGCTTTGTCGCTTATGCATTGCAAATTAGTTGTTAAAATATCTAAAATTGCCGCCAACATTTCACAACATGCATTGCAATCTTTTCTTTTTGCATTTTTGCACTATTCGAAAAAAAAAATTAAAAAAAAAAATATTTACTTTATTTTGTTGTTGTTGTTGTTGCCAAAGCAAAGAAACATTCTTTATGTTAATCCACAGTTTGTAAAGAATGTTTCAATTGCCGACCACTCGCAAAACGGACACGCCAAATAAAATTACGCGCACAAAATGTTGGAAATTCCTTAACGTTTTCTACCCGCAACTTTAGCAGGACGAACCGCGCGCCATCGTTGCCCAACAAGCACTGAAAAGGACACCGAATGCTTTCAGCGGCAACAGCAGCATTCAACAGCGGCTTCAATTTTGGGAAATTTCCTTTGGTAAGGACATTTGTTCGCTCACTGGAAAGGACCAACTGCAATTGACCTTAGCCTTCGTTTTGCCGGCTTGGTTCAATGCACCAGGAAGAGGGTTGTCCTTTCAATGTATCCCTTACTAAGGCATTTCTGAGGGGTAGCTTCCAAGCAAGGGGAAAATTGTTACCTGCGTATTCATGAAGTTCCAACAGGTTGACGTGTGACGTCATTGTTTTTAAGGGGAGCGCTACCAAAATTAATCCCTAGAGCAAAATTTCCCAAATGAAAAAAAATTTCACAACTTCTATTATTTCTATGCATTGGCATAGCTTGAATATTTTGTTCCATCATATGTAAAATTTCTGCAGCAGCATTCAACAGCGGGTTTTTTGGGAAATTTCCCTTCGAAGGGATATTTTTGACTTGAACCACGCTCACTGGAAGCAACCAATTGCAATTGACCTTAGCCTTCGTTTTGCCGACTTGGTTCAATGCACCAGGAAGCTGGTTGTCTTCCAAAGGAATTTCTTAGGGGTAGCTTCCACGCAAGGGGAAATTGTAACCTGCTCATACAAATCACGAAGTTCTAACAGGTTGGCGACTGACGTCATTGTTTGTTAGGGGAGCGCGAACAAAATTATTCCCTTGAGTAAAATTTCCCAACAAAATTTCGCAACTTATGTTGTTTTTATGTATTTTAGCGTAGTTTTAATATCTCTTCAAACGATTGTGTCTATGACAGCCATAAGATTTTGTCACTCGATTTTCATCAAATTTGGTCAGCTTGGCAGAAACATACTTTAGAATGGATAAATTTCGTTTATATAGAGCTTGAGGAACAACAAATTGTTTAACCAATTGCTCCTATGTCAGCTATAAGATTTGAATTTGCTCTGAATTTGATAAAGTTTTCATTAGTTTTTTGAGAATGTATATAAAATGCTGTGTACAATGGCTAACACGATATAAATTGCAGTAATACCATGGTATTTAAATTGCAACTTACTATTCTCATAAGTTGTTTTTATAAAAGGAATCAATCTTAGCAAGGTTTCAAAGCGATTTTGAACTGAATGTATCCGGAACTCTGAACTTAATTATAAACCGAATCTTGAACAGAAACAGATGTCTAAAACTTGGCCAAACTGGAACCAGAACACGAACCTATAAAGGTTCGTTTAATTGATGGTAAAAATTATCAAAATTTCATCAATATTATAGTACAATATAAACTTTAGTAACTACTATAAACCAGTCATTGAATGGTCTTGATCATCATTTCCTTTTTGAGCAGCTAGAGATGCAAAAAGATGCATCTATATCAAGTTTCATCAAAATAGCTTGGAAACTGAGAGTTTACTTCGCATAGAAATAGAAAGAGAGACAAACATGTTGAACTGTTCATGCTGATCAAGAATATATACTTTATGGGATTGGAGAAGTGTTCTTGTGTTACACATTTCGTGACAAAATCATAATACCCCTTGCAGAGAGTAAAGCAGGGAATGATGATTAAATATTATTGTAACAGAGTCTTACCACAAAGTACCTATAACTAAACTTACGGAAAACAATAGCACATTAATATTCAACAACTGTTTCATAATCAAGCTAATTGACGATCGTTTGCAACCCACAAACAGTCTGGTAATTTAAAACCAGTTTTGTATTCCATACAGTTGATCATTTCAATAAACAAATAAATATGTATAAATAGAGGGAATTGATTCAGAACTAATCAGTTCACTGCAAACTGTGTAGAAAATGCGTTTTTTACTACTAAATTGTTTGGCTCTCTTGGTTAGTTGCTTAAAGAAACGACTTAATAAACATATTTATAATTATGAAACACAATTACAGAGCCTTGCGAGTGCCATTTCGAAGGAAGATCAAGTACTCATAGCGAAACTCAAACTATCTGCCAAAAACACAATAAGACTGCTCAGCGAAACCAAACACAACTCGACTGTGCAAGTGGCACAATTAATTTTGGATTGCAAAATTGCCGATGATTTGGTATTGGCCAAGTTACAGGATGTCTTAAGATCTTATAAGCAGCCTGATAAGCTGCATATGCAAATGGAACGTGTCATACATACCGTTGAACTAACTGAAAAGCAGCGCCAGGCACGCCTAAATCTACTTACAAATAATGGTTATGAACAGATCATATCCATGGAGAATAAAATGAAAAAGCAACTCTTCAAAGCATTTAGAAAAGATGCCATGAAAGTGTTGCGTTATTTGAGCAATGCGGCTAAATATGAAAACAGTTTTGTATTTTCGCGATTATACTCGTTTATAATGTCGAATGATTCAAAACAGCTTGATATAACATTAGCATATGTTGATTTAGTTTTAACAAATGACGAAAAAGTGTATTCAAGACGAAAGAGAATAGAAACTTGAAAATTGATCCAAGGATTGCCGAAAACCCTAATCATGTAAGAGTGTATCAATAAGTTGTATAATTAAACCATAAATGAAAATGTTTTAAGAGTTTTTATTCTTGAATTTACAATATGTTAAGTTTCTTAAATGGCTGCAATATAAACCTTTGACAACCCAACAACAATCCACGAAATGCAATGAAATTTTCAGCAGGCAAAGCTTTAGTTTTGTTAAATTTTTTCTTTTTTTGTATGTCTCATAAAGCGACTTCTTGCCATTCATCATGTTTTCCATTGATAGCCCCCCCGCATGTAGACTTCCCGTTGCGTCTATAAAACAATAGAGCCGCAATTTCAATGCGACGCGCGATGCATGCAACAAAATAAAATGTAAATGGCACAGAAATTGCTAAAACCATCGAGGGAATTTCGGCAATAACTATAAAATGTCCGTTCTCGCAGGTTCTCGCGTATATGCAGTCAACCAGGGCCAGGATCAGAGGGTATAAGGGTTAGGGAAACGGGTAAAGGCAGAAGCAAAAGTCGACAAGGGTCGCCAACGTTGGCGCAGTCATTGGGTGAAGGATTAAAAAACGGCGACACAAAAATATTATCTCAATAGAACAATCTCAGGCCAGGAGGGACAAAAAACCGAAAATTAAGGCAAAACACTCACCCACATACAAACACACACACACAAGCATACACATACACACTCACACACGCACACAAACCCTTAGAAAGCCTTCCGACTGCGCCTGATAAAAACAAAGTGAAAATTTATGCAAAACAATGAAAGATACAGCCTGAAAACATAGCATTTAAAAAACAAAAATAACCAAAAAATAGAAAAAATTAGAAAAACAATACAATGACACGTGGAGGGCGGAACGGAGTGAGAGTTCCGCCGGAAGACAAATAACTTAACAGGCAGTTGGGACACTTTTCCGATAATCTTGCAAAACAAGAAGGAGCTATTTCTGGAATGCGAGAGATACATACAAAAACTTTACATACATAAATGGTAACAAGTCTCATCAAGATACGACACTGCATATGTTTAGATCGACGCCGCTGTTGATGCTGATCAAGAATATATAATATATAGTTTCTATCATTCTAACACAAAATAATATCAACTTCTGCAAGCGCATAAAAATTGTCCTGATTTGACAAAAATGATTACTTTTATTCACCCAAATCTCTTGATTGATTGTATTGCAATTGCATTCGCTTAAAAAAACACTTCGGTATCACAAAAACTCTATGTAAGGATATGTTACAAATCCTTAAATATAATTACAACCGATGTAGCCATCACTATATGTCACATTAAACGCGTCTGTCTCAAAAATCAACATCATTGTTGAAATTTTCCACAGATCATTGAAATTGAGTTTGAACCGATTCGGATGATAAACAATAGATTTCATACACCGTACTCTGCGAATTTTACGCATTTCCCGACAGGATTTTCCAAAATCAGAGGTTAGTACTTCACTTTTGGGATAAGTTGAAAATTTAGAATTCTACCTTAAATGGTTTGCGTTGTGGTCCCCAGCGAACGAATGAATGATGTTAAACTCTTTTATATATAGTCTAAAGTGTGGCGAAGCCACAGACCGTTGAACTGCTTTAATGGCAAGCAGTGTACTGCTTGAAGATTTCTTACACACACGTACAATTTACTTGGTTTTTTATCAACTTATTGCAATCTGAATAGGTCGAAACATCCAAATTGGCACACAAATGATTTATTCCCGATATTTTTACAAATAGCCAGTATTCAGAGTTAAGGAAGCAGTTTTTATTCCCTGTAAAGTAGGTTTTGTAACGTTTGCATAAATATAAGGATCTTTTTCTAATCGAAACAAAACCTGTGAAAATTATTTCGCGTCTTAAATATATCCCACTTAGCTAAACTACCCACAAAGTCAGACGTCTAAGACATTCGGAGTTATATTTCCCATTATTTCTACTATCAAGAGCATAAATCTTATTTTCATTGCTTAATCTTTTTAGTAAGGGTAGTATACAAAGAGTTATGGCATAATTCTGTCTATATAGTATTTACATTATTAATTTTTCAATTGGCATGCAAATTATTAATTTTCGTGATACAATTTTAAAATGCAGCCCAGTATATCCAGTTTTTTCAAGACCTATTTTGTAGGTATTACATTTCAACCAGAACGGGATATTCTGAACATGTGAAACTTTATTTCGTGTCTTGAATATATCCCATTTTATGAAACTGCCCAAGACATCGACACATTCCGAGTTAAATTACCAATATTTCAAATATCAAGACAAACAATTTATTCCCATAACGCTAAAACTTCATAATGTGTCAATCCCGTTGGGTATTTCTGAGTTAATACAATATCCATTTCAGTAGATTTCACATCCCACCACAGGACATTCTATCATTCCCACCTACATATATAATTCCCACTAAGCTACCCAATACGTGACACGTACAACACATTCGGAGTTCTTTTCCCATTATTTCAGAAAGCAGAGTCACACTTTATGCCAATTAATTTCCCTTTTTTATGTAGGCACATAATTTGTTTCTATTTTTAGACCAATTGAAGGGAATTTATCACACAAAACATACCTTCAATTTGAGCGCCATCTATTGAAATTTATTCGCAGCGTATTTGTTTTAAGCGTTGAACGGTAGAGTAAAGTAGGTTTTGTAACGTTTGCATAAATATAAGGATCTTTTTCTAATCGAAACAAAACCTGTGAAAATTATTTCGCGTCTTAAATATATCCCACTTATCTAAACTACCCAAAAAGTCAGATGTTTAAGACATTCGGATTTATATTTCCCATTATTTCTACTATCAAGAGCATAAATGTTACTTTCATTGCTTAATCTTTTTAGTAAGGGTAGTATACAAAGAGTTATCGCATAATTCTGTCTATAAAGTATTTACATTAATCATTTCTCAATTGGCATGCAAATTATTAATTTTCGTGATACAATTTTAAAATGCAACCCAGTATATTCAGTTTTTTCAAGACCTATTTTGTAAGTATTACATTTCAATCAGCACGGGACATTCTGAATATGTGAACCTTTATTCCGTGTCTTAAATACATCCCATTTTATAAAACTGTCCAAGACATCGACACATTCCGAGTTAAATTACCAATATTTCAAATATCAAGACAAACAATTTATTCCCATAACGCTAAAACTTCATTATGTGCCAATCCCGTTGGGTATTTCTGAGTTAATACAATATCCATTTCAGTAGATTTCACATCCCACCACAGGACATTCTATCATTCCCACCTACATATATAATTCCCACTAAGCTACCCAATACGTGACACGTTCAACACATTCGGAGTTCTTTTCCCATTATTTCAAAAAGCAGAATCACACTTTATGCCAATTAATTTCCCTATTTTATGTAGGCACATAATTTGTTCCTGTTATTGGACCAATTGAAGGGAATTTATCACACAAAACATACCTTCAATTTGAGCTCCATCTATTGAAATTTATTCACAGCGTATTTGTTTTAAGCGTTGAACGGTAGAGTAAAGTGGGTTTTGTAACGTTTGCATAAATATAAGGATCTTTTTCTAATCGAAACAAAACCTGTGAAAATTATTTCGCGTCTTAAATATATCCCACTTAGCTTAACTACACAAAAAGTCAGACGTCTAAGACATTCGGAGTTATATTTCCCATTATTTCTACTATCAAGAGCATAAATCTTATTTTCATTGCTTAATCTTTTTAGTAAGGGTAGTATACAAAGAGTTATCGCATAATTCTGTCTATAAAGTATTTACATTAATCATTTCTCAATTGGCATGCAAATTATTAATTTTCGTGATACAATTTTAAAATGCAGCCCAGTATATTCAGTTTTTTCAAGACCTATTTTGTAGGTATTACATTTCAATCAGCACGGGACATTCTGAATATGTGAACCTTTATTCCGTGTCTTAAATACATCCCATTTTATAAAACTGTCCAAGACATCGACACATTCCGAGTTAAATTACCAATATTTCAAATATCAAGACAAACAATTTATTCCCATAACGCTAAAACTTCATTATGTGCCAATCCCGTTGGGTATTTCTGAGTTAATACAATATCCATTTCAGTAGATTTCACATCCCACCACAGGACATTCTATCATTCCCACCTACATATATAATTCCCACTAAGCTACCCAATACGTGACACGTACAACACATTCGGAGTTCTTTTCCCATTATTTCAGAAAGCAGAGTCACACTTTATGCCAATTAATTTCCCTTTTTTATGTAGGCACATAATTTGTTCCTGTTATTGGACCAATTGAAGGGAATTTATCACACACACAAACCTTAAATTTGAGCGCCATCTGCGTATTTGTTTTTCATCGGTAGAGTTTTGTCAATGGATGGCGCTTTATTGGTTAAAATTTCTAAATAGATGGCGCCTTTTTGATTTTCTGCAACTGAGGGCGCTTTATAGTTCGAATTTCCTCAAAAGAGGGCGCTAGCAACTTTAACGCTTTAACAGGTATTGTACTTGTTGCAACATAACATTGCCTCAAGTGCCAGAGCAGTAAGAGCGAGAGACAACAATATCCTTGGTGCTGAGAGCGGGATACTATATATGTTATGGTTAGTGTGAGGTAGACGTCTATCGGTCTGTTGTCGTTGCAGCAGCTGTTGTTGTTGTTAGCTTGACTTTTTGTGAGTTTTTCGGGCTGTTGTTGTTGCTGTTGTTCTTGTTGTTGTATTTTAAGAAACACAATAAAATTTAAATTCAAAATAATCTTAAGGTTAAATCCTAACTAAAACGACATTCAACATTAAAATCAGTTAGGTTGTGTTAAAATATGACCAAAAACACATTACGCTTCTAAATCGATCTACTTTTGAAAAGAGAGAAATGGTTATCAAGAAAATACTGCGACAGGTTATACCAGTTATTAAAGTACATATATATTTTACCATAATATTAATGAAATTTTGAAGAATTTTGAAATCTATAATCGGAACTTTTATAAGCACAACAAAATGGTTGTTTCTTTTTCAGGTTTGGGTTCAAGAACGGCTGTGTTCACCTGTGTGGTTCACTTCAAGGCTCCGTACAAACCTATTCAGTTCAAAATCACCTTGCAGCATTGCTTAAATTGGATTAATCGAAAGTTCTCGACTAGAAGATCTGACTAGTTCCTTTCATAAAATCATGCTTGAACAGGAACCTATGTTGGGTTCGGGTAATTTATCTTAGAAGGTATTACAATTTTGTCACGGAATGTGTAACACATAAAAGACGATTAATTCCGGTTCAGCATCAACAGTCGAGTCAAACTAGCCATGTCCGTCTGTCCGTCTGTCTGTCTGTTTGTATAGGAAGTTGTCTCTCAGTTTGTTGCTCTTGTTGTTGATATCAATAAATGTGAAGCTTGTTTTTCTATCCACGCTCTGTGCTCTAGGCGAAACGATTCAACAATGATGTTGTAATGTTCGCTCTTTTTTGCATGGGCTAGAAAGAGAGAGCGAGATAACTCTGTCTCTGTCTCTCTCTTACTCACTCACGAGATCGCGCTGTATCTCTCTCACTCACCCTCTCTCTTTATTCTGTGCTCTTCAAATTTCTGATATCAATTAAAAATACCATTATTTATGATCTTATAAGAGGTAAAAGTCTAGTAAAAAAATCGACTAAGCGTCGTTTGACTGTAATTCTTAATATTATTTAAAAACCTAGTAGACTTTAAACTTTTCTACGTTTTTCTGGATTAGGAGCATCAGAGCTGTTCTAAAATGTAGTTAGTTTGTACTGAAGTTCCCTACAGTCAACATCTTATTTGCTTTTCTTATTTTTTTCAAATTTTAATCTTATTTAACACTATTTTTCTAAAATGTATCAATTTGATTTTGGGACAACTTTTTATTGCATTACATTTTTTGAAATGTATCAATATATTGTGACTTGGCAACAATATTCAATAAATGTATTTTAACGTTATTTTCTTATTTAAACATTATTATTATTTCAATCAATTTTTTCTGTGTATTCTTTCAATGCATCCATTATTGAAAACAGCAGACAACAAAAAATGTAATTCTTTTTTTCCCCAAATCAATTTCAGGTTAAATAAAACTGCCTAGTTGAGTTAAAAAAGTGGTTCACAGAAAAGTAAGAAAGTATAGTATAAAAAGTATAGAAAGAATTGCTTAAGTTAAGATACGTATTAAGTTCTAGAACTGCTATCAATTTGACTTGCCCATCTGCAAGACATATATCTCATTAAACCCTGCCAACCTCGCACCCTCCCCCATGACAACACCTTAACAGCTGGCAAATAACTGTCGCGAGCTTGTCAAATTGACATTACACACAACCAAACTGATAAAAATTCAGTTGCGAGTGGCGCGACAAATTGAGAGCTGTCAATAAAAAGTGTTTTGATTTTCAAACTTTGTGCTGCGGGCAATCAATTCTGGCAATCCAGGCAATCCAGCCAATCCACAACCAGGACAACTTGATACCATAGCAGGCAAGGACAAGCACAAGTACAAGCAGTTTGCCCAAACAATTAATCATTTCAATTTTCCAAACGACTTGGCGGCAGCAACAAAACAATTTGCTATCCTCGAGACCTACAAAGCAGTCGACAACAGGCAGGCTGGCAGGCAGGCAGACAGGACACAGTTGCAATGTCAGCAGCTGCCGTGTCCTTCCTTGTCAGTGGCATCCTTTGCTACTCCTTGCATTTGCATGTTGCCACTGCAATTGCCTTTTATGCCAAATGCGGCTGGGCAGGCCCAAACAAAATGACTTGGCGATTCCAGGCCAAGTCAATTTCGTGCACGAGGGCTGCTTTACAACTTCCCTGGCATTGAGCCATATATACATACATATGTTAGCCAGTCGATGAGTATATATATTAAAATTAAAATCAATTTGAATGTTGCAACTTGCAATATGCCATTTAGTCCTCTACATATATCGTAACAAAATTATAATTCATCAGCAAACTCATCCAAATCCTGAAATCTAGAATTGAAGGAGTCGGTAAACTGCAACAGCATTTTCTTACAAGATTTGATGACTTTATACTCAAACGGTTACAACCAGTTGTGCATTACAAGCGACCCTATGTACTTATAATTCTCAATCAGTTATTGCAAGCCTTGGTATAAGATGAACGATGTCAAATGGAGTAGTTACTCATCTTATTTCTGTTATCCATAAAAGAAAAACAATCCTTTTTTAGGTCGCTAAGCTTGACATCTTAAGTTTTTGGCCGTGCCTGGTGACGTACGTTGCCGGGCCAATTATAAATAAATGTAAAGTTCAATGAACTCGACTAGAAGAAAATTTGTAACGCAAATTATTACGAGCACATTTATGTAAATTTGGGTGCATATGAAGCTCTCAGATAACTGATATTTCCACAATGAAAGACTAGTCTACTTGACGCATACAGTGGACTGAAATAAAGAGTACAAGTCTAGTCGGTACTAACACAGTTACATGCCAAATTGTGACAGGCATTGCACACAACCAATATACTAGCCTCCTATGGCAACAGAGTATATTGAGACATTCACAATTACTCATAAATGTTGCTGATAATTAAATTAGAAAGGTTATCAAAGTCATTTCGCTTACGTCATATTAATTTCGCGTGAAGAAGTTCTTCGTTGATAAGCCGAGTATGGAATGTTGCCAAAAACAGTATATAAGCAGCCACAATTGCGTTGAATATTCAAACTTTTCTCAAGATGCGTTTCTTCCTAGTGTTCAGTTTGTTTTATTTGGTAAGTTTTCTAAAAGTAAGGAATTTATAAGCCAAACTTATACCTCAATACAATTTCAGAGCCTTGTCAGTGCCTTCCCGAGTTTACCTTTGGACCAATTAAAAAGAATTCCCGAAAAGGACAAAGTTCACATTCAGAAATTCAAGCATGTCGCTAAACATTTGTAGGAGCAGGCTATGAAGGATAGAATTCCAATAGGGTATTTAGTGTCAAAGTCAATTGTGGATTGTAAGACGGGTTCTCCAGAAATGATTAAAAAAGCGCAGGATTACCTTTCTTGGTGGGATTCAACAACCGATGATCACATAAATATGAAGGCTGTTTCTGTGAGTCGAAATATGCATGAAGTCTATTTATCAACGGATCTTGAAAAGAAGAATCTCTATAACACTGCAACTATAGGTGCATTCAACAATATCTTTGAAAACAGCGAGAAGAAGATGTATGAACTGGGAAGATCCCTAATTGCTGCTGCAAACACGATGTTGAGAAAACTGAGCGAAGACAAAAAGAATTTGTGCACCACATATATTGAGAGATTAAATAATCCAGATGAAAAGGAAGCTATCGAGGCTGCAGAAGCACTTTATTCTCACTTGAATTAAAGCAAATATATGTCAGATCATTTTTAAGAAACTAATTTTCCTACCATTTTAAAATATAATCATCCCCAATATAATTGAAGAACCTGACAGTGGTTCTTCTATGAACATACTGACTTAGGCTGAAAATAACTTACACAGAACACAGAGCAATCATGTTGGAGATTCTTACTCCATCAAGAAAAGCCGGTTCCAAAGACACCATTCCCATTTATAAAGTTATCATCATTTATAAACATATATATATCATTTATAAACATATCAATTGTTACTGAAAAGAGCCTTAGATTATACATTCTGGCTGCTATCAAGCTATACTTTTAATAAAACTAGCAACACATTAAATAGCTTTGGTTTCAGGGACCAAGTGCTTTGATCTTTCCTTCAATGCGTTAAAGAAATAAAATGGTATAAACAGAAGTTCAGATCGCTTAAGGAAGAGACAATAGAACAATAGTTGTCTTTACTGCAAGCGACTTCTGGAACAGTCCCTGGCTTATTATGGCTTCAAATTTAAAGTCAATTGCTTTTATCTTTTATTTTAATTGAATTCTTTTTATGGTTCTCGTATTCTGTCTTCCCTTTTGGCTTTGCATCTTCATCAATATCAATACGTATATAAATAAAGCATAAATTAGCTACGCAAATCCCGTTGGAAATTCAAGGAACCAAATCCGTGCAACAATTGCGACACGCTTGGCATATAAAGTGCGCCTGAAAGTAGGCTATCCATAAAAAATAAAGAATAAAAATGAATTATGTTGCTGCTGTTGGTTCGGTTCAAGGTCCAGGGGTCAAATTCAAATTACATTTGGCTAGTTCATAATACGCAGTCAAGCCTAACCAATGTTTCGCCTTGATGCCAACAGACAAACATACAAATCTCAATCTCAACGGCTTTGGTTTACCTTTTTAGTTTGTTCTGTGTCCCTAACTGTAACATATAAGCCCATAAAGAGGATCAAGTTCGACTGCTAAAACTGCAAACTGAAACTACCAGGCAGTAAATTTGCATGCGATCCAAACTTCTTTCTTCTTCAACCTTAAACGTCGAACTTGAACTATAAAAATCCAACGGCCACAAAACTTTCAACTCACATAAACATAAATTGTGGCCGTAATTTTCGGTCATGTTGCCAGTTGCCATGTGGTAATTGAGGGTTGGCAACTCTCTCAGCTCTTAACTGTTCAATGCCTTTGCCTTTGCCATATTCCTGTTTTTGTTCCTGTTTCTGTTTCTGTTATTGTAATTGGGCTTAAGTGTTCTGGCGTGGAGTCATTACGACCCATCCAAAAAAAGATTTAACATTATGTTTAATTTGTCTAATGCCTAAATCCTTCTATTATTGCGGTAGTTTGGGAATTCAGCATGACCTTAACACAAATAAATTAAATTCCAAAACAATACAATTTTTAATGGTTTTCATTATGTTAGTTAGATAGTTACCTGTTAGTTGTGTTCTTTAAAAAAAACAGAGCTTTTAAAGTTTACTTAGTTTTTTAACTCTATTTTTTCAAAAATTTAATGAATATTGGCTTGTGAAATGTTCGTCTTGGTATACATGTTGATATAAATCATTGGCAGATAAACTGTAAAGTACGGTTCCGTTGAACTGCTTGAAGTACAAGAAATGCACTGCTTGATGCGTCTATGTGTATTTGTATGTGTAATACTAATAATAATTAATAAAACGATGCTTTTCGGATTTTCAGAGTTGAGTGCAGCGTATCCCGCAGTCGAGTACACTCTTTTAATTTCCATTCATATCTTAGTTGGTTTGAAATTCTGGAGGGTACTTCAAACTCGAATGGAAGATACTTTGTATCTATGTCTAAAATCCCATGGTGCTCATTAACGAACCTTCATGCCGTTGCTTCATGGGTACAGCTACCACTCTAAGATCGCGATTCAATAATAATATGCTAGATTTGAATAGAATTATTCTGAATTAGTACGATTGAAATGACCTTTTTAATGAACGAATGAACTACGTTTCTGATAACGATTCGTTTAAGTGATTTGAGTTCCATGAAGAACACATGAAACGACATAAATTTACTGTTAAGGCTTAATCTTAACTTGAGAATGTGTGAAAAATGCAAAAACTTATGTTCTTTGCTTGAATTTGAATCAGAAATTTGAGCAAACACATTGTTTGTTTATGGCAGCAACATATTTTATTTTTCAAATCTTTTTGAAACGCTTTGAAGAACTATTATAATAAGCATCGTATTTAAGAAATATTTTTGACTGTTGTAGCTGTTCTTAGGAGATGCTCAAGCGAAATACATCAAAATATCCAGAGTTATTTTATTTGTTCACGGTATAAAATTCAAATTGCAGAATAGTTATGTTCTTTTTTTCCAGTGTAATAAATACTTATTTGCAAAGGCAAGAGTGTGCTTTAAACATGTATAATTACCGATTATACAAAGACATTTACTGAACCGAGGCAATTACTCAGAACAGTTTCTGATCAATTAATTAGAAAGGTTATCAAAGTCAAACCGTTAAAGTCATCTAAATTTCGCATGAAGCGTTCAACTTTGATAAAACTACAATTGCTTTGAATATTTAAGTTGTATTCAAAATTTTATCAAGATGACATGTCTGTTTTGGTTTTTATGAATTTAGTTCAATATCAGCAGACAACTACATTCAATTGAAGCTTTTGAACGCACAATCGATATTGTTTTGATTTAAAAAGTTGACACTTGAAAATCGCTAGCCTCGCCGCCTCACCCAACGAAAAGCGTCATCGTCTTAATGCGGACTCAGACGTTCTGATGCTGCATATCTGCGGTATTTGAAAATGCCTGAAAAGCATGTGACAACCAAGATAAGCAGCATATCAGAATGTTTGTAGAGTACTACAACAATAGTTTTTCAATTGATTATATTATGTGCCCTCTCGGGCTTCCAAAAATTGCCGTAGTGGACGGTATTTCACGTCCCCATGGCGGGGTATTGGTTAAAGTTTTCAACTAGCAATAATCGCACCTCAGTAGAACTTCATTAGTTACGATATCGCCTCTGCGCAAAGATAACTTAACATTGACAAACAGCAGCAGTATCATACAGCTAGGTCTAGAACCAGTTGAGAACTATAAAAACGTAGCGTGAAAAAAAGTACAAAATTGTAGCAGACTTTAAGGCGCCCACTTGGCAAAGGGCAAGGCAACAAACGGATTTCAGGTAAAGGAAAAATAATAAAATAAAGGTCAGTTATGGCTAGTTCGGCGCGTTTGTTGATGTTGAAGGCATAGAAATTAGGAATATATATACATATATTTTTATAAGCATGAAGATGCCGGCAAGTAAACATAAAACTGCTAAAAGATCAAGAATCAGCGTAATGTGTTTTGCTCAACACATGCAAACATATTGTTTTTAGGGCATTTTATATGCTCATTTATGTATTAGTTATTACTTATAATATATAATGTTCCCATATAAATAACATAGGCTGTATCATCAGCATTTCTAAACATACCTATTAACTGAAATCGCTTCAAACTTTGCTGCCAAAGTATCGCAATGTTAGGCATTTAGCCGACAAAGCATTTCTGTCAACTAAATAGTTTTCAAGCAGCGCCCAACCCTCAACCCCCAACCCTTAAAGCCATCCCAATGCTCATTAACTATTATCATTGTTGAATTTCGTTGCATATTTATGTGAAGTTGGCGAAGCGTTGATTAAAATTCCCATTGCTTGAAAGATGTAATGAAATTAATGAAAAATTCATGCATCAAGTAAAAGCCGCGCGAGGGTGAGGGCGACAGCATGGCTGCCCAAAATATATATTCAAAGGGGGGTAGGGGGCGGTAGTTGCCTACTTTAAAATGCAAAATAGCCACTTTTGCGGCAGGACAGAAGCAAACTTTTTTTTTTTTTGTGCTGTGCGCTCGGGTCTTTGTCATAAAAGATTGAACAAGTTGTAGGCAGAGGCTAAGTGCCCGAGCAGCCCCAAAGTCAAGAGTGTCAAAGGCACACAGAAGACTCCAGCAAAAACCGAAAGAAGAAGGAGAACAAGCTACTCCTAACTCTGCCGCTGAAAAAAAACAAACTTGGGAACAAAGACAGCTACGTTGCGACATACAGAATACCGGAAATCCGTTTCATGACAAATGCGTCACATTGTCGTGCCGGAGTGTTAAGCGCGAGCAGCGCCAGAGGTGGAACAAAGAGGGGTGCTGGCGGGGGGTAGTAAGGACAACTAAGCCGGCAAACAGGCAATGAAATTCCTTCAATGGCAGCACGTGACTTTGCCCCAAAAGAAGAAGAGCGAGCATAAAGCCACGACATTGACATTGAGAGAGCAAATTGAGAAAGAGAGCGAAGGACTACTGCATAGCGCCTGCGCTGCTCCTTCAGCATGAAACCAACAACAATCTAAATGTGCCGGCAGCTTCAGCTTCGCATAACTTTGGCATTTTAATGAGAAATCCATATTTATGTTGTTTGTTTTGCCAAAATAAAAAAAAGAGAGCAAAACGTTGTTGTTGTTTGTGCCAAAAAAAAGAAAGAAAGAAAAAAGGTTGCAGGCAGCATATGCGGCGAAAAGTGAAATTACTGTTGCCGACGGAGGGGGTGTGGAGGGGTTCAGTGGGTAGCTGGTATAGGGGGAGTTGTACACAAGCAAATTCTTGTTGCTTGGGCACTTACCAGGGACTTGGCGTAGCGGCATTTTGTAATCATTTTTAATGGGCTACGTCTGGAGGCGCCATATGCCAGTAATATCGCAGTTCAAAAAAAAAGTAAACGGACAAACACAGCATAGAAATATTCAAACATTAGAAAACTCTCAACATTTGTTAATAAAGGTTGCATTAGGAGCTAACAACAGCAAAATAGAACTGGCTTCATTTAAATATAATGATAAAATAACATATGCTAAAACAAAAGCAAACTAATTGTGAAAGTTTCATTTTCAAATCAATTACTTAAATTATTTGTTAAAACAAAACATTTTGTGAACGGCCATAGCCTAGTGGGAAGGTATCCGGCCTGGTAACACAATGAACCGAGTTCAATTGAACTGTTGCTCTATAAATGTAGTCAATATTTATGAGTCAGAAAGGTAACAGTCCTTATGGTCCAGGTGGGACAAAATAAATTACTTTGTTTTTTTTTTTAATCTAAACCCTTTCTGCGAAATTATCGTATGTGCCAAAGAATTTCATTTCCTTTGCTTTCGCTGCCAACTTTGTTACCAAATTTAACAAACATATATGTTTTTATTTAAATATAATGATAAAATAACATTATATACCTATGGTATATACCAACGTGTATACCAAGTGTGGTTGCTCTAGCCTAAAAACTGTTGAAACAAGTAAGAACGTTGCAGTCAGGCTCACCCGACTGCGATATACTCTGTTTTCTGTTTACTGGGGCGGGGGTGGGCGTGTCAAAATTTTTTTCTCCAAACTATCGATGAGATCAAAAGTATTCATGCTGCAAAATTTGGGGTTTCTAGCTATAAGGGTGTAAGAGATTCAGATTTTGCTCATTTGCAGGGGCGGTAGTGGGCGTGGCATTTTATATTAACTAACTATATCATACAGGTCGATCGAGAATGTCGTCAGTAGTCTTCATGCCAAATTTGGTGACTCTAGCTGCAAAACTGCAGAAGATATAGATTTTTGCGGTTTGTGGGGGAAGGGGTGGGGTTGGGGGGGAAATCTTGACACTTTGTCTGCCTATGGTATATACCAACATGTACACCAAGTTTGGTTGCTCTAGCTTCAAAACTGTGGAAAAAACCTGCGTTCATACGGACAGACGGACAGACGGACGGACAGACGGACAGACGGACATTTCACAAACCCAATATACTCTTTTTTTCCATTTTGGAAAACAGAGTATAAAAACTGCGTTCATACAGACAGACAGACGGACAGACAGATAAACATGGCTAGTTTGACTGGGCGGTTGATGCTGATCAAGAATATACTTGTTTTTCTAAGACGTCTCCTTCTGCCTGTTACAAACATTTAGAGTACTTTATTACTACCTTTTACCATTTTTAATGGGTACAGGGAGTAATAAGTAAATAAAAAGGCACTATCTATGACATCAGTATATAATATAAAGTTTAATTTTAGTCCTAAACTAATTCCTTTCATAAAATCATGTTTGAACCGGAACCTATGTTGGATTCGGGTAATTTATTTTAGAAGGTATTACAATTTTGTCACGGAATGTGTAACACATAAAAGACGATTAATTCCGGTTCAGCATCAACAGTCGAGTCAAACTAGCCATGTCCGTCTGTCCGTCTGTCTGTCTGTTTGTATAGGAAGTTGTCTCTCAGTTTGTTGCTCTTGTTGTTCAATAAATGTGAAGCTTGTTTTTCTATCGACGCTCTGTGCTCTAAGCGAAACGATTCAACAATGATGTTGTAATGTCCGCTCTTTTTTGCATGGGCTAGAAAGAGAGAGCGAGATAACTCTGTCTCTGTCTCTCTCTTACTCACTCACGAGATCGCGCTGTATCTCTCTCACTCACCCTCTCTCTTTATTCTGTGCTCTTCAAATTTCTGATATCAATTAAAAATACCATTATATATGATCTTATAAGAGGTAAAAGTCTAGTAAAAAAATCGACTAAGCGTCGTTTGACTGTAATCCTTAATATTATTTAAAAACCTAGTAGACTTTAAACTTTTCTACGTTTTTCTGGATTAGGAGCATCAGAGCTGTTCTAAAATGTAGTTAGTTTGTACTGAAGTTCCCTACAGTCAACATCTTATTTGCTTTTCTTATTTTTTTCAAATTTTAATCTTATTTAACACTATTTTTCTAAAATGTATCAATTTGTTTTTGGGACAACTTTTTATTGCATTACATTTTTTGAAATGTATCTATATATTGTGAATTGGCAACAATTTACAATAAATGTATGTTAATGTTATTCTTATTTTTATCAATTACTTCTATATACCAAGTTGGTGTCGAGTGGCACGACAAATTGAGAGCTGTCAATAAAAAGTGGTTTGATTTTCAAACTGTGCTGTGGGCAATCAATTCTGGCAATCCAGGCAATCCACAACCAGGACAACTTGAAGTGGTCGAAATTTCCATTTTTTATGTATATATTTATTTTTTAAGTATTTATTTAAAGCAGTCATCGCCAATTATAAATCTCCAACATTAATCGCTGAAATTGAGTTAAACAATTGATATTGATATGTACTTACAAAACATTTTATGATTTGATTGGAAATCGAACCCAGGGTTTTGTGTGTCAGAGCTCAAAACCTTTTGCTGCACATATTTCCATTATTGTTCGAGTATAAAGAAGCTAAAAAGTTGATGCCTTCAAGTGTTTACAAAAACTTTGAAGTATAAACAGCAAATGCAAAAGCAATCCAAGAAGAAAGTCATCCGTAGTTCTCAAATCAAATTTGATGACTTTTAAAATGTGATAGATATATTGAATGAATTGCGAGGCTTGATCAACAAAATCTTTGATATGCAAGATTTAGTTAATAGATTAGAAGTTTTCGAACTAGGTACAGGATATTTTCAAAGTCGAGTACTCCTGAGTTGATTGCCAAAAATATAAATTGACTTTTAACTATGCCACGTCCGCGCCATGTCACAATAGAGTCATAACGCCATCATTCCAACAAAGTCATAAAAATAGCAGCTTAAATAGCAACAGCATGTCTAGCATTTTCTCCCCTTAGACTTGACTCCTCTGCAAAACGTCGTGGCGGCATTCACGTTGTTACCAACAAAAAAAGCGTCCACTTCACACTTTTTGCTCTGGCACTTTTGCCCAGCTTTAATAAACGACAGCAAAAATAAAAAACAAAAACAAAGCGAAGAGCGGCAAAAATTTTATGCTTTTATTGTGCAAATAAAAACACGCGGAAACTACTTAATCAAGTTTCATTCGCAGCCGGCTTCCAGACCTATATACATGCATACATACGTACCTACATACATACGTACCTACATACATACGTACCTACATACATACGTACCTACATACATACGTACATACATACCTACATACTTACATACACACAGACACAAAGATATGTAAGCACATAGAAAGAGCAGCATAGATGCAGACCTCAGACCCGGATGTGTGACGGCATGCGGAAGCGCCGTGTTGTATGCAACAGAAAGCAAAAACAAAGCGCGGCAAACAGCAGCAAACTTTACCGACGTTTTTTTTTGTGATTGTTAGCACAAAAACAACAAACTCCAAAAAAAAAAAAAGAAAAAAACAACAGATAAATATATATGGGAACACTGAAAGCTGAGACAACATGCAAACCTAAAACAAATGCAAGCATTCAAGCAGGTTGAAAGTCAGATGCTCTGCATTGAATAGAGTTCTGAATTGTTGTATTAAAACGTTGTTTAGACGTTGCAATTATTGCGTGAAATAAACTTACATGCAAAATCTTGCTTGCAAAAAAACGGTTCGTACCAGACAATTGCACAGACGCGTTTTACAGCACTTGTATTTCTCATTTAAAATACTAGTTCAATAAAAAACCGTGCAATACAAATATCATACAAATCAAACAAAGGCCAAATTATGAATATTTATAGTTCTTTTTATTAACGGCATTGATAAAAAAGTTTCACAAAGAAAAAACGATTGCGACATTCATTTCAAACTTTAACGGGCCAATTTGCCATGTTTTACAACACCAATTCGTCAAATTTTACAACACTTTAAGCAAATCTTGAATGGTTTCATGCATCGAATAGAAACGTTTCCATTTCGTACAGTTTAAGACACTTGATTAGACGATGCAAGACGAAAATTTAAAAAAATTAACTAACTGAAAACAAAAGAAAAAAGAAATAATAAAAAAATAAAAATATTTATAATAAAAGTTGCGGCCGGCAGGATCAGATCCTTGAACTTTCTCAACGACAGTCGACACTCTTTCCCCTACGCCATCAAGGCTTTGACAATTCATCAAATAAATAATTATTTGAAGCAACAGGAAAACGTGTGTTTCCTGGTTTTTCTTATGTTCTAAATATACTCATGAAATCTAGAGATAACTACCTTTTCAAGCATATATTTTGTATACACATATGTTGACATCGAAACAGTCAAAATCTAAAAATAGATACTTATAGACTCAGCAGGCTATTCTGTTGCCTACATTACGTGGCTTTTTCATAAACCTGTTCTTATAATTCGTAACAAGTTAAAGCAAGCCTTTCATTAGGTTGCAGTTGTAAATTGTCTTAGTTAGCTCAACAGCGAATATCTTATTTCGTTTTACTACAATTGTTTTCCAAACGCATCTTCTAGGTCTTCTTA
The DNA here is from genome assembly GCA_949708635.1 of Hirtodrosophila cameraria. Taxonomy (NCBI): domain Eukaryota; kingdom Metazoa; phylum Arthropoda; class Insecta; order Diptera; family Drosophilidae; genus Hirtodrosophila; species Hirtodrosophila cameraria. The sequence goes on along the minus strand of OX453090.1, from coordinate 74,397,152 downwards.
TTGTATCTGCGACTACGCCTGGGCTCGCTCTAATAATGAGTATAAACTAAATTTTTGGTCGTGCCTGGTGACTTTTTGTTGCCGGGCCAATTATAAATACATATAAAGTTCAAAGAACAAAAACGTTTATGCAAAATCTGCATAATATTGTAATCTTTTGCCTTATTTAATAATAGCTACTACTAACAGCTAATCACCTACACACTGTCTAAATCAGTTCATAGTAGTATGTGTATAGCATATAAATCAAGTCAGTTACTTTATTAAGATATCTCTGCTGCGTTATCTTGACTGCGTTGCATATCGTTTCACACGCCTTATACACCCCATTAACCTATTATTAATCCAAACGCCAGCGCACACAATGTGCGCCCAAGAATGTTTCTATCCGAGAAGAGTTGAAATTTATGACAGCAATTAGCGGGCAAGGGGCGTGTCTTGGGACGAACAGCCACAAAAAAAAGAAGAAGAACAAAACACAAAAACAAAAACAAAAACAAATTTCTTCAATTAATTTGTTGAGCTGTTCAGACAACAAAACGCGCACATCAATCAAGACCTAGTCAAAGAGAACGAACCTTTCGTCCTGGGTGTGAAAAATCGACAAATGGCTAAGAATGATGGGTGGGGGGGGGGGTACATAAGATGCCGCCCAGTTTTTGTGTTGGTCGCGTGCCGCAAGAAGCAGCTCGTAAATTAAAGTCTTATTTTTAATTACATAGCACTCAAGTTGAATTTTAAATGCTGCCTTTCGCATTTTGACCAACAAACTTAAACGTTAGAAGTGTTTGTCACTTACCTGTATCGTTTCCGTGGCGGAATATTTCCGATTGTAGTCGACATGATGTAGATTCGGCATGCTGGCTGGCTTACTGATAATGCCAACGGATAAGGCTGTTTAACACGTGTCCTTGTCGTCCTTGTCGCTCTGGGGGTGGCTCAGGGCAGGAATACTCGCTGTGGGGTAGTACTTCTTGCTGTGCATCGAGATATGTCACTTTATGATACATTTGTGTTAATTTTTTTTGTTGCCCTCGTTGTCGTCGCTTCAAATGGTTTAATTTGACTGCAAAAGAGAGCAAAAGGACGAAGGACGTAAGTATGAAAAAAGGAAAAAAATGAATTCAAGCGAAAGTTCAAGTTGGCAAGAAGTGTAAATTACTTTCCCCCAGTTCAGCCTCTAGGGCTTGTTTACCCATGTCGATATTGTTAATGCGCCACGTGTAACGCATCGGGCAATATATGTGTGTGTGTGTGTGTGTATGTGTTAGAGAGAAAGAGAGAGAGATACAAGCACGGGCGGTTGGGTTTTCCGGATTTATTGCCAAGTTTACGCTACGTGCTTTGACTAAATTTATAAGCTAAATACACAAACCAAAAAAAAATAAAGCAATATACAAGCATAGGCAAATAGCATAGCCGAAACATTGTTGCACAATTGACAATACATATAGATAATGTTAATACCTAAGATCTGGCCAGACTTTCATATATAGTTACAAACGAAGCCAGACTTTTTTGCACAGAAGCAAGTATATAACTATGCTACTGTTTAGGCATTCATGCTCATGGCTTAGACGATTCAATTAACTAATTAGACAAGAGTTTAATTTGTGCGATGCGACTTGCATGACAACATTTGCCATGAAACAGAGAGAAAGAGAGAGGAAGACAACTCCCAACTTCCTGCTTCCCCCGAATGAGTGGTATGTTTGGCTAATTGACTTTTGTAGCTGTCATAAATGTTGACATACATTAAAAGCATCCCCTCAGTTTTGTCTGAAGGATGCGCAACAGTTTCCAAGTGCGAAACAGTTTTGAACGCTTATTAAACTTTATGTATAGACATTTTACAACTACAAATTACGACTAACACAAACTGTTTCAAATAATCGTAAAGTTCTTGTCATTTTTGGCTACATAAAACTAAACTCATTAACTGCCTGTGTGCGCTTCTATGTAATCAATTTTATATATATAAAGCAAAGTCGTAAAAGTAAAATTGACTGATAAGAATATCACCTAATTTAAACTACTTGAAAATGCAATTTTTATACTCTTTTTTTAATTTTTTTGGGTTTGTGAAATGTCTGTCTGTCCGTCTGTTCGTCCGTCCATCCGTCCGTCCATCCATACGTCCGTCCATCCGTCCGTCCATCCATCCATCCATCCGTCCGTCCATCCATCCATCCGTCCATCCATCCATCCGTCCGTCCATCCATCCGTCCGTCCATCCGTCCGTCCGTCCTTCCATCCGTCCGTCCGTCCGTCCATCCGTCCGTCCGTCCATCCATCCATCCGTCCGGCCGTCCGTCTGTCTGTCCGTATGAACGCAGTTTTTTCCACAGTTTTTAAGCTAGAGCAACCAAACTTGGTATACATGTTGGTATATACCATAGGCAGACAAAGTGTCAAGATCCTCCCCCCCCCCCCACCCTTTCCCCATCAAGCGGCAAAAAACTTTATCTTCCACAGTTTTACAAAACTTGAATGATTTTTCTAAAAACACAATTGCCGCACTCACTTCTGGGTCCGCAAAGAAGCGAAGAAAGAGTATATCGCAGTCGGGTGCATCCGACTTCAACGTTCTTACTTGTTCTTTTTGCATATGTTATTTTATCATTATATTTTAATAAAAACATATATGTATATTAAATGTGGTAACAAAGTTGGCAGCGAAAGCAAAGGAAATGAAATTCTTTGGCACATACGATAATTTCGCGCAAAGGGTTTAGATTAAAAAAAAAAAAACAAAATAGTTTATTTTGTCCCACCTGGATGCCGATCCCTAATGGACACTGTTTAGTCCCATAAGGACTGTTACCTTTTCGACTCATAAAAATTAACTACATTTATAGAGCAGCAGTTCAATTGAATTGAACCCGGTGTCTTGTGTGTCAGAGCCAGATGCTTTCCCACTAGGCTATGGCCAGTCACAATTTGTTGCATTTCAATGGGTATTATATATTGTGCATATCAATGTCAATTGTTTAACTCAATTTCAGCGATTAATGTTGACAATTGGCGATGACTACTTTAAATAAATACTTTTAGACAAGTAAAACTAATAACATAAATAAATTAAAATAAAAGCTTATATGGATTTTTAACTGATTAGAAAGTTCAAATAATGTATGTGTACTCGACTACGAGACACGCTGCACTCAACTCTGAAAATCCCAAGAGCATCGTTGTATTGTATAGTATTACACATACAAATACACACGGACGCATCAAGCAGTGCATTTCTTGTACTTCAAGCAGTTTAATCGAACAGTAAACCCTTTGTTTGCCCATCATTTATAAACAAATGTATACCAAGACGGAGATTTCACAAACACAATATTCATTAAATTTAAAAAAAAATAGATTTAAAAAACTATGTAAATTTTAAAAGCTCTGTTTTTTTTAAAGAACACAACTAACAGGTAACTATCTAACTAACATAATGAAAACCATTAAAAATTGTATTGTTTTGGAATTTAATTTATTTGTGTTAAGGTCATGCTGAATTCCCAAACTACCGCAATAATAAAAGGGTTTAGGCATTAGGCAAATTAAACATAATGTTAAATCTTTTTTTGGATGGGTCGTAATGACTCCACGCCAGAACACTTAAGCCCAATTACAATAACAGAAACAGAAACAGGAACAAAAACAGGAATATGGCAAAGGCAAAGGCATTGAACAGTTAAGAGCTGAGAGAGTTGCCAACCCTCAATTACCACATGGCAACTGGCAACATGACCGAAAATTACGGCCACAATTTATGTTTATGTGAGTTGAAAGTTTTGTGGCCGTTGGATTTTTATAGTTCAAGTTCGACGTTTAAGGTTGAAGAAGAAAGAAGAAAGAAGTTTGGCTCGCATGCAAATTTACTGCCTGGTAGTTTCAGTTTGCAGTTTTAGCAGTCAAACTTGATCCTCTTTATGGGCTTATATGTTACAGTTAGGGACACAGAACAAACTAAAAAGGTAAACCAAAGCCGTTGAGATTGAGATTTGTATGTTTGTCTGTTGGCATCAAGGCGAAACATTGGTTAGGCTTGACTGCGTATTATGAACTAGCCAAATGTAATTTGAATTTCACCCCTGGACCTTGAACCGAACCAACAGCAGCAACATAATTCATTTTTATTCTTTATTTTTTATGGATAGCCTACTTTCAGGCGCACTTTATATGCCAAGCGTGTCGCAATTGTCGCACGGATTTGGTTCCTTGAATTTCCAACGGGATTTGCGTAGCTAATTTATGCTTTATTTATATACGTATTGATATTGATGAAGATGCAAAGCCAAAAGGGAAGACAGAATACGAGAACCATAAAAAGAATTCAATTAAAATAAAAGATAAAAGCAATTGACTTTAAATTTGAAGCCATAATAAGCCAGGGACTGTTCCAGAAGTCGCTTGCAGTAAAGACAACTATTGTTCTATTGTCTCTTCCTTAAGCGATCTGAACTTCTGTTTATACCATTTTATTTCTTTAACGCATTGAAGGAAAGATCAAAGCACTTGGTCCCTGAAACCAAAGCTATTTAATGTGTTGCTTGTTTTATTATAAGTATAACTTGATAGCAGCCAGAAGGTATAATCTGAGGCTCTTTCCAGTAACAATTGATGTTTATAAATGATATATATATGTTTATAAATGATGATAACTTTATAAATGGGAATGGTGTCTTTGGAACCGGCTTTTCTTGATGGAGTAAGATTCTCCAACATGATTGCTCTGTGTTCTGTGTAAGTTATTTTCAGCCTAAGTCAGTATGTTCATAGAAGAACCACTGTCAGGTTCTTCAATTATATTGGGGATGATTATATTTTAAAATGATAGGAAAATTAGTTTCTTAAAAATTATCTGACATATATTTGATTTTGATTCAAGTGAGAATAAAGTGCTTCTGCAGCCTCGATAGCTTCCTTTTCATCCGGATTATTTAATCTCTCAATATATGTGGTGTACAAATTCTTTGTATCTTTGCTCAGTTTGCTCAACATCGTGTTTGCAGCAGCAATTAGGGATCTTCCCAGTTCATACATCTTCTTCTCGCTGTTTTCAAAGATATTGTTGAATGCACCTATAGTTGCAGTGTTATAGAGATTCTTCTTTTCAAGATCCGTTGATAAATAGACTTCATGCAAATTTCGACTCAAAGAAACAGCCTTCATATTTATGTGATCATCGGTTGTGGAATCCCACCAAGAAAGGTAATCCTGCGCTTTTTTAATCATTTCTGGAGAACCCATCTTACAATCCACAATTGACTTTGACACTAAATACCCTATTGGAATTCTATCCTTCATAGCCTGCTCATACAAATGTTTAGCGACTTGCTTGAATTTCTGAATGTGAACTTTGTCCTCTTCGGGAATTCTTTCCGATTGGTCCAAAGGTAAACTCGGGCCGGCACTGACAAGGCTCTGAAATTGTATTGTGGTGTAAGTTTGGTTCATAAATTCCTTACTTTTGGAAAACTTACCAAATAAAACAAACTGAACACTAGGAAGAAACGCATCTTGAGAAAAGTTTGAATACAACTTAAATATTCAACGCAATTGTGGTTGTTTATATACTGTTTTTGGCATCATTCCATATTCGGCTTATCAACGAAGAACTTCTTCACGCGAAATTGATATGACGTAAGCGAAATGACTTTGATAACCTTTCTAATTTAATTATCGGCAACATTTATGAGTAATTGTGAGTGTCTCAATATAGGAGGATAGTATATTGGTTGTGTGCAATGCCTGTCACAATTTGGCATGTAACTGTGTTAGTACCGACTAGACTTGTACTCTTTATTTCAGTCCACTGTATGCGTCAAGTAGACTAGTCTTTCATTGTGGAAATATCAGTTATCTGAGAGCTTTCTATGCACCCAAATTGACATAAATGTGCTCGTAATAATTTGCGTTACAAAGTTTCTTCTAGTCGAGTTCATTGAACTTTATATTTATTTATAATTGGCCCGGCAACGTACGTCACCAGGCACGGCCAAAAACTTAAGATGTCAAGCTTAGCGACCTAAAAAAAGGATTGTTTTTTTTCTTTTATGGATAACAGAAATAAGATGAGTAACTACTTCATTTGACATCGTTCATCTTATACCAAGGCTTACAATAACTGATTGAGAATTATAAGTACATAGGGTCGCTTGTAATGCACAACTGGTTGTAACCGTTTGAGTATAAAGTCATCAAATCTTGTAAGAAAATGCTGTTGCAGTTTACCGACTCCTTCAATTCTAGATTTCAGGATTTGGATGAGTTTGCTGATGAATTATAATTTTGTTACGATATATGTAGAGGACTAAATGGCATATTGCAAGTTGCAACATTCAAATTGATTTTAAACCTTATATATATATACTCATCGACTGGCTAACATATGTATGTATATATGGCTCAATGCCAGGGAAGTTGTAAAGCAGCCCTCGTGCACGAAATTGACTTGGGCTGGAATCGCCAAGTGATATTGTTTGTCACGGGTTGGCCCGGTATTACAGTAACGCCAGGACTTGCAGCAAGCATCTTGCCGATGGTTGCCAGAGTTTATTTGGCTTTGTGTAAACACTTAAACGAAAAGATGTGGCATCACCCTGCCGTAATAAACTAAGTGGCAACCTGTTTACAATTTATGGCCAGATAATTGTGTATAAAACTGACCCAAATCAAAGAATTAGCAAATTTAAAATTGAACAAGTAAGAACGTTGCAGTCGGATGCACCCGACTGCGATATACTCTTTTTTTCGCCTCTTTGCGGAGTCAGTGGGCGTGGCAATTGAATTTCTGCTCAAATCTTTAAAGTTTTGCCATCAATTAAAATTTGGTTGGGCCTGTTCTACAGGTTTGGGAGAAACAAACATTGCTTGATTGCAAGGGCGGGGGTGGGCGTGGCAAAAATATTTTTATCCAATCTATTAAATAGGGCAACAGAATTCAACCTGCAAAATTTGGTGATTCTAGCTAAAGGGGTGGGGGAGATACAGACTTTGCCTATTTGTGGGGGCGGGGGTGGGCGTGGCCGAATTTTTTTTTGCCAGATCAATGAAGGATGTGATAAGTAGCCCTTGTGCCAAATTTGGTTACTCTAGCTATAAAACTGTGGAAGATATAGGTTTTTGCGGTTTGTGGGGGAAGGGGTGGGGTTGGGGGGGAGATCTTGACACTTTGTCTTACTATGGTATATACCAACATGTATACCAAGTTTGGTTGCTCTAGCTTCAAAACTGTGGAAAAAACCTGCGTTCATACAGACGGACAGACGGACAGACGGACCGACGGACAGACGGACAGACGGACAGACGGACAGACGGACAGACAGACGGACGGACGGACATTTCACAAACCCAATATACTCTTTTTTCCTTTTTTTTCAAAAAAGTTAAAAAAAGAGTATAAAAATGGAACAAATGGAATATTTCGTATATTTCGAATGTTCGGGCAATTGTCAGTGTGTGTAACGGAGCTTAACTCCGACCAATTTAGAACCAATTTAAGTATCATGAATGACAGAAAATCGTCTATAGGTTGATTTAAAGCTGTTGTAAAAATACTAAACACTTGCTTAAAAACACCATCAAAATCAATTTTTAAAACAAAAATGTTTTTTTGAAATATCTGCATTATATTTTATAAGAATTTGAATATTAATTTTGAATTTTACAAAATTTATATTGAAAAAATGCCCTCAATGCCCTACAACTGGCTTCACATAAATGCCATGGACACTTGCTGCAAAATTTCAAAATTTGAGAAGCAAGGCAACAAATTTCAAATGTTTTTTTAGTTAACTCAAAATTTAATAAAAATCTGAAAGTTTTATTAAAATAATAATCTTCAAAAATTTCTGTGACAGCCCCGAAAATGTTCTAGTCAAATGTTCAATATTTTAAATTTATGCCCTAAATAAATCAAAATTATCCGGTTAGACCTTTTGGCAGCTTTCACATTAACTGAAGTGATTTCATAGTTCGTTCCACAAGAATTTTGCATCGTAAAAAAGTAACAAATTTGCTTTTCTTTATGGCTCTCTTTATGGCCATGTTGTTACTGGGGTTCAAATTAATGACGCATTTCATTGGCAACGCTTGGAAATGTGTCAACTTTAATAAATTTCAGATGAGTTGTTATTTTGCTCATATCACTAATTAAGTTCAACAACAACTAAAGTAACAAAAACAAGTGCAACTCATTTTGTGCGCTGCGGGAAAGCAGTTAAGTTGGTTTATTCAATGGGAGGTCCTTATGTGCTCCATATGCTGTATGAACAAAATTTATTAGCTACTTACATGTATGTATATGTATGTGTGTGTGTTTGTGTGTGTGTAAATGTGTTGGCTGCTTTGTGGCAAGTTAATCTCAAATCAAGCCCCTTAAATCGACCAGTGGAAATAAAGTAAATGGTTTAATAATTGAGTTAGTGCAACTTGGGGCCAATTCTTGTTGACCGGAGGCGCTTAAAGTTGTTGGGGCTTATGCAAATTTGTGGTATCAATCGACATGGAGCTGATTTAAGAGTCCTGCCACGCACTGACGCAGCAGACAGTTGTCTCACGCTCCAGCGGAGGTCAGCACTTGGCAAATGCAAGTAGCTGCCATCAAGTGGCATGTGGCAAGTGGCATGTGGCGGTAGCTAAAAACGCCAACTGCATACACAGCTAGCAAAGCAAGCAGTCATAAATTATGCAGTGACATAGTCAAAGGACAACAACAACAACAACAACGACAACGACTCCAGCAATGTGAACAACAGCAACAAGCAGGACATGTACATACACCAAATGCCAAGCCATTTTCTTCCTGCTACTTCTAAACCGCCACCCTCTTCCATCTGTCTTCTTGCTCTATTAACTCCCTGCAATACTCCAAATGGCTGAGCAGTTAATAAGAACCAGGTCTTGCCAGCAACGCCAACACCAACAACCATCCTATTCGCTGCTGCAATGCACTGCAGCAGTTGCAAATTATGACAAACTGTACTAACATCCATACATATAAAGAAGTTGTGGGTTAGTGCACAATGTGCACTGGCATAAGCAAAAAGCAAAAAGCTTCTAAGGACATTTTACAACTATAAGCTTAATATGTATATGACTTTAATGCAATGTTGTTTTCAGGTCCTCAAGTCAACTTTTTAAAGAAGGAAAAGAAAGTTATTTTCGGCCCTTGCAGAAAAGTTGTGCGCATGGAAACTTAATTACTAATCGATTGTATGATACCTATATGATATAGAAGCCCGATTTTCATCAAATCTAGCAAGCATATCAAGAACACACTTAAACTTAGAATAAGTGAGTTTGGTTCAAATAGCTTGAGAAACAAACAAGTTTTTCATACAAAAACTTATTTTTAATTAGATTATTCCTATGGCAGCTATAAGATATAGTCATCCGATTTTGATGAAATTTTGCAAACATGTTAAGATAATGCTGAAATTCTCATTTAAGTAAGTTTGGTCGAGTTAGGATGCAAAACAAAAAAGTTTTGCATAGAAAAACTTATTTTCATCCGATCGTTCCTATGGCAGCTATAGCATATAATCATCCGATTTTTATGAAATTTGGTCAGCATATATAAACTGTTCTTAAACTTAGATTAAGTGAGTTTGGTTGAGGTATCTTAAAAAACTAAAAAGTTTTTCTTACAAAAACTTAGTGGCCAATCGATTATTCCTATGGCAGCTATATGCTATAGTGGTCTGATTCGGCCAATTCTGACATATGTACTGCTGGGATTAAAAGAAGCATCTGAGCTAAGTTTCATAACGATAGCTTTAAAGGGAGACTAGTTCAGATAGAACAGTTAGATAGTTGGATAGTCGCTTATGCCCAGTTCGACTCGCCTGTTGATGCTGATCAACTAGCAAGTTTGGCCGAGTTATGTTGAAAAACAAAATTTTCTAACAATTATTCCTATGGCAGCTATATGTTATAATGGTTCGATCCGGCCGATTCTGACATATGTATTACCTGCAGAAAAAAACCGCATTAAAATACCCTCTTCAAGGCTATAAAAATAGCTTATAGCTCTCAATAATTAATTTTTAATGCAAATGAAGACGTATTTATTGTGAAACTGAAAAGGTTCACGTTAGAAACAGTTTTCTATTTCAGAATTTATAAACTTTTAAAATATGAATACTAATGTGCTATTTGTTTTTATCTTCTAACCAAAACAACAGCTTTGAAAATGAATTTCGTAACAACAAAAAAACAGCAATAAAGTTCATAAGCTTGTAATCCGTGTTAATCCGATTTGCGCCAATTGAATTTCTTTATAATCCGCTTACTTTTCATGAAATATAATTAAAAACTAATCCGATTACAATGATGAACTTGAATAATTGGTAATTGCTAGAAATCTCTTACAATACATGAAATAGCAGCTTGCTAAACACGTTATCCAAAGCATATAGTATTTTCATATATGTATATAGAGCTTATTGGAAAAGTTTTTAATGAAATTCTTTATCATTTGGATGGCCTTATCAGCCCATAGTACTTAAAACTCATTTAACTTATTGTTGTCTAATGTTTCTATTCTCTTACTTGGCATCATAAGTACGACTAGGAAGACAGCAACTTCTTATCCAAGTGACATCGCAAGAAACTTGACACAAAAACTTTATGAAAAGAAAATATGCAACAGACTTTTAGCCAAAAAAGTTATGTCCAAAGTTGAAGCAACAAAACTGAAAGCCCAACAGGTTAAGAAAAACCAGCTGCCGATTTCCACAGACAGCTTACAGCTAATTGCAGCTGCAACTACAAACAGTGCCATAGTTATGACAATTTACACAGTGAAGACCCTGCTGTTTCATACACCCGCTCCTCCTCTTGTCCCTAGACAATGTTCAGGGACATTAACTTGTCTCATTGTTGGCAACAGCAGAGGAAGAAAATTGCCAAGCGAAGCTGTGCGAAAAACTTAATGAAGTTTACAGTTACTGCGCAGCAATTTAATTAGATTAAGTGAAGTTTGAGCACAGCAACAACAACAATAACAACAACAACAACATGGCATTAAAAACTTCTGACAAAGTTCAAACCATTTGTCAGCCGCAGTCATCGCCGCAGCCGCCAAAAACTTTGTCAAAATGCCAGCACACTAAAATATATATGTATATATATAAGCATAAAAATAATAAAAAGCAAAGAAATCAATAAATTAGACGGCGCTCTGACAGAACCCAACGCAAAAATACAAAAAACCAAAAAAAAACAAAAAAAACAAATACCAAAAAAGAAACAGAACTCAAATAACAACAAACAAAAAAAAAAAGTGAAAGGCAAGCGTAACAATAAAAATTTATTGTTATCCTCAAAAACAAGTGAAACAATCAGCAATAAAAACAAAAAACAAAATGAAATTGTATAAGAAATGCTGCAGCTTTGATGCTCTTTATATACAGAAATCAGATCAAAAGATTTCAAAATTAAATACAAAAGTGAAGTTTTGCGCCCAATTTCCTAATTAATTTTCGAATTAAATCGATTTAGGACTAGTTTTCTTTTTAAATTGAAGTTCATTCAGTTTTTAGATGATTTTTAAAGATATGCTTAACATATTTCTGTGAAATTTATATTAAAGTGGAATCCAGTTCAAGCTTGATATTTTATTTGATATTTAAGAAATCGCTAAAGAAATAGGAAAAAAAAATTCACGACATTTTTCTTTTTTGGAAACATTATTTCCCCGAAATTTTGAGTTTGGGTTTCTGTTTGCAATAGCTTGTTTTTTTCAAATAACTTTAATTTCGATCTAAAAAGCAAATCTGTTTTAAAACAAATTTTTCATCTATATTCGAAGTTCAGAAAGTTCAAATGTGAATAGACTTCATTACAAACATGATTAAATAAAAAAACAGGGAGTAAATATTGAACTTTCTCAATAGTAAACATTTTTATCGGGCTTAAAATTAAAGACACTATTGAAATTGAAAAAGTTGTGGGGAAACCTACGATAAACTTCCAATTCATAATACTTTGCATACCGAATCGTTTGTGTTTTCAATTTCAAATGAAGTATAAAACCTTTGAACCTTGAACTTATTTTGAAATAGTTTTAATTGTAAAACTTGTTAAGCCGAAAATTCAATTCATTTGAAGTTAAGAAGAGCTAAAGAACTTGATTGGAATTGGAAATAGGATCTGTTGTAGCATGAGCGACAATAGCATACTAACCTTCATATAAAAGAGTATTTCAAAAGCAAACAGATAAGAAAATCAGCAGATATCAGCGGTGTGTGCCAAGTAATTTAAGCGTAGAACACTTTTAGGCCGCAAAGTGCGTGCAAATACTTCTTGAGCGGCATTTTGGCCTAAGCCTGCAAGGACTTAGCGGTCCTGTTAGGTGCATTAAGCTGCTGATGAGGCGCAAGCAGAGCAAAGCGACGGAGAGAGAGTGTGAGGAAGAGAGAGTGTGAGGAAGAGGAAGTGTGTGCGTTGTATGGCACAAGAGAATCACAAGTTGCCAGCTAGGCAGTTTAGAGAGGGATAACACAAAACTTTAGCCAGCTGCGATTTTCAATTGGCAAGAAAAACAAAAACAATAAGCAAACCCCAAAAAAACACGGCCAAAACGGAGCATAACGGTAAAAGCAGAGCAGGGGAGAGCAGAGCTCGAACTGAAAAGGAAAACACTTGAAAAGTGAAGTGAATGCGGAACACGAGTTTGCCATGTTACCCACTTGTTTACGCTTGTAGTTTTTTGATTGAATTTTTTGGTCCCCCCCCCCCCCCCCCCCTCTTAACGAATGACTGGTCATGTGAGGGGCAAAGGGGTATGGCAAAGGAGTGCGGACTGCTGTTAGAGAAGCAACAATTTGCCACAGTGCAGACGTTGCAACAAATCTAATAAAAAATTAACAATCCTGAAACAGAAATGTGTACCCAATGTCAGAGTCATATCTGGCCATTTGGACTACCTGGACCAAAGTATAGCTGTGTGTAGCGCTCAAGGACAACGCTACAGGACACCCTAATTTTGTGAAATTGCTATGCACAGAGGACTAAAATTGAAATGCGCGCAAAATGCAGGCCAAATGGGGTTACAAAATAGCGCCATCAATTCCCAAAGGACATCCAAATGCGATGCACAGTGGCAGGGCTATCAAATTTATTATCAATTTCAATTTTTTAAAACATTTTTTAATCATGATATTAAATAACAAAGATATCTATATAGCTTTAGTGTTGTAAATAGCGGATAATACAAAAGTTTTTGTTTTAATAGTGGCGCCCGAGCAGGGACTTGAATTGACAAGTGTTTCTATTATACACTTAGTAAATATTTAAAAAAAAAATACTGTTTTTGAATTTAAAACAAGTTATTCTGCTATACATTATATATTTATTAGATAATACATACACATATATAGCAGAAAAACTTGTATATAATTTATGTCCCTGCTCGGGCGCCAATATGCTTTAATTTTTTTAAATTTCTCGTGTAATTGTTGCATGCCACTTACTTAATTCAAGTCCATACAAAATAATATTTTTGAAACTTTTTTCAAGTAAAACAAATACATATATACCACTGTGCAACAGCATAAGGTCGACGCTGAATTGAAGTGGGACGGGGGAGGCAAACGGGTAACTTCAAATGACAGCGACTGAAATTGAAGTTGGCAAACGTTTTTCGAGGGTTGGTTTTAAAATGCAAACACCCAAACCAATGTTCGATATACAGCAACAACAACAACAGCAACAACAACAACAAAGCAGAAGGCATAGAACAGAGCATAGAACAGTTTGGAGTGGGTTTTTTTTTTTGTTGGGCGCTGCATAGCTTTACATAACGCAGGACAGCATGTATCCTGTTGCCGTTGTCCTCGAATCCGCTATGGGGCACGGCCTGTCAATGTCTAGAGGGCCGAGTTCAACTTATGTATGTTTATCATTTATTGTTCAACCGATAACCAAACAAAGCGCCTTTTTATCTCAAGGCAGCTAAATCAAGCCCAAGCCAAAGTCAAACTCAAGTCAAGTTTCCTTTTTTTTTTGCCATTGTCAGCGTGTCGCGTGTCAAGAAATTAAGCGAGCCATTTTGATTTGCCACAAGAACTGCGGCAACACGAAAAGTTAAGAGCCAAAAAATAAACGGAAATCCACTAAACAATAGCGGAAATAATTTTATTATACTTTGGCTTATTTGCATGAACAAACAAGCCATAAAGACGTCTGAGCAACGAATTAAAGCATTCTGCTTAGTGGCCTCAATAAAAATATATTTCAAGTGCTAATGAGCAGGCTGAACTAAAGGATTGTTGTTCCTTTTATATTTTTGTGGGAAAAACAAACAAAGAAGTAAGAAACATGGTCCTTTGAGTTGAGCACATTGTAAAATTTGTCTTTAAAAATATTGCAAAACTGTTGGGTTCAAATATAAATCAATATTTTTAAGGGAAGAAACACACTTCAAAACGCGAAACCCGGTTCAATCAGAGTTTTTAATCATACGTTATAACTCAATAAATAATTATATGTCATTTCAATTGCAAAGTCAGCTACAGGACTAAGATTTATTATAAGAAAATATATCATCGTTTAAATTGCACAGATGCGTCTAACAACACATATTTTCCATTTAAATCACTAGTTCCATATGAAATACAAATATTAAAAGAAAGGAAACGATTGCGACACACATTTCAAACTTGAACGGGCCAATTTGCCTTGTTTTACAACACTAATTCATCGAATTTTACAACACTTTAAGCAAATCTTAAATGGTTTCATGCATCGAATAGAAATGTTTCGATTTCGTACAGTTTAAGACACTTGATTACAAGATACAAGACGAAAATTAAAAAAAAATTAACTAAGTGAAAACAAAAGAAAAAAGAAATAATAAAAAAAAATAACAATATTAATATAATATAAATATTAAGTTGCGGCCGGCAGGATCAGATCCTTGAACTTTCTCAACGACAGTCGACACTCTTTCCCCTACGCCATCAAGGCTTTGACAATTCATCAGCTAATTAATTATTTGAAGCAACAGGAAAACGTGTATTTCCTGGTTTTTCTTATGTTCTAAATATATTTATGAAATCTAGAGATAACTACCTTTTCAAGCATATATTTTGTATACACATATGTTGACATCGAAACAGTCAAAATCTAAAAATAGATACTTAAGGACCCAGCAGGCTATTCTGTTGCCTACATTACGTGGCTTTTTCATAAACGTGTTCTTATAATTCGTAACAAGTTAAAGCAAGCCTTTCATTAGGTTGCAGTTGCAAATTGTGATAGTTAGCTCAACAGCGAATATCTCATTTCGTTTTACTACAATTGTTTTCCAAACGCGTCTTCTAGGTCTTCTTATTGTATCTGCGACTACGCCTGGGCTCGCTCTAATAATGAGTATAAACTAAATTTTTGGTCGTGCCTGGTGACTTTTTGTTGCCGGGCCAATTATAAATACATATGAAGTTCAAAGAACAAAAACATTTATCCTAAATTGGGTGCAGAAAGCTATCGAAGATAACTGCAGCTTAATGGGTTCTCTCAAACATCTGATCATAAATGTTGCTGGATTATTTTAAGGCAGTAATAAAAGAGATTCACAAAAGAAAGAAAAAACTATTGTGACACCCATACACACCCGACTAGCCATATTTTACAGCACCTATTCGATAAATTATACAGCACTTAAAGAAAATCTTGCATGGTTTCATGCACCGAAAAGACCCGTTTCTATTTCTGTGCAAGAATGCGAAAATTCAAGAAATTGCGTGCAAGAATTGCATTGTTTAAACGCTGTTTAATGAAAGTATTTCAAAGTATTAATATATATTTTTGTGTAAATTATAAAAATAAGTCGAAAAACCATTAATTTTGGTTGTAAATGTAAGAAACGTAGAAATGAATAGAAAAACTTTACAGGTTTGTTTTAAATTGAATAAACGTATTTTAAGTTTTATTTTTTCATTCGAAATTTAACTATTTATAATTTAAGCTAAATTACTATTAAAAAAATATTTATTTATGTGCGCTGCAATTTGTAAAATTTGAGCAAGCTTTAAAGTGCTTTAAGTGCGTGATTTCTGGACTACTCTTGAAAACTTAATTTGGCTCATATTTTATTAAGCCAAAAGTGTAGAAAGAAAAAGCGAAACACAGACACTAAGCTAAGTTTGAGCAGAGTTCAGGCCAAAAGCATTTTGTCGCAATGGATTTATGCGTCTTTTGATAACTAATTCCCTTTGGGCGACTGTCAGCAAGCAGATAAACTGCCAAGGCAACTCCAAAAAAGTATTCCCAACACACACACACACACACACACACACACATGAGAGAAAAAGGAGCAAACGAAATTTTAAATCTGAAAATGACTTAAAGCTCAAATGGTTTTGAGTACTACAATTATTAAGAATGACTGGCAAACTGACAGACTACATGACTGCTTGACTCTTTGACTGTTTGACTGTCTGACTGACACTTGTATTAATTTGCTGTTATATGGTAGTTTTCTTTTTTTTTCTTTTGGGGAGGTTGCGGCTCTTTAACGCCCTGGCCAAATGTGCTGAAAAAAAATGGGCGAAAACAATTTAAGGCAATCAGCTGGCGCGTACGTGACATGTGCTTCCAGTTGCTGCTCAGTCTGCTCAGTTGCCTTTTGCTGTTGCCAACTATTGATAAGCAGAAAGAAGTTTGCAAAATGTAGTGCAAAATGCAAACAGCTGCTGCCGCTGCTCCAAAGGAGCCAGAGGACCCGTTTACCAGTGTCAATGACCTCGTCCATGCTGCTAACGAGCACGTGAGCCAAGTGTAGCGGAAAATGAGCTAATTTACTCGATTTGCTGAACTTTCTTCGACATTTTTTCGGACAACTTTGCCAGGCTATACTTGGCCACGTGTCCAGCCAGGCAGCTAGTCAACTAGTCAGCCCGTCAGCCAGCTAGTCAGCCATTCAAAGTTAAGCAAAAAGTCAAGAAATTCAATTGCAAACATAAATCATGCCAGACGGCAGATGAACACGCAATCAGCTGTTTGTCACAGCGCAGGTTGTGCTTGAAATGGAACTGGAAGTGGATATGGAAATGGAATGGGCCTGTGGATCATGTCAATCAAGCCACAAGAACAACGCGCCCCAAGGGTTGAGTGCGCCCAGACGTTGAAAAAATGTTTGGGGTGGCATAGTGATGCTTCTGGTAGATGGAAGGTTGCCACATACCCTGCATCTTGAAAACAATACTCGATTCTTGTAAATACTGGATAATGTAGTTGGTAAGACATCAATGTATGTGCAATCGAAAGTGATAGTCTATAACATCGATGCTATCGAATGACTAGCTTCAGATTGCAGAAAGAACATACCCTTTCAAAATTGATTTTCATGCAAAAACTTAATTGGAAATACGAATGTACAGTTTAAAGACTCAAATTTGTTACATATCTCAAAACTTTGTCTAGTTTTTGTACACGTTTGAGCAAGCTTCAAAACTGCGGGATAAATTGTGTTCATACGGACAGACAGATGGAAAGATAGAAGCCAATATTGGTTCACAAACCCAATATACTTATTTTTTCCATAGTGGAACACAGTACATCATCCTTATTTTAAATTAAAATATCAAATATGTCATATATTATTATTACTCCCTGTTCCCATTAAAATTAGGAAAAAGGGAGCTATAAAGTACTGCAAATGTGTGTAACAGGCAGAAGGAGGCATTTCCGACCATATAAACTATATATTCTTGATCAGCATCAACAGTCGAGACGAACTAGCCGTGTCCGTCTGTCTGTCCGTCTTTCCGTATGAGCACACAGATCTCGAAGACTATAAGAGCTAGAGACACCAAACTTGGCATGCAGGTTGCTGTATATTATACGCAAATCAAGTTTATTTCAAATTCAATTTCAAATTTCAAGCAAATTAAGTTTGAAACGTAAACTGAATCGCAGTTAAACAATTTTAGATTTGAACTACATTTTCTATTGAATTCCTTTTTATAATTAAATAATAATTTGTAGTGCTTAAAACTTTTAAGTTAAAAAATCTGCAATACTGATAGTTAAGCACATATCAATTTAATAAAAAAAAAAAAAGAAATCAAATTCTTTGCAGTGTAAGATACATACAACCTTTTGATTGGCTTTCTCCAGAGGGTGTCGAGCTGGGCGCGTACGATTTATCGATGGCTTCGATCTAGGCGATAATTTATTTAACAATATGTGGCATGCGTTTGCCCTTGGAAAGCTTGGCCATTGAGATGTAAACGGTTGCAAAAATAACGTTGGCGTTCTTCCGTTCGTCGAATTTGGCGCATGGGAACATTGTTGCCCTGGGGCTAGAACAAAGGAGAGAAAATGTTTTTATCTGCCGCAGCATCACTCCTTTATTTGCCAAGTGCAAATTGCAAAATGATATTAGAGCGTCGACGATGACGATGGCGATGGACACTGCGGGGGTGGTTAGCTGAACTGCAGTGCAATGAATTCTTTTTTGGGGGTTGGCGCATTGTGTCTAACCGAGCAGAGTGAAAGTGGAAATGCGTTCGAATGCGATGGCAGGACCAGCAGGACTACCAGGAACAGCAGCTCTTCCCTAATGAGCACGAGCACAAATTTAATGTGATTTGTGCGAAGGGTGCAACGCCTTTTCCAATATTGGAGCTATATATATATACATACACCCATATATATGTATGAGAAGGGCTCTATTTGCTTTTGTAATTGACGTGTTGGTCCAGGATACAAATCCAACACTACCCTGCACTCCTACTCACGCTCTTCCATCTGTCCAGTCATCGATTTTAATGAATAATTGAGCATACACCTAAATGTTGTACGTGTGGCATGCAACAACAAAAAGAATGCATGTGTTCATTTGACATTTGCAATGACCGGGAAGGAAGAACAGCTACAGGATCAATGTTGTCCAGTCGAATAAAGAATATTTTTTCAAAATGTAGCGATTTCGTTATTTTATCTCGAAAATCTAACAACTTAATTAATTATGTTCAACTTAACTTTTAGCGCTTAATATCGATAATAATCATGCCTGTTCTGGTTTCCACTTTCGGCGGAATTGGAATTTTCTTTAAGGTTCAAATTTTCTCTATTGCTATGAGAGCCTTGTTCAAATGAAAGTGAATTCAATATCAAATCTTTCTCAATGGCAAGTTAACTCAAGCCTTGACCACATGAAACTGATTTTAATCCCTAAAATCTTATCAAAAGTGAAAAAGTGAATTTAATCAACAAAATCTTACCAAAAATGAAACTGGACACGTTTTTCGGATTGGAAATTCACTTGAAGGTTAAAAATTTCTATCTTTATATTGTTCTGGTGAATTGAATCCTATTTCATTGGCAAGACAATTCCTTCCTGCCTTGTTAAAAGAAATTGAACTCAATCTTAAATATATCTCAATGCTAAGTCAATGATACAAATGAAAGTGAATTTAATACCCAAAATCTTACCAAAAGTAAAAATGCGCACGTTTTTCGGAATTGAAATTCCTTCAAAGGTTTAAAATTTTCATTATTTATATTGATCTACTAAATTGAATTCTATCCCAATGGAAATTCACTCAAGTCTTGATGAAATGCAACTAATTTTAATCCCCAAAATCTTACCAAACGTGAAAATCTATCACAAAGGCAATTTTATTCAAGTCTTGATCAAATGAAAGTGAAAGTATAATTAGTTGAATTTTGAAAATAATTTATAGTTGGTTATTAACTAAAGTTTCAAAGAAATATGTATCATATCTACCTATTAAAGTAAAATTCAAAAGCATCACATCACAAAAAAAAAAAAACCCACCAATTATACTTCTAATGTTTAGTTCATGA
The DNA here is from genome assembly GCA_949708635.1 of Hirtodrosophila cameraria. Taxonomy (NCBI): domain Eukaryota; kingdom Metazoa; phylum Arthropoda; class Insecta; order Diptera; family Drosophilidae; genus Hirtodrosophila; species Hirtodrosophila cameraria. The sequence goes on along the minus strand of OX453090.1, from coordinate 74,377,331 downwards.
CTCTTGTTGTCTGTCATTATTTGAGCTCATGATTATGATGATGATGATGATGATAAATTTATTATTGAAATGACCCCCAACAAACTGACCGGAGACAACTTGTCGCAACAAAATGCATTATAATGATTTATGAACATGACCGAACACAGCTAAAAGCAACCCCTAGACTAATTACCAAGGATATATGATGCTTTTTCTGGCATGCCAAATATTCTCGGCTAAGTAGCCAAAACGCCTTCCCCCGCCTCAACAACAACAACAACAAGAACAACAAAAAAAACAAAGGCTGTCAAAGCCACAAAAAGACACTCGACCCAAGCGGACGCCTGAGGTGTTTTCTGTCAAGTTTAAACAAAAATTAAAGCACCTCCTTCCCCCCTGGCACGCGCACACTCACACACACACACACACACAAAGCGCACCCCTCAAACCAGTACAAACTTTCAAGCTAATCAAAAAATGTTACACAGTAGTGAAAAGTACAAAGAAATTTGTTTATCAGTGTCGAATCTTTGAATACACTAACCAAGTTATTTATTGAAATTTTATAAAATTTGAACAAGCTTTTGCTTTAGTTGCTTTTTTATGCATTTTCAACTTGCAGCGTCTAAACAAGCGTCTTACGTTTCTATTATAAATTCCTAACTATGATCTATAGTTTTCATGAATATATTTGGATTGACCATATTTTTGCATTATCATAAAAAAAACAAGTAAGAACGTTGCAGTCGGATGCACCCGACTGCGATATACTCTTTTTTTCGCCTCTTTGAGGAGTCAGTGGGCGTGGCAATTGAATTTCTGCTCAAATCTTTAAAGTATTGCCATCAATTAAAATTTGGTTGGGCCTGTTCTACAGGTTTGGGAGAAACAAACATTGCTTGATTGCAAGGGCGGGGGTGGGCGTGGCAAAAATATTTTTATCCAATCTATTAAATAGGGCAACAGAATTCAACCTGCAAAATTTGGTGATTCTAGCTAAAGGGGTGGGGGAGATACAGACTTTGCCTATTTGTGGGGGCGGGGGTGGGCGTGGCCGAATTTTTTTTTGCCAGATCAATGAAGGATGTGATAAGTAGCCCTTGTGCCAAATTTGGTTACTCTAGCTATAAAACTGTGGAAGATATAGGTTTTTGCGGTTTGTGGGGGAAGGGGTGGGGGTGGGGGGGAGATCTTGATACTTTGTCTGCCTATGGTATATACCAACATGTATACCAAGTTTGGTTGCTCTAGCTTCAAAACTGTGGAAAAAACCTGCGTTCATACGGACAGACGGACAGACGGACATTTCACAAACCCAATATACTCTTTTTTCCTTTTTTTTCAAAAAAGTTAAAAAAAGAGTATAAAAATTGAAGTCAAATTTAAAAAAAAAAAATTCTTATTTCCAAAGTATTGAAGTAGCATAATATTCAGTCAAAGAAATCACACTTATCGACCCCCAGGATTTGATGATATAAGCAAAAATGAGTGTGGCGTAACGTCACAAAAAACGGAAGTTGGTTTGGCTTGGAGTACAAAATTGCAAAGTTTTGCAAATTGGCCAAGACTTTTTGTTCAAAACTTTTTTGTCACGATTTGAAATATAACAAATTGGTTTTGCAAGTTAAAAAAATTTAAAAAATGTTTTTTATATTATTTTTTATTACTCTCAGTATGTGGCGTAACGTTACGTTAATTTCCGTTGACTTTGCACTTGAATATTAACATCTAAGCTTGGTTAATTTGATCGCTTATCATATTTCTTAGTTAGTTGTCAATGTTATTGAATGCTTAAGAAATATTTTTCATCAAGTATCAGCTCATTTGACAGCGTAAATATTAAAGAGAAAACTGTCTAAAAATGAACAAAATAAGAGCAAAAAGTCATTTTTGCAAATTGCAGTCGATTTGCGCATGATAGTTATTGAACTGGATTGTAAATTGTTAAATTTCATCAATATATATATAATTCGGAAGTAATAGTTAGTAATTATAACTTTCCAATTTAAACGACACAATTTAAAACGATTATAAAGAATTTCAAATAATACAAATTTAAACTTTTAAAAATATAAAAAGTTAATATTAAATTTTGACAGTAAATTATAATTAAAATTAAAATTATTTGTGTCAATTTTTAAAGTTCGTATGTCTCAATTAAGGATAATGTGTGGGATCTGAGATGACTGAGCCTGCTTTGATGAGCGCTGTTCCAGCTGCATCTTCTACATTTAAACTCCTCAGATCAACATTACAAACTTTATGACAAAGTGATGATAGCTTATTTGCGAACTGCGTAAACTTGAAAAGAAGAAAAAACCAACTTGTAGTATAAGTGGAAAGCGGAAAAGTTTTTCAAGGAATTTGCCACCACCGAAATAAAAAAAAAAAAAAAAGAAAGTAGAAATAAGGGGACGGTCACAGCCGGTGTGTGTTGTTGTTGTAGCTGATGTTGTTGTTGTTGATGTTGTCGCGGCAACATTGTTCTTATGATTAGCATTTTATCAGCAAATCTTTTGCTCATCATTTTGTGTTAAGACAACAGCGTGAACCAGAATATTTATGTTAATCTTTTGGGCTTAGCGGCTGCCGAACAGCTGACATTGCCTGCCCCAGCTCCCCCTGTACCGCTTCCCTTTTAGCAGCAGCCAAAAAACATTCTACAAACTGGTAGTCAAGTCATGTGAGGCTGTAATCAAACAAAATAAAGGATCCACTGGAAGGGATGGGGGCTGGTGCGTTTTTATGTGGCAAGCCCATTAATTTATTGCTACGACGGAAGAGACACCTCACAACAAAAGGCGACATTATTATTTCATTATTATGCCAAACGCATCCAGTGTATCCACACTGTGTATGCCACAAATCCTTCCCCCGCCGCCTTTTCAGCACACGTGCTACAGGCTCGTCTCATATTACGCGTCAAGGGCGGCGCACAGTGGGCCAAACTGACCTTTTTCATTGCAAAAATCATAGCTTCTGACGGAAATAAGATAATGTCAAAAGTTTGAAAAGCATTTCTATTGCTTTGAGATGCGATTCAGCCCTGTTCTTGATTCCACTATCGAATCGATTCTACAAAAATATTGAATTATATTAAATGCTTTTACTTTTGAATTCTACACTAAAAAAAACAAAACCTTTTTCTTTTGTTATATAATTTGACGTCAACTTTTCACAATCGGAGTCAACTTTCTACAACCGAACTAAAATTGACATCAAATCGTATAAAAAAGAAAGTTATTTTGGTTTTTTTTTTTCTAAGTGTATCCTGCTTTTCTGTGATACTGATTCGAAAGAGAGAATGAGAACAGGACTGTATAGAAATTGATAAAAGAGTTGTGTGTAAATCTTATTTCCGAAATCATAACATTTTTCTCAAAACGAGGCTATTAAAAAAAAAAATACAATATTTAGAAACATAAAACATATGTACAATTTTTCGAAACTCGAAACAATTATCTAATTATCCTAATAGCAATAGTTTGCCACTGTTAAGGATCTGTTGTGACCACTGTGCGGCAGTGGGCGGAATGATTCATGCGATGCCAAATTTTTGGACACCCCGCGCGCCCCGCCGCCACTGGTAGCTCATAAATAAAAGGGCGCCCAAACATATGTTTGGTTAGCTGGGAAACTGGGAAGCTGGGAAATGTAAAATATATTTAGTCGTAAATATTTTTATAGTCTGTAGGCTGTGCTGCATTCAAGATTATGTTCATGCCACACGGAATTCAATTTACTTTTAGTGTTCTTGCGTCTCGCTCTAAAGTTGCAACACACACACACATAAACACACACACACACTCACCTGTCACATTTGGTTGCAGCTAATCCCGGTGTGTGTAAACCATTTAGCGCCAATTAAAACATAATTGCGGCATGCGTTGATAGCAATCAGACGGTAAATCATTTGGGCGCAAATTGCAGCACATAAACACACATACACAAACAAACACACAGACACACGCACACACTCGCAAAGACAGACGCGCAGTAACAAATTGCGCGCGCGAATGAGATATAATGAAAACAAGAAGAAGCACTCTGAATGCCGGCTTTAAATTTTAAATTTTAAGCGCACTTTTAAATTATTGCCGATTAAAACAACAAAGCAACGCACACATAGAGCGAGTGAGGGGGGGAGGCAGAGAGATAAAGAGAGTCAGAGACACTTACAAACAAAAAACCAAAGCACATTCGACACGTTTTATTTTGTTTGACGCTGCGCTGCCGGCGCACGTAATTCCGGTAAATGCTAACGGTATATTTTGCAAATATCAACACCCGCGCAACCCCAAGCAACAAACTCAACTAAACGCCGCCGCGTACACAAACCGACTAATTCATATTCCCTTTTCTTATAAATTCTTTTGCGTAGCATACTTTTGCGAGCGCAACATAGGCGCTCTCCGAGAGCAGCAACTCTTACTTAACAGCTAAATTAACAGCAGAAGCTGTTGTCTGTTAACAGTTTTAGCAGAGCTTGCTTTTGATGCCATTTTGAGTTTCTGTTTTCGTAAAGCACAATTATAAAGCACTACATTTTTGACAATAAATGTTATACTTATATATACTTATTCGAAAATAAATTGCATTGCTATATTTATTTCCGAATCTACATGATTGGCATGCAAATGCAAAGCAATTGGTAATATATGTATTAAAAAGCAGCTGTCTTACATTACAAATTGTTTTTAAAAGTTTCTTAGTTTTCTAATTTTATTTAATACAAATTAGTTAATTTCGCTGTCAATACGAATCCGAAAATCAGATTCAATGTGTAATTGATTTCCGCTATAGTTGGCGCCATCTTAAAACATGAATAATTGAAATATTGTACGTGATGTTAAATTTCAGCTGTTAAATTTCAAATTTAAAACAGGCTGCCGCCTTTTCGCATGTAGGTTTTAGAGACGATTTCAATAGCTACAACTCAAGCCAAAGCTTCTATGTCTAAAGAATATTGTGCATATAACGGCAGTTTAATATATCTAATCAAGTCGCAGCACATTTTCAACAACAGTTATAAAAAAAAACGGCAGTGCTCGCTGTTAAGAAATGCTCACACCAAAATGTTAAATATAACATTTGGACTCGCAGAAGGCGCTCAAATGAACGAACGAACTAAATGTTGAAAGGAATTGGTTCGCTCCGTTTAGCAATTCGCTCAATGCTCGAACCTGTTCTTGTTCCCAAGCATTGCGACAGAAGTGAAGCACATTATTTATTGGCGTCAGCTAGAAATTTGTTAATAAATTCCATCAGATAAGCGCCTATAAAGCATATAATTAAACAATAAATATGCCGGCTGTGGTGCGCATTAAACGTCGCATTGACGAAGAGCCACACACGGCCTTTGTACTGAACGGCAAACGCAGACGCTTGCTAAACGATGAAAATGCGCCAGCATCAGAAACAGACAACAAAGAAGAACTGAGCCAAGTGCTGTTGAAGTTTGCCGGCACGCTGGACAAACAGGTGAGAAAATGCTATAAATATATGTAGGAATGCTAGTTCTATATGTAATACAAAATGTTCATTCCCGCAGGATGATAGCGCAACGCGACAATTTGCGGCAGCGCGTCTGCACAAGGAGACGGCCAAGGAGCTAGTGCGTCAGACAAATGATCCGGCAATTGCCAGCGCACAGCGTCGGGATAAACAGCGTCAGGAGGCGCAACAAACGGCACGTGAGCAACGTTATCGTGTGGTCAACTGTTTGCGTACCACATTACATGAGACAGCCGCGGATGCGGATGTAGCCAGCAGCAGCAGCGGCGCCAGCAGCTCAAAGGAACAAACATCGAAAATAACCATTGTTGATATTGAGTCACAATCTCAAACTCAAACTCAAACATCACCGCAGCAGCTGCAGCAGCCTGCAGATTCAGATATTGGTTATGTCTATGATTTGTATATGCCGGAGAATGAGACGCAGGCGGCCTATGTTGATATGATGGATGACAACTATTTAAGGTTCGTCCTACACATAGAAGAACAGCAAATGTTTAACATCACCAATTTCTATATGTAGACACAACTCATTATTGGGGCTTGGTACTGTCTGTGTGTGTGTGCGTGCGTGTGTGTGATTGTGTTGGTATAATGTTAAGTTAATGTTTTTCATACGTTTATAGTCCTTTTGGCATACCCCCTTATAATTAAGTTCTATTTTCTAGGTAGTTGTAAGAGCCAGGAACCGTAATGATCATAAGTCTTATACAATTTACATTTTAATGATAACTTTTACAGTTTTCATATATATAACTCGAAAATAATGATTAATTACTCTAAAGTAATGAATATTTTTGAGTTTTAATACATATTACTTAAAAATAACGTTTAACTTTTAATACGAGTTTTATCTGAGTGTCTATATTTAATAGAATGCTTTTTAAATAGAACTTGAGCGGTAATGATTGTTTTTTGAGTAAAATGTAATAATTCATGTCTGTTTCAGTTTCCACTTGCGTCAAAAATTTACAGAATTGAAAGTTCCTTAAAGATGCAAATTTTCCTTATTGAAAAGCTTGTGAATTGAATACTATCTTAAAGACAACTTTATCGATCGAATGAAAGTGAACTCAATTCTCAAAATCGTAGCAAATGTAAGGGAAAATCACTTTCGCTAGTGGAAAGCGGAAAAGGCTTGATTATTTCAGAGTTCTACGTTTTGGCTTATAAATAAAACTTAAAATTAAAAGTTGAATCATTATTATTTGAGTAATACATTCATGTTAAAACTCAAAAATTGAATAATCATGTTAAATATGCATAGATAATATTGGTGTACTTGTTTTTTTGCATACATTTAATTCATATAAGTAATATTTTTGTTTAAAAATAATAATAATCAATATTTACGGTTCCTTGGTAAAAACTTGATAACTGCTCAATAATTTGTAATTGTAATTCGTCTGATTCTCTATAAAAGGTTGTATTATCCGTTTAATTACTACAACTGCTACTGGTAACACAAGAACAACAAGTACAACAACAACGACAACAACAATAAGTACAACATCAAGAACAACAACAACAACAAGAAAAGCATCATGAATAAAAACAACAACGATGTTATAAACGGCACCTCGCCCATCCTTTCCATATGCACATCACAGAGCAAAAACCAAGGGGCAGAAAGCTCCTCCAAAGACAGAATCAACTTAATTTAGCTATTAGTTATTTTTTTTTTAATGTTTTTCTTATGTTTTTGTTTTCTTTTGTTTATTTTTGATTATTTCTTCGCTTTGTGCACATCACCACACACACGACACACAAAAACATACAAACATTATTTAGCATATTTTAGTTTTACGTTTCTTGCCCTGTCCAAAAATTTGTTGCCAGTTGCCAGTTTTTTTTAAGTTGATTTTCTTCGATATATAAGTCATTCCACTATATTGTGCTAAAGTCTAAATTAAGCATAAATTTAAGCGCTTAAGCATGGGCCTAATCAATGCGTAGCTTCAATAAAATACATAAATCATTTAAACTGTGTTTTAATTCAAGAAAACAACACAAAACTTTAAAAACTTTTACACATTTGCAGTGTTCGTCCTGCGGACGAAATCATTGTGGAAGACTGTTACAATGATCAGGACGAGGACAATGATTCAGAGGACTCCAATCAGGAGAACTATTATACCAACGATTATCCCGATGATGATGGTGTACGCTTCACATGCTCCGACGAAGAAATCTGTCAGGAAATGAACGGATTAATGTTTGGTAAAATTTAAAATAAAAATATGGATAAATATTAAATTATAATACAATACTTATTTGAAATTGTACGCTTACAGACGATGATGAGGATGTGTGCGCTAGCGGCTCCAGCGATGATGTTGATTACAATACATATCAGGATCCCTATGTCCACACCATTGATACCGATGAGGGCAATTTTCTTGATGATATTGACTTTTTTAATGTGCATCGTGCGGGCAGCGCCTATGAACGTTATAAACGTCGTATTTTACGTGAAGCCGAAGGCTACGAAACGAATTCGGATGATGACGATTATGATGAGGATGACCCAAAGCTTTCTACCGCCTGTGTATATGCCAAGAAGAGTGACTAAAAGTTGCTTAAAGAATCTAAATCCTTATTTTTTAATTAACTTTTATTTTATTTTTCTATTTTACGTATGTGGTCCAAAGAATGACTAATTTAGGTCTTATATTCGAATGTTTATAAACAAATCTACATATATCTTTATTTCTGTTCTCAATAACAAGTAGGTTGATAGATTTACTGAATATCTAAACTACAAAATAAGAAATCTAATAGGACGCCATTTTTTTTTTTTTAAGATTTAAGTTGTACTTTAAACGTTTCATTTCCCTCAAAATATGTATTCTTATCATCTACCCGATTAAAAGTTAAAAGTTAATATAAACCATTAACTACAATAATTGATTTATTGATTCTTAATACTAATCGGAGCTATCCCGACGTTTTTTAATTTTATGTTTGGAACTCTTGCTGCGTTTTGAATGTTCTTTTTTAACGGAAACTTCCTTCTTAATAGAACGCTCCTCTTTAATAGTACGTTCTGCTTTAATAGTACGTTCTTTAATAGTACGCTCTTCTTTAATAGTATGCTCTTTAAGCACAGGACTTGGCTTATTTAATGGCTTGGGCGCACATCCTTCCATATAGAGGCGTAACGTCTCCTCATCCAGCTTTTCATTGTCCTTTGGCGGCTTGTAATCGGCGACATGATCAACGCGTAGTGTACGTTCCATGATCTTGATGCCATTCAAATTGTCCACAGCCAGCACAGTTGAGCGTTGATCCTCATAGCACAAGAAACAGAATCCTTTCGATTTGCCCGTCTTGCCATCCCGCACCAAATTAATGTTGACCACTTCGCCGTACTGGGAAAAGACGCAGATGATATCGCCCTCGGATAGCGTGTATGGGAATCCGGCAACAAAGATCCAGGCTGAATCGCGGTACATATCGTGCCAGCTTTTGGCATTGGGATTGGGATTTTTAAGATCCTGTTCGCTTAATTTTAAAACATTTCGCATATTCGTTAGCGGATTCATTCTGCGGCAATTATATTTTGTTTATTATTTACACGATGTTTATCAAAATTGTGCGTTGCAAACAGCTGTTAATTTGGTGGGAAGAAGTAGCAGAGCGTTTGCCTGAACAGAAAATGTTAAATTTAACAGAGAACTTGACAAAATTAAAAAATGGCGGGCTATTAACAGAATAGTGGGTAATGTTTCGATCCAGCTACCCCACATAAAACCACTGTTTAAGAAACATTTTTTGCTGGTGAAATGTCTTCTGTTCTGCCCAGTCTTCAGTCTTAAACCTAAATTTTTTTTTTATAATAAAGGTTTATTTATTATTTATATGAATTGTTAAGCAAATTCTGTATTCAGTACAGTTTCTTGTATATAAATAACGATTGCATAAAGCATCGCGGATTTGAGATATACAACGATCTTTCCTTTGTCATACTGTCCATTTTAAGTTGGAGGGGTTCCATCTAAAATCGCAGACAGTACATCAATTAACATCATCACAACTAGTTGCATCTACTTTAAATAAAGATATTCAGGCAAGTTTCCATTTCCAAATCCAAACAAAACATTCGGAATCGGAATTTTAAGCTGTTCTGAATTCCCAATAAGTCCAGAACAGTTCTGATTAGTAGCGAAATAAATGAAAAGCATAAGTTATAGAATTCCAATTTGAAATGTAATTTTCTTGAACAAAGACAAACTAAACAACTTAAGTTCTGTATTACGTTTTATGTGCATTATTATTGGATTATTCCCATACAATTGGTTAGAGCATGCTGCCATTGTCGCCATAGGTGCCAGTCAAAAAAGATTCATCATCCGACCAGCTGTCATCAGCGTCAGAACTGAAACTATTTGAAAAGTTCCAGAAGCTCGAATCCGAGCATATCGAACTGCAGCTCGATGCTGAAGGACTATCGGGTTCGACATTTTCCTGCCCTGCATTTAAAGCGCGCTCAAAAATGCGAGCACGGGCAATGCGTGTCTCCTCCGCGCGCTTTTCTTCTTCCAAGTGTTTGGCGCGTTTCGTGCGTTTGATCTTTTCCTCGAGGTTGGACTCCGCCGTGCGTTTAGTTGCTTTTTCGGCACTCTGAAATAAAATTGTACTCATTTAAGTGCATTAACTATTAATAATATATATTCGTAATAAGAAACTTACTGAATTCGAAGAATCCTCCATATTTATTACGAAATTATAAAAATGATGTGCAAAATCGCGCCTTACTTATTTGCCTTTGCAAGGTTGCAGTTTTTTGTCTTTCTCTTGACGACTGGTTGCATTTAGTATTATCGATATTTATTTTTGCAAACGCATGTTTTACCACACTGACTTATCGATGTAAATCATGATGTTAGAGCCTATGTCCACTTCGAATGAATTGGCATATGCTTCAATCGCAATATTTAAATTATGGTAACTCTGCGATTTGTGGTTTGGCTATACTACTCTGTTAACGTTTACAGCACTGTTAACGATAACAGGGCTCGATTTGACAACTTTAAAAGAAGTTTTCTTAATTACTTATGCAATTCATTTCCATTCCAATTCATTTGAAGTGGACATAGGCTCTTATCGTCATGATTAACATCGATAATTCAGTGTGGTAAAACACAGGTGCGTATGCAAAAGTACAGTGCGATAAGACCAAATGCAACCAGTCGCCGGCAAACAGTGTGGTAAAACGCGCAAAGTGACAGACAAAATAAACTGCAACATTGCTAAAGCGAATAACAGTAAGGCGCCACTTTGCATATCATTTTGTTTTTTAATTTCGTAATGAGTATGGAGGATTCTACGATATCAGTAAGTGTTAGAATGTATACGAATATATATTAATAACAGTTAATGCACTTAAATGACTACAATTTTATTTCAGAGTGCCAAAAAGGCAACGAAACGGACGGCAGAGTCCAAACTCGCGAAAAAGGCAAAACGCATGAAATGGGCAAAACTCTTGGAAGAGGAAAAGCGGGCGGCGGAGACACGCATTGCCCGTGCTCGCATTTTCCAGCGTGCTTTAAATGCACGCCAGGAAAACGTCGAACCTAAAATTGTTGACAAGGACCCCAATAGTCCTTCATCATCGAGCTTGTCGGACAGCAGCAGTTCGTCAGGCTCGGGTTGGAGCACCAGGAACGCTTCTAATGGTTTCAATTCTTACCCTGATGACAGCTCGTCGGATGGTGAATATTTTTTTACTGGCACCGATGGTGACAATGGCAGCATGCTCTAGCCAATTGTATGGGAACAATCCAATAATAATGCACATAAAACGTAATACAGAACTTAAGTAATTAGTTTGCCTTTGTTCAAGAAAATTACAATAGAAATTGGAATTCTATAACTTATGCATTTCATTTATTTCGCTACTAATCAGAACTGTTCTGGACTTATTGGGAATTCAGAACAGCTTAAAATTCCGATTCCGAATGTTTTGTTTGGATTTGGAAATGGAAACTTGCCTGAATATCTTTATTTAAAGTAGATGCAACTAGTTGTGATGATGTTAATTGATGTACTGTCTGCGATTTTAGATGGAACCCCTCCAACTTAAAATGGACAGTATGACAAAGGAAAGATCGTTGTATATCTCAAATCCGCGATGCTTTATGCAATCGTTATTTATATACAAGAAACTGTACTGAATACAGAATTTGCTTAACAATTCATATAAATAATAAATAAACCTTTATTATAAAAAAAAATTTAGGTTTAAGACTGAAGACTGGGCAGAACAGAAGACATTTCACAAACCGATGGCAATGTGCTGGACTCGATGATGCTGGACAATGAGCTCATCTCTTGGCAACTAATGCCAGAGTCAGCGCTATTTATGGATAAATGTGTGGCATCATTTCGATCTGACTGTTCTGGTCTATCTTCCACCAACTGCAGCATACGCTTTGCGTTTAGATGACAGTCATCCTGGCTGCCTGCCCGCTTGGCTCCCGATGCACCACAGCATGTACTTGTATTTGTATGGGTTCATCAGGTGGACTTTCATAGTTCCGTTTGAAGCTGTCAGTGCCAGACCCATTGGGAAACTTCATTGGACATAATCATTGTGGAATTGAGCAACATTTGAATATCTGTTTCGCTTTCCAAGAGCGCGCGTTCTAAAGCCACGCTTTCCATAGCCTCACCCGCTTCAGCTGATGATTGCATGGCCTGTGCTATGTGGTTCATCTCTTCTAGTCCCATGTCATCCATCGCAGTCACCGACAGATCGTAGTTGCTCCTTCAATCTGTTGTATCTTTGACTGCGACGTTCCATTTCAATTACAATAAGATATACTTCTTCAAGCAACATTTTCTTAAGCAAAATGCGCCGTTATTTGAGGAACACGCATACTTGCTAAAGATGTTTCAAGAGTATTGGTTTCAATTTGATTCAGCTAAAAATTCAAATTTGTATCTTAATCAAAAATTAAAAAAACAAGCAATGTTATCTACGGCATGCCGAAGACATAATATACCCTTGAAGAAGTTTTGCATAAAAAACTAAAACTTTCCAACAAATTATTGCTATGGCAGCTATAAGATATAGTCGTCCGATTTAAAAAAAAAGAGTGTAGTGAACATGTAAATAATTTTCTAAATCACAGAACTGGTGAGTTTGCTTAATTTCAATTTATAAACAGAAAAGATTTTCATACAATAACTTATTTTTCATACAGAAACCTGTCTTTTAACCGAATGTTTCCATGACATCTATAAGATAAAGTCAAGAATACGATTTTCGGTGGCAGAGACTAACATTTTGGCATAATTAATTTAGAAAACTGTTTTGGTCTTAAAAATAAAAAAATATATGATAAAAACAATAAAAAGAGCTTTAAAAGTGCTGACTGTTACCGACTTTCGGTTGGCTTTAAAGCTTTAGAAAAATTTCTAGAGATTTTGTTGAGAACACCATCAAAATCATTTGTAACAAGTAAGAACGTTGCAGTCGGATGCACCCGACTGCGATATACTCTTTTTTTCGCCTCTTTGCGGAGTCAGTGGGCGTGGCAATTGAATTTCTGCTCAAATCTTTAAAGTTTTGCCATCAATTAAAATTTGGTTGGGCCTGTTCTACAGGTTTGGGAGAAACAAACATTGCTTGATTGCAAGGGCGGGGGTGGGCGTGGCAAAAATATTTTTATCCAATCTATTAAATAGGGCAACAGAATTCAACCTGCAAAATTTGGTGATTCTAGCTAAAGGGGTGGGGGAGATACAGACTTTGCCTATTTGTGGGGGCGGGGGTGGGCGTGGCCAAATTTTTTTTTGCCAGATCAATGAAGGATGTGATAAGTAGCCCTTGTGCCAAATTTGGTTACTCTAGCTATAAAATTGTGGAAGATATAGGTTTTTGCGGTTTGTGGGGGAAGGGGTGGGGGTGGGGGGGAGATCTTGACACTTTGTCTGCCTATGGTATATACCAACATGTATACCAAGTTTGGTTGCTCTAGCTTCAAAATTGTGGAAAAAACCTGCGTTCATACAGACAGACGGACAGACAGACGGACAGACGGACATTTCACAAACCCAATATACTCTTTTTTCCTTTTTTTTCAAAAAAGTTAAAAAAAGAGTATAAAAATATATAAAATATTAGTGGCAACACTAAATTCAAAATCTCTAGAGATTTCTGTGACAGCTAAGATTTGGAATACAGTTGAAAGAGATTTCCGTATCCTCCGTATGTTTATAGATGAATGATACAAAATAAAGAGAAAAACCATTTCATGTTATGCTTTACAACTAATTTTTAAACGAGCTACATATAGCTTAAAACATTTCAAAAATGATATCTACATCAATTATTTTCTTAGATGCCACATCCGAACTTTGCAGCATCGATTCAGTTATTTGGGAACCTGGCAAAGACAATTTGATGGGTAGCACACGTTGGTTCTCTTGTTGGCCAATTTTTGGACGCAACTCACGAATTAGTTCAGATAGTAGCGTGTCGGTTGTACTTAGACAATATGCAAAATGCAATTTCGTAAGTTTGGGGCAGCCGAGTACCAGTCTTAGCACAGCATCATTGCTGACATCTTGATAACAATTCCAACTAAACTCCTCCAGTTGCTTCAACTTGCATATAATATATAGTTCATGATCTTCGACTTCAGAATAGCCCTCAATAATAAGCGTACGCAATGAACTCAGATTGCTAATGCCCCACATTGCACGACTCGTTATATTTGAACCATAACCTTCAATCTTTAAATACTCGAGTTGCTTTGACTTGTGCTCCCCCAGCATTGTGAACATCTTGTCAAACAAATCTAAATAAGTTGAGGCTATAGTAAGTTTCTTAAGTTTTGGCAACATCGCAACGGTTAAGAGCCCCACATCATTCTCATGCAGATCGGACCTAACATCTTCGCGTAGTTTGCATTTAAGAATCTCCAGGGAGTCACAGCAAACATGAAACATGCCATCAAATGTGGGAATTTTTTGTACTTTCAATTTCTTAAGTTTTGGCAGAGCCTTGCAGATCTGTGGCAATAATTTACTGTTCAGCGAGCAGCCCCAAATTGATAGCGACTCAATAGATGCAGGTAACTGGTTCATATACAAGCCACTCAATTCGTTAAAAAAGAAATGAAGTTCCTTAAGCTGTGATAAATGAATCAGCTCCAACATGCAGGCATCGTTGAGACCACAATCATTTATGTACATATACTCAAGCTGCTTCATTTTTTGAAATAAGTTTCTCATGTCGAGTACAGTTATTTCTACGCTCCCGAGTTTGAGTGACTTTAGGTTGATACAATACGCTCCTATAAGTTCGAACAGCTCCTGGTATTGGAATCCAGCATCCTGGTAGTCTAATCTACGGTCATTGTGCCAAACATTGCATTCCTTACTATAATGGCCGAAACATTGAAAAAACGCCACCCAGTTATGCACAGGCAAATCATCATCGAGTTCATCGAGCTTCAAGTTCAGATCTTTAAACATCTTTTTGCACCTAAACTGATCAAAGCCACTGAAACGGTTACAACTGAGCGCGAAGGATATGAAATCCTTCCTCGATAGCATGTCCATTATATGCTTGAGGCAATCATCGTTTAGCTTTAGGATAGGAGCTGGCAGTTCTTCGTTGTGCGCCGACATTGCTTTTTACTTATTTCTGTAATTTTCAATTGTCACGTGTTTGTTTTGTGTTATTTTGACGAAACGAAATGACATTTAAAAGCGTTTGCTAGTGTTGACAGCAACATCGATGTAATATCGATACAAAAATATTCAAACATCGATGTTTTTTGTGAGATGTTTCCGATGTTCGATGTATTTCGCGGCAGTTCTTGAAATTCGTTAAAACTCGCGCGATTTTTTGCAAATCAACAATTCCCGCTACTCTGTTAACTCAAAAAGGCACCGATGTGCATTATCGATAGGCCAGTGCGTGGCGCAGGTATCGGCCTAACTAAAAAGAGGCTTGTTCCGAGCCTAGTTTTGAGATCCTAGAATTATTCCGAATTTTTAGAGCCCAAAACCAAATGTTTTAGAGCTTTCTTTCGATTTCACTTGGGGTAGCTGTAACGAAACATTTGACAACTTAAAACGAAGTTTTCTTAATTATTTATGCATATAAGTCGACCTCCAAAACCGGAAATCGCATTTTTTAATTTTTCCGCATCTTTTGGATCGTTTTCGGCGTGGAGGCTTTCAACTGAAGAATTACCGAATATTTGCGATTCCAGCTCATGCCATTCATTTAAAGTGTAAATAGGCCTATAAGTGCGTTAACTGTGCTGTTAATGTTAACAGAGAAGCCGAAACAAAAATCTAGCGTGGCAACTCTGATCAACGATAACAAACTTGAAAACTATCGACAAGACATCGATATATATATACAAGATTAGTTGGTCACACTGGCTTCAGTAGTACTTTTTAGTCCGTCGTCGATTCGTCGTTTGTGTCGTTGTCTGCGCCGCATTTTTTTTGTTGCATTTTAAAAGTTTCAAACTGCAAATTGCTGGTGAAAACTGCATGAAATGTTGTAATATAATTACAATTAATCACAAGTGCTTCGATGTGCAATTAAGGTGTGTTAAATTGTATAAAAAAAAAATTGAATAAAATAAACTCGCATGTCTGCCTGAGTGTTTGTGTGTGTGTGTATGTATGTATAGGTCTGTGCGCTTGCCCCCTGTGTAAGTGTGCGTGTGTGTGGTGCTTGCGAGTGTGTGTGTGTGTGTGTGTTTGTGTGTGAAAAGCAAAAGAAAAAGATATGCTGCTGCAAACAGCGGCAGCAGAAAAGTATCTCTTCTTCTATTTAAAAATGTGTGTCAGTGTATGTGTATTGTTAAAGGCATAATAAATAATAGACGCTTGTCTCTCTCTCTGTCTCTCTATGTTGCCCTCTCACCCCTCCTGCTGCTCTTCAAGCAAGCAAGCATTCAAAACGCTGTCGTTTTTAATTGTGTTATTGTTTTATCGTTTTCTCATCATCATTCACAAAAAACAAAAAAAAACAAAAACGTCGCGAAATTTGTGTCAAATAAAAACAGTTGATTACAGTTAACCAAGGTATTACAACAACGCCCCATTCTGTTATGGCAGAGGGGGTGGGGGGAGTAGGGGTCAACGCCAGCCCCTCAGCAGCTGCTGTACGCTTTCGTCATCCGTTTTTGCTGCTTCTTAATTTTTTTGTCGCCTGTCTCTGTCACCCGCCTTGCGCCTACCGTCTTCCCCTTCATCAACAACATCTACCATTCCCACGCATGGATCGCCGCTCGCATAATGTACGCATTTTTTTTTTTGCCTTTGCTGTTGTTGTTATTGCTGGCATGTACAAGCGAAATACAGGGAAAACGAATGAAAGAAATTTGGAAAAGCACAATACAAGAAATATGAATAAGCATGAAATAAAAAGGAATTGTAAAAAAAAAATAAAAAATAAAATACATGTTTTACATTTTGTCAACATTTATGTCAACCCGCTGGTCACACTTACACACACACACACTCACACACACCTGAGACAAGTCCAGCATATGCCTGCCTGCTTGTCTGCTCCTCTACCCCCTACCAACACACCATTTGTCTGTCTTTCTATCTGTTTTAACACATTCCACCCCATTTCGCAGTGCATGTCGCCCAACTGCCTACTCCTTCTCTTCCTCTTCGTTTTGTTGTTACTTGTTTTTTGTCGTGGCTTAGGCTT
The DNA here is from genome assembly GCA_949708635.1 of Hirtodrosophila cameraria. Lineage (NCBI taxonomy): Eukaryota > Metazoa > Arthropoda > Insecta > Diptera > Drosophilidae > Hirtodrosophila > Hirtodrosophila cameraria. The sequence continues at coordinate 74,360,134 of OX453090.1, read as the reverse complement.
AGGTGTGGCCGTACTTTAGTTGTGGGCTTCCTTTACACATTGGCAAGCCACGGAAGTGGCAATAAAACAACAACAACAACAACAACGAAAACAACAAAAACAGTGTTTTTGCCCACGCCGTTGACATTGAACTCGCCAGTTTCCAGTTCGCCACTCGCCTGTCGCTGTCGCTGTCTCCGTCTCCGTCTTCTTGCTCTGCCCCCGTCTCCAACTCCTTGCCGCCTCCGTCTTCTTCTTTCTCATCCGCCAATGCAAGTCGCCTCGTTACTTTCCCAAAAACAAAATTTAAAAAAAAAAGCACCAACTCCTGTCGCAATTGCCTTTCATTTTTGTTGGCTGTCGCAACATTTACTTTTTCAATATACACTGCAAAAAAACAAAAAAAAAAGAAGTAAAAAATAATAATTGAGCTCCTATTACATTTGAGCTGCACAATGCTTTGCTTTTTGTATGGGAACCACTTTTTCTTTAGAATTAAGAACCAAAACTCATATTGACGTATCAATAGGCGAAAGCTGGATAAACATGTTTGTTGTTTTTAGACAGGAGCAACCCTTAATAAATATGAAATCAGGCTTAACCCCTTTCAGACTGAACCATCTAAGTAATGGTTTAATGCTGAATAATTTATAATATGTTGCTTAAAAATCTTGTTATTTCTTTAAACCGGGTTGATTTTACAACATCCCCTCGAAACGTCTTTCATAATACAGGAATTTTTTCATTTTGCTAACAAGATTGTTGAAACCATATTGTTATATGAGATATAGCGCATAATAAACATCAAAGTTATTCAAGCAACTATTTACACCCTTTACCCTTTAAAACGGAGAAGGAAAAAAAGATGCAAGAACTTTTGGATACTACCCGATAAAAAAACTAGCCCGAATTTTGAAGAATTTTTGAATGCTATCTTTAACTTTGCCTGACAATAAAACATGCTTAATTAATCGATACTACCCGATAAAAAAACTAGCCCGAATTTTGAAGAATTTTTGAATGCTATCTTTAACTTTGCCTGACAATAAAACATGCTTAATTAATCGTAAATAAAATAGTTGAATTGATTAAGGGAAATTACAAAATATTGCTCAAAAAGTTCAAAAAACAAACAAAAATTGGTTGGAAAAGAATTATGTCATACAAAAAACTCAAATAATTAATATTTTTTTAAAATTAAAATTTTAGTTTATTTAAAGTGTTTGCATAAATGTTAGAAAAAGTGTTTTTTGTCTTTGAAATATCGATTAATCGATTTATTTTATTAATTTTTTATTTACGATTAATTAAGCATGTTTTACAAATATGCAATGTTTTATCGCTATCAATCCAACTTGTTCGATGTTTTCTCGTAATGAATTCATCTTGTTTTGTAAAAATGTCGATTTATATCGATATCGGTAAACGTATTAATCCATTGATTTCGTATTTAAAAAGTCAATTAAATCGATTAATCGATTAACTTAAACTACATTTTCTCTTTAGTTATTTGAATAAATTTAAAGAATTTTCATAACTTTACACTTAACTTGCAGCTAACAAATAAATGTGTAACTTTCTATTTAAGTGTAATGAAATTTTGTAAATGTTTTGATAAACTTTTTTTCTTGCTAGTTTCTATTTGCGCCATAATTTGTTGCTTTTTTTAATATACTTGATGTACTTTGTTTTTCTTTTTTTTTTTTTTTGGGCAAGCTTTCTCATTATTATTACGAGTATGAGTATGAGTATTATATATGTATGTTTATATACGATATAACGAGTACTGTTATTATTATGTGCCTCACGTCTTCAGCCAAAAGATTCGCGCTGCGACTGCGCACGATTATGGCACATTTGATAGCTTTTCGCTCAGTTTTATTGAAGCGCAATGCCAAAGCGATGAAAATGACCGACCGATTCAGCTTGCAGACCGAAACGTGTCAAGTTGCTAGATAACTAGACAATATATATATATATATACGTATATATCTCTGTCTATATATGTATAGAAGTTAACATTAATATACATAAGTAAAACGTGTACACTTACAAATATGGATAGAAAAATAGTTGCAAAAGGTGTTGCCTTTTATTGTTACTTTGTGTTTATGAAAATTTTGTTCTCATATCTTTCATTCATTGTTTTTAAGCGTTTATCCTTTTTGAAGTTGTACTTTAACAGTTGAATTGCAATTCGATTCTAGTTTTCACTTTAGTTAAGGTATTCAAAAAGTTAATTTCTCTTAAATGTTTTCCAATTTTACATTTGATAAGATTTTGCGCATTGAATGCATTTGTATTTGAGCAAGGATTAAATTAAGTTACTTTTGAGCTAGAATTCAATTCAAAAGCTTAGCAACAATAACGAAAATTTCCACATTTATTGAAATTTCAATTTTGCGAAATGTTGCCGTGAGTGAAAACCAGAACAGGTCTGTTTATTTTAAATAAAATCGATACCTTTCATTCATATATGGATAATATTGATACACTTTTTAAGCCCAAAGTTCTGGTTTCCAATTAAGGTATTCCGTTAAGGTATTCTAAAAGTGAATTTACCTTAAGTGCTCCCATTTTCACTTTAGGTAAGACTTTGCGGATTGAATTCACTTGCATTTGATCAAGCATTGAATAAAGTTACTTTTGAGTTTGGATTCAATTCAAAAACTGAACAACAATAACGAAAATTTGCACATTTAACGAAATTCGAATTTCGAAAAATGTATGCGTAAATGGAAACCAGGTCTGTATATTTGAAATCAAATCAAATCGCACATATTTTTGTGTACAGAAGTGTAAGCTGATGTTGTATATGGCTCGTGTTAGAGCATAACGTGAGCAAAGAGTTCGATTAATTTCGTTGCGCCTCGGTAGCTGTGCACTCAACTCAAACATCCGCTCAAACAGAAACATACACACACACACACACACATAGACATATATGTACACACACGCACACACACACACACCTACAACCATTACACCTAGTTGGTGTCTTGTCTGGCATCGAATATCAGTTGGAAAAAAAAAAGAAAAAAGAACATCGTGTGCTGTGTTTTGAACCCTTCTTTTTGCCGTAAGCCACAACTGACCAACTGGCTGGTAACATCTGTTTTCTTGTGGCTTATTAAACTGAGAATAACAACAACAACTATAATAACTACAGTCAAAACAAAAGTGCTGTTAACGTTGAATACTCAACTAACACATACTCAGCTATTTAACATTTGTAGCTGTACGAATAAACAAAGATTTTGAAATTAATCTCAAAGCTGCGGTTTTCATTTTGGAACAATCCTTTATCATTCATATTAAATCTATCAATTATCTTGAAACTATGTGAATTATAGAAATTAATGTAGCATATTCCTCATCTAATAAGGAAAACACTTGCATGGATTACTTTTGAAATTTATTCAAAATCATAATTATCTTAATTGCATTTTCTATGGTATATAAAAACGAAATTTAAAGAGTTCAAAATACTATATCGGCTGGATCGAAAAAACATCAGACCTGTTCTAATTTTCACATTCGACACAACATTTTGCGAAATTGACATTTCGATAAATGTGCAAACTCAAAAGTAACTTTAGTCAATTCTTGATCAAATGCAAGTGAATTCAATCCGGAAAATCTTACCAAAAGTGAAAATGGGAACACTTAAGGTGAATTCACTTTTAGAATACCTCAACGAAATTGGAAACCAGAATTTAAAGTTTAAAAAATCTATCAATATTATCCATATTTGAATAAAAAATGTCGATTTTATTTAAAATAAACAGACTTGTTTTGGTTTTCACTCACGTCAACATTGTGTGAAATTGGAATTTCGATAAATGTGCAAATTTTCCTTATTGTTGCTGAGGTTTTGGATTGAATCCTAACTCAAAAGTAACTTTATTCAATTCTTGATCAAATGCAAGTGAATTCAATCCGCAAAATCTTATCAAAAGTGAAAATGGAAACACTTAAAGTGAATTCACTTTTAGAATATATCAACGAAATCGGAAACCAGGACTTATTTGAATACAAGATATCAATTTTATTTGAAATAAACAGACGTGTTCTGGTTTCCACTTGCAACATTGTGCTAAATTGAAATTTCGAAAAAAGTTCAAGTTTTCACTATTTGAAAAACAACTTTATTGAATCCGCAAAGTCTTATCAAAAGTGCAAATTAGAACAGTTTAGGGAACTTTACTTTCGGAATACCTTACAGAAAATGGAAACCAGAGCACAGTTTTTTAAGTCATAACCGTTTGTATCGACTTTACAGGGTATTGCAAGAAACTGCAAAAAGTGACGTTTCTTGTGACCCTTGTTTTGTTGCCAAGTTTGTAACTGTTGTTGTTGCTGTTGTTGTTGCTGTTGTTGTTGTTGTTGCTGTTGTTGATGTTGCTGTGTTTGTTGTTGTTGCTGTTGATGTTGTTATTACTGTTTACACCTGTGCCTCGCGTTTCGTGTTTCGCATATTGTTTATATTGTTGTTGTTTATAGCAAGCGCGCCATGTAAATTCTTTTCAGCCACGCCCCTATTCTTAATATTTTGAGGGCCACATACCAACAAAAAACCCACACACATATAAAAAAAACACACCATATATGAAAACAGAAACTTGTGGCGCGCGGGGTTTTTTATTTCATCTGCGTATCAAATAATTGAGCTCAATTGATTTTAATTGAAACTGACAACTCGACCGGTTGTAGTTGTTGTTGTTGTTGCCAGTCATTTGAAACAAAAAACCCATCAACATGCTCATGATGAGTATTTTTGAGCTTTTGATGGACTGCGTCGTCTGAAAAAACTCGCTTCAAAAAATTCAGAAAAAAGTTAGAAATTATAAAAGTTTAAATTCGCAAGCATTTATTGATAAGAACTTCAATTCACTAACCTTTGATCAATTCAAATGAATTTGTTTAATCACAAATGTATAATAACAGCTTGCTAGGTGAACAATACAACAAATATAGACTATATAATACTATATATATATTATCAGTATGCTTGATTTGCATGGTGACTAAGTACTTTTGTACTTTTGTTCTTATATGTTGCCTGTTGAATTACATTTTGGCTTTTCTAGGCAAGGTTTTTCACTATGACTCACTTTTATGTCAGACACAATCTATGCATTATTGATAAAAAGTAAATACAATAAAGATTCACATTCCTTTATCATTTCATTTCCATATGAATCAGACGTAGATTTGAAATTCAAAACGTTGATAGACATGAGAAATATTTATAACTAGATTGACGAAGCAGCCACAGCTCTTTAAATGTCTGGCATTTACATGTATACAGTGCCTTTAGCTTATAACGAAAACATTTGAAATGAGCTTTCGCTTTAAAAGAACCTATTTCAAAAGACGAACTTTCGTTTAAAATGAAATGGAATAAAATATGACATAATTTTGTCTGTGTTTTCATAAATATATGATCCAAACTGCAATATCAATTAATTTTATCTTATATTACAATTTTATTATTATAAATAATCCTTAAAAAAAGCCAACTAAATAAATAATAAAGATATATTTAAAATACACTCGTTATAAGTAAATTATACTTCTTACGAATGACCGAATAAATTAACTTAAAAGAAAAGAATCAGATTTGATCCTTTATTCGCAAAAGAACTATATAACAGATTTGATCTTTTATCCGTAAACGAACTATATAACTGATTTGAAAGATAAGTTCTTTTATCCGGAAACGAGCTAAAGGAACTAAAAGAAAGATAAGTTCTTTTAACGGGTATCGAACTACTGAACTATATCCGCAAAAGCAACTAGAAATCGCAACTCTACTCTATCGATAACAACTGACATATCGCCCGTAATATATCGATTGAACTTTGCATAAAAAAGTATACTAATATTGAGTTAAATTCATAATTTTAAAAACTTTTATATAATATAAAAGTTGAAAATACTGCATTATAGATTTATAAGCAAAAAGTGCAACTGTGACTTTATTTCAAAATTAAAATAACATGAATGTTAATCGTTAACATGATCATTAGATATATCGAAAACGATATCGATATGTTGGTGGTATATCAAAAGCAATATCATATAGAATCAGGACGATATTTGTCATTAAAATGACAATAATATCCATATAATGTAAACTTTTCAATTTCAAATCAGACCGCATTCGTACAGTATTTAAGTCCAACATAAGTATAATATTTAACAAAATTGCAAAATTGATTAGATTGCAAATGTCAGTTTAAACTTTAAACGCTTCGCGTGGCAAACAAAAAAACGAATGTATTTCAATTATTTAAATGATATATTTAGTACCACGTAATAACGTTTAGTACACCTGCGCAGAACAAGGTCTTTTTGCATGCAGAAAACCTTCAGAACAAATCGTTTTCTTTCTTTGAAACGTCTACGAACCAGTTTTGAAATGTGTGTTTGAACTCTTGTTTAGTTATAACTTTGATAAGTTTTCAAGCGGCTTTTAGCTGCTTCTACATTGTTTACTAACAAATTTGCAGTTTTTAGCTGTATTTAAATATAATTAACATGTCGAATTGACTTTTCTTAATCAAGCTGATTTTTTTTGTCGAGTTGACTTTCCTTAGTCGAGGTGAACTTTTTCCTAGTCAAGTTGACTTTTTTCTAGTCAAAATGGCTTTTTTCCAGTCAAGTTGACTTTTTTCTAGTCAAGTTGACTTTTTTCTAGTCAAGTTACCTTTTTTCTAGTCAAGTTGACTTTTTTCTAGTCAAGTTGACTTTTTCCTAGTCGAGCTGACTTTTTCCTAGTCAAGTTGACTTTTTCCTAGTCAAGTTGACTTTTTTCTAGTCAAAATGGCTTTTTTCCAGTCAAGTTGACTTTTTTCTAGTCAAGTTGACTTTTTTCTAGTCAAGTTACCTTTTTTCTAGTCAAGTTGACTTTTTTCTAGTCGAGTTGACTTTTTTCTAGTCAACTTGACTTTTTTCTAGTCGAGCTGACTTTTTCCTAGTCGAGCTGACTTTTTCCTAGTCAAGTTGACTCTTTTCTTAGTCGAGTTGACTTTACACAAATAAGAACAAGCTATTTTTATAAAACACTTGTCTATAGATTTGCAACGCATTTGCGTATAAAATAGATGTCTAAACATAGCCACTTCAAATGTCAGAAATCTACAAGCTATATATAAAAATAACTAAAATAGTAGAAACACTTTTACGGGTATATATCAATATACATATGTATATATATTCTCGGTATGAATAACGATATGTTTTATGCAAAAGTCTCATTTGTCATTCATCGCATTCCAAACTTTCATTCATTTTATTTGTTTTTTTAAGTTTGCAATTGTTTTCGCTTTCAGTTCTGTACCCTTTTGCTTGTTGTTGAAAGTCAACACAAAATTGAACAATTTATATGCATAACACCCACACACACACATTGTAAGTTATGCGGCGCTGAATAATAATAATTAAATTTAATTAAATTGCTAAAATGCTGACGTTTGTTTCTAAATATTTGTTTTTATTTTGTTTTTGTTTTTTTTTTGGCTTGCGTTCGCTTTCCAGCAGCTGTTTCGCATATTTGTTAATGTGCATTTTATTGTACACTTAATTTTTTCATTTTTCCTTTATTTTTGTTGTTGTTTATTTTTGAACATTTGGCTTGGTGGCGCTACCAGCTCTAAAGAAAATAATAATAATAATAATAATAATAAAAAAAAAACTATTTAGATATGCGGCGTGTGTGTTGTGCAAATTTTGTATTTTTTTTTTTATGTATATATTTTTGTTGTTTTTTTTTTTTTCGACTCTACCGCTGCGCGCAAAAAACTTTCACTTCCATTAAAAAGTTTTGTTTGTACCTGTATGCTTGGCAAAAGCCTCAGCAATGTCGACTTTGGCATCGGCATCGGCATCGGCATCAGAGTGTCGTTAAATGACATTAGCTTAGGTTTTATGGCTCGCCAGTCGTCCAATCGCAAAGCCCAAAGCCCAAAACCCAAGCGAAATTCTGCACAAATGTCAAAGTAGAAAATTTACATGGCCAACGGAATTGAGCGATTTCGCTTTTATTTTCTTTCTTTTTTTTTTTTTTCTTTTGTCTTTACTTGATTTACTTAATATTTATAATGTGTAGTAGGCACTTATAGAAAGTTTACAGTCAGAATTTATAGTTTATAATGTTTTTGTAATAGTTAAAGGGGTGAGTTGATTTTATGATTGTTACAGACTACGTTTTAAGTTGGCTTTCAAGTTATGTTTAGGGTAATGTTTGTCTAATTTTCCATTTTTATGTTAGGTTTAGTGAAAATGTAATAGAATCTTTTGGCATGCTCTCAATGCCGAACTCACATATTCAAATTCTGATTGACAAATTCAATTAATTGAAAACAAACTGAATTCATTTTACTAAAATTTCAAAATAATTTTATAACTTTACAAAATATATTGAATATGAGCTAAGATGAAAATTAGATCAAGTTTCGATCTTTACTTTCCAATTAAAATTCGAATCATGTGAATTCGGAAATGGTAGCACTTCTGATTATGATATTATTATAAAGAATGTTAGAAATAAGTTCGTTTTTCGGCTTTACAAAATTACAGTCGAGGTTATTTGGATAAATCGTACAGACTTCATCGATTCATCGATGTTTTTAAGACAAAATCAGTTTTGTTTTTCAATTTTTTACAAATTCTTCAAAAACCAATAAAATACTTGAATTTCCAATTCCAATCAAAATCTTTGTAATCGGAATAATTAGTTCTTAGTTCCGTATATCGATGAAAAATTCGATTCAAAATTGTTTGCCTTTGAGCTAGTGAAATGAGAGCTATTCAAACTTACATATACAAATAAAAACATATCGATAATGGTAACAAGCCAAAAAAAGTATCGATTTCGATGACCAATACACATAGCATGCCCAAAATTATCGGTTTCGATCGCTAAAATCGATTAATCGCTTTTATTTCACAAGTAAAAACAACTAACAATCAAAGTCTATTGATTTCTACCAAAACACTCGATGATCGATAATTGTAAAAATCCAAAAAAGCATCGATTTCGATATCGAAGCGTCGTTTTCGAACGCTTAAATCGATTAATCGCTTTTGTTTCACAAGTAGAAACAACTATCAATTAATCGAAAGTCTTTTGATTTCTACCAAAACACTCCAACTCAAATTTGCATAGCCACAAATATATATTTGTGATAAGTGCATACAGTCTTCGGTGCTGCAAACGTTGTAACATTTTCTAAGTTCAACTGAATTTGCTGTTGCTGCACCTGTTATATGACCTGACCGGAAGTTGAAAGCTCAGCAATTACAAGGTACGTTCGTAATGAGAGTCGTATAAAAGTGTTTGGGAGGAGGGGGGGCGCAACAAAAATACTAAAATAAAAAAACCCCAATGAAAGCAGCTCCCACAGTTGACTTAATATGCAGCTACATTTGGACTAATTACAATGCACACTGCTCCCCCAACAACGACTCCCTCTCCCTCTCTTTGTCTGCCCCTCCATTCCGGTCAACTTTTATGTGAGTCAGCAGGCTAAAGTGTGTGTTAGTGGTCGAAGATGGGGGGGGGGGAGGGAAGGGTTTGGGAGTTGGTAGCACTTCTCTCTTTTGTCTGTTTCAACATACTTATGTAAACCAATCTACTTGATGAGATGAGTCAACGAAGCGCGCCAAACTGATCAGATTTCGCGACTGGCAAGCGGCAAGTGCGACTCTCTGCCATCTGAGACTGAGGCGTAGATTGATACAACCGCTGCTTAAAAGATTAGCAACCAGTAGCTCTGATTCGAAGTTTTGGAACCGGAATCGGAGCAGCAGCAGCAGCAGCAGCAGCCTTGGGGGCATCATTTGGAAATCTGCTCTAAAAAGACGAGAGGGGGCAGCACCCCATAGATTTTGTTTTATGCCATCATATTTCATATGTTATGTGTGTGTGGAGCAGTTTAACGAGCAGCTCATACATAAAGCTCAGCTATATAGTCATTGAAATTGGTCAGTTTAATGACTTTTATGTGAACTCATTAGTCACTGCCCATGAGAAATTGAAATTTGAAATTGTATTCAATTGGCGCTTAAAGTGTGGACTGAATATCGTATATGTATATAGTATAGTGTACCTCTCGCATATACTAAATTTAATTGGCATGGTCTGTAAAATTGTGAATCATTTTTGTTGTACCTAGTCATCAGTTGTTAAATATATGCCAAGTATTCAAAGTTGGCTCAATTTACTTGGTATAATTAAACATTCAAGTTGCAATTAAAGTTATTTTAAACAGGCTACGTTTAAGTGTGACTAAGATTATGCTAATTACAACTTATTGTTAAACAATGTGAATAGATCGAGGACAGTATTTTTAATAAAATATCATTATTTTTATACGAAATTTATTCGAAAATAGGTTTTTTTTGGGATAGCAATGCTTATAGAAAAGAAAACTTGAGTATTAAATTTGAAGGGCATTCGTAAAACTTGAAATTTTACTTTTAATCGAATGCGAATACCAAAATTAGTATAAAAAAACTATTTCAAAACTTTTTCTGAGGTTGTTAAACAATCTGTCAAATATAATGTCGAATTGCCAAACAATTTTTGTCATAGATGAAATAGATCTTTTTGTCAGTGGAAATGCTGTTTTGTATAAAACAATCTGTCAAATATAATGTCGAATTGCCAAACAATTTTTTTCATAGATGAAATAGATCTTTTTGTCAGTGGAAATGCTGTTTTGTATACAAAAAAATGAAGAATCTGTGAAGATTCGAGCTCTGAAATCGGAAACGAAAACACTTCTTCGGAAAGCCGCGGAATCGGAAACGAAAACACTTCTGCGGAAAGCAGCGGAATCGGAAATGATTTTTGTAAACAGCCAACTTTGATCAAGATTGCATAAATCGGTAACTCAATTCAACTATAAACTATAGGTTTTAAGCCAGATCCGTTCTCAATTCGTACTGCAGCTGCAATAAACTGCTGATAATAATCACTATGCTGCACTCAAGAATTCACACACTGTGCAAAACTTTTATGTTGTCTTTTTTTTATGGGCTTTTGTTTAGTTTTCTAGAAACCATTAACACTTAATGCACCGGCATCAGTGCAAAGCACTTCCCAAAGTTTTGTGGCGTAGCTGTATAATTTTCTTGGATGTATGCATGTAGCTCCGCCTACTTCCTTATGGGTGCCCCTATTGTGTTGCCCGCTGCTGTATTCCGGCATCACTTTGAGATGCACATCGTTCTGCACTTGTTGCGCGCATCAACAGCGTGTCAGCAGGCACTCACCAACTGACGGACTGTCAGTTTACCCAATCAAGCTGTACATATCTCTGTAAATAAGTCTAGAAAAGAACCATGAGTTCGCTGACTGATTGAGCAGAGCTAGAAAGCTGATTTTTTAACAGTATTTTTGTCCTATTACAAAAAGTTTTGGAAAAATAATGTCCCTTACAAGTGTTGAAAATTTGCGGAAATCTGTGTATCTATGTAGAAACTTTATTTGTTTGTTATTCGTTTAACAACATTTAAATCAAATATAATAAGTTAAATTTACTTCCGCGGGTGGAAAATGTCCCCCGATCAGGCTTTAACTAATTGTCAAACCGATTGTTAAAGATTCATTACCTTGATAGGAAAATTGTTGCAGGAAACATTTTTGTTTATCATTGGTTTAACCTAATGCTCTTTTAACAATGTTTAAACCAAATATAATACGTTAAATTTACTCCCTCCCGATTTTAAAGGCCATTTTTAAAGATTCATTACCTTGGTTGCAGGAAACGTAATTGTTTATCATGCGATTAATCAGATACTTATTACACAATATTCAAAACAAATATAGGACGACAAATTTACTCTTTCGGGTGGAAAATGGCTCCCGATCATGCTTAAACTAATTGTCAAAGCCGATTTTAGAAAAGTTTTTGCATGCGATTGGACAGATTCTCTTTTAACATTATTTAAAGCAAATATATTGCCTTAAATTTACTCCCTCGGGTGAAAAATGTCCTCCGATCAGGTTTTAACTATTTTTCAACGCCGATTTTTTAAGGCTCATTAACTTGTTTAGGACAATTGTTGGTTCATCGTAATTTAACAATATTTAAATCAAATATTCGAAAAATATAACCTCTCGGGTGTAAAATGTCACCCGATCATGCTTTAACTTACTGTAAAAAAATTGTTGAAAAACTCGAACATTCAATACTTTTTTTTTGTTTTCTAACACATATCTCTTAGCTCAATACAATAACTCATTCGACTTAGGAAAATTTACCACCATGCGCAGGAAATGGTGTTTAAATGCTTAGCGGAGCAAAGCCGGCTCATACCAGTCTACTAAATGAACGCACGCAACTGAAAAGTCTTTTATGGTCGACATCATCATTTGTTAACTAGTGTGTGCAGTTGAAATTGTCCGCTCTAGAAACGGCACTGAGAAGTGACCTAGTTAGTGCCATAAATTAGCACAAACAACTGACGGAATGACTGACTGCCTAACTGCCCAACTGACTGACTGACTGGCTGACTGGTTGCCTGCCTAGGCAGACAACTTAGAACGTGCATTGTGCACTTATTAAATACAAGTACGAGTATCTCAGCAATCACTGCAGCTCGGCTCAGTTTTCAGTTTTTTTTTTTCTCAATTGGGTCAGTCGTGAGATATAAAAAAAAAAGCAACAACAACTACAACAAACTGAAAACTGAGTAAAAATAAAGTAAAAAGTAAAAACCGGCTATTAAAAAGCCATCAACTATTGTTCAATATTAAGTTATTTCATAGCATTAATTAGTCTACGGACGTTGCAAGCGATTGAAATCGTTACCCAGACACAAACACGCACACACAGATACACAAAAAGACACAGATACACACACACACACACAGTTACACGCTGCACATGCGGCTTAATTGATTGGAGAAAGTGACGTATCTGTACATGATTTGGCTGACCGTTCGTTCGGCTTGCGTTTGCCTGGGAAAATGTCTTCATTTTGAACCGGTGCCAAAGTGCATGGGTAAAACAAAAGCTAACTGCAACTGCAATTGCAACACCAAACAAACAACAACAACAACAAACAACAACACTAACAACTGCAGCTAATCAGCCGAAACGTTGTAAATGTGTAAGATACAATTTGATTTCAGATATACAAACATAAGTACTACACAAACACAGCAAACAAATGACGCGACGTAACGGCACCAACGATTACAACAATTGCAGCAACAAATTTGAATTGAAAAACAACAACAACAACAAGAAGAAGAAAAAGTTGTTGCGTATTTTATTGATTGTCTTTGGTTATTTTGTTGTATTTGAGCAATCAATCGATTCTGTTATGTTCTTAAAGAGAGATAGCCAAGTGCTAAATGCAGCTAGTTTTAGCAACAGCAATAAAACGTGTTTTTAGATGCAGTTGAACCATTTTGATTAAACTTCATCAATTCAATGTAAAAAAAACAAAAACAAGTAAGAATGCTCTAGTCGAGTATGCCCGACTACGAGACTCCCTGCTCCCAACTTGCATTTCAAGCAGTTCAGCGGCAAACGCAAGCAAGCAACGCACTTAACTTGTCCAGTGCATGTCAAACTGTTGTTGCTGCCTGCTGAGACGGGGGTAATAGGTTCTTCCATAACTTTGGTGTTATTTATCCGACCTTAATACGCAACCGATCAACATTGATTAAACATATATGTGTACCAAAAATCAAAGCTATGTCTTTAAAACTGTGGCTGTGGGAGTCTTTTGCGATTTGCGAAGGTGCGGGGGGGTGCATCTGAAATTTGAAATAAACTTGATCTACGTAGGGTATACAGGAATCTGCATGCCAAGTTTGGTGTCTCTAGCTCTTATAGTCTCTGAGATCGACGCGTTCATACAGACGGACGGACATGGCTATATCGACTCGGCTGTTGATGCTGATCAAGAATATATATAGTTTATATAGTTGGAAATGCTTCCTTCTGCCTGTTACACACATTTGCAGTACTTTATAACTCCCTTTTTCCCATTTTTAATGGAAACAGGGAGTAAAAACTTGTTTTGCATAGAATTTGATTAAGCTATGGGTGATTTAAATATCAAGCACTTGGTCTTAATTATGCTACTATTTAATTTAACTGCGGCCATAAAACTTTAATAAACTAAATAAACAAAGCCAAAAAAACCATAAATAAACGTCTGGGAAGCAGGCTTTGTAGCTTATCTTAAAAGTTTAATAAATGGAAATGTTAATCGTTGCAATATCTTCAAAGTTTGTTAAGTGGAATTATTAAACGTTGCGCTATATTTATAAATTCACGTTAATAAACCAATTTTATATTATGCAAAAATAGTTTATTTAATTAATAATAATTATCTTAAAATAAACCATTTTATTTTAACATTTTCATTTATACAACTAAACATAACATAACATTTTATATAACTAAACCACAGTTGAAAAAATGTTTGAATAAAAATAGCTTGGAATAAATTTACCTTAGCTTAGTTTTTTAACTTGATTTTTCACTCAAAACTTAAAGATGATTTATAGAACTGAAAAAAATAAAATATATATATATAATCTAAATATTCTTCCATAATTTAATAATAATCACGTGTTTATAATTTGTATCTCAATTTCTTAAAAATATTTAAAATGTGATAAATTATTCCCTGTCTAATTCTTCAACTAGTTGTATACTTTATACTTTTTATACAAAACTACAACTAATATAAATATCAAAAATTTAAAAATTTAAGAATGTCGTAAAATACCGACTGCAATATGCGCTGTTTTTTGTTTAATCATATGATTAGTACAAAAAGTCTTGTTCAACTCGCAGAATTTTGCAATTTTGTAATCCAAGCCAAAACCAACTTCCCTTTTTAGAAACGTTACACCACACTCAATTTTACTTATATCATCAAATCCTGGAGGTCGATTGGTGTGGTTTCTTTTACTGAATATGGTACTGAAACACTTCGCAAAAAAGAAAAAAAAATTTTTAAATTTGACTCCAATTTTTTTTTATATTATGACGTATAAATGTCACGTCACGCCACTACGGAATCCCCCATAAGAAAAAAAAACTAAAATTTGATTTATAAAATAGGTTTGCTTCAGCTTGAATAGTGTCTTCAATAAAATTTCACAAAACTGACACCCTTTTCAATTTAAAACAGAGTATACAAATTCGACACGAATAATTAAAAAAAAATTTAAAATAAAGCTGCAAAAAACTTATAATCCCTTACAATTCGAAACAGCATACAAATGCGACAGGAATAAATAAAATAAATAAAAATTAAAGTTGCACAAAACTAATACACCCTATTCATTTTGAAACAGAGTATACAACTTATATTCGTGTCTGTTCCGAATTAAAAAGGGATTACACAAATACAAATTATAAGGTTGCACAAAACTGACAAACACCTTTTCAACTCGAAATAGAGTATACAAATTCGACACGAACGCTTGTAGAATGGACCAACTGTCGAAAGATATCATTAATAATGTTAATCTCACGCATGTATTTACGATTTTTATCCATTTCCCGTTTGGCTGTACCAAATTACAGCTACATTTGGCCCCATTGATCTATGGGTATTTCGGTTTTTGTTGTTGTTGTTGTTGCTATTTCCCAGCCCGTTGTCGTTTGTTTTTACCAAATTGTTTATTTCGTTTAACGCTCTTTTTTTATGCACACTTTTTTTATTTTGTCGTTTGTCGTTTTGTATTTCTTTATGTGCTGCATTTTCAAACCGTTAGCGTCAACATTTTTAATAGTTTTGTTGCATTTGATGAACGTACACACACACATAGTGCTGCAGTCCAGCACCGTCCACCCCTGGGGGCCAGTTGCCCCGGTAGACGTTGCCTGCTGTTGTCCAGTGCCAGGTACTACGTCTCTTAGGCCACCCGCCCTCCTCCCAATGCTCAGGAGGAAAAAGAAAAACTCGTTTCCGTCTCGCTCTGCGATTTCGCCGACGCCAACGGCATAGCCTGTCTATGCCTCCATCTCTTTCTAACCTCTTTGGCTGTCTGAGTTGAAACCCCCACTCCCCCCCTGCCAAGCACACCCCTGCCTTGCCATGCTTTTTATTTATGAAAGTTTAAATGTTGCAGGCCGTCCGACGGCAGCAGCATTTCGTGTCGCCTGTAAATCAGAACTGCCGCTAGGCAAGACGACGGCATCAGTTTGCAACTGGTTGCTTATAAATATTTATTGTATCTGCTTATAGATTGGGATATATAGTATACTACATATAGAAAGATATATATATATATATATATATATATATATATATATACATATATTTGTGTGCACATTTATTCACGTAAGCGTTTGCTCTGCGCGACTGTGCCACATCCTTAAGCGGCCGTCTGAGCCACTGGCCTTATTCCAAATAACCAAATAAAGGAATTCCAGACACGGCATACAACACTGCTTTTGACCATAAGAGAGCTCAACGCAACTTAACTGAACTGAGCTGGCCGAAAGTAGAACGCCGGCTTGGGTAATTGATAAAAGAATTGCGTGGTGTTAGAAAGTAAACGCGAACGGCATTTGTCGCATACACTGCAAATATTAACGTTGTGCTAAACATGCTCAATTCAAATTTAGAGTGTGATACTCGTAGATAGAACAAAAGCTTTTAAAGTTTACGAAACATTTTAATATATAATATAATATCAGGCAGATCGAGCTATATACCGATCGAAAGGTATTACTTTAACTAAGAAAAGTGCATACTAAAACTTTTGGTAACTCACCTGGTTCAGAATATATAGGAAAGCAGGTGGGATTCTGATTACGCTTCAAATAACACCTCGATCATACAATTCTGTCTTTAATTTTGTGGACTTGTTCCCCACCATAAACCAAGAAACGTTTGTTCTACAACTTTTCTGAAAAGCCGCTAGTTTGAGCGGGAAAACGCTAAAAAACCGCTAGAGTTGACATGCCCACAGTTTCCAAACCAAAGAAGCTACAGACACATTCTGCATTTCATTGGAAAGGTATATTTGTGAAAAATAGATGAAATAACGTTTTTTGTACATTTTGGCAATATAAAAGAAATTGGCCTAACCGATTTTAATTAAATTTATAAGTGTTGTAGGTTGAAATTAATTGGAAATTAATTTTATTATTTTAAATATTTCTTATATTCAACAGAAAATACTTCGTCACAAAATTAGAAATCAGAAGTTTTGTGGCTTTAATATGCATCGTACCTAGACTTTAACCTCGCGTAGAGGTGTTATTTGATATAATATATACATTGATCAAACCATTTTCCAATTAAAACCTCATTTCAACTGTTTTGTCATCAATACACTTGCTGATTTCTTTAAGTGTAAATATTTACACTGACATTTATAATGAAGTATATTTAGGACAAAACATTCACCAATTAAAACTTATGTTTATCTCTTTTGTGCTGTTTTGTCATCAATACACTTGCTTATTTTTTTGAGTATAACTAACTAACTTTATTATTTGTTTAAGTGTAAATATCTATACTTACATTTATAATGAATTGTATTTTGGCCGAAACATACTCCAATTAAACCTAATATTTACCTCTTTTGAGCTGCTTTGTTATCAATACACTTGCTTATTTCTTTAAGTGTAAATATCTAAACTGAAAAATTCTGCAAAAAGCACACAATGTAACTATTGTTATTGAAGCTTTGTTGCTGCCTTTATTGATGGCTTGCTTTCTTCTGATTGATATACATGGTTATTACAATTGAATTACAAACAAACATGCCGGTATGAATGTATATATGTAAGTGTGTATGCATGTACATATGTAGTGCCCCTATAAAATTTGAAATAAATATTTGTATAAAACCCATGCGTAATTTGAGAATTGTAGCGACAGGCTGACGAGCCATGTTTACATCAAAATAAACATTGAATGAAACATGATAATGCGCTGGATACAATTTCTGAATAGTTATTGTATATTATATACCATTTGTATTATACCAATTAACGTTAATTCTAATGTAATCTTGCCTGTTTGTAATATTGTATGTATGTAAAGATTGATTCATTGTTTCTATATGCTGCAAAAACTTTTTTGAAATTGAAATTGATCTGTCATTTATTAATATTTGTTACTTTCAGATGATTAATTCCATTTAATACCCCGATAACATACCATGTCCGAGAAGGTGAGCAGCGCTTTGGCGGCTCAGCTGCATGCACATGCACATGCGCTATCAACATCGAACGAGTCAAGCTGCCAGCTGCAGCCAGTGTCCAGCAGTTCCAGCTCCAAGGATGCGCCGCTGCAGTTTGAAACGGATGCGCCAGCGGCGGCAATAAGCGCACAATTAAACTTTAAAATTGTGCCAGTTGATAGCTTGGGTGGCCTGAATTTGGGTCTGAGCAGCAGCTACCAGGAGATGTTTGCTTCTATGAATACATCACAAATCTCCAATGCCTCCACAGAGTCCAGCTGCAGCCCACCAACAGCAGCAGCAGCAGCACCACCACCCAAACCCAGCAGACACATGGCCGTGCAGCCATTGAATAGCGTAAATATTGAAACACAATTGATGTCAATAAATGTAGGCTAATGTTTTTCTCAAATTTTACAGAAATCATGTCGCTTTCCCAAGCTGGAGGAGTGCGCACATTTCCATTATGAGCGTGTGCAGTTGGGCGCTCTCTTGGTGCAGCTACTGGATGACAAGTCGGAGCAGCTGGGCAGCAGCATTGCATCGCAATCGATTGGCGGCGAGCTGGCGCACAGCTCAATACGTTCTTCGGGCTTTACGCCGGAAAGCTGCTGGTTCATCATACGCGTCTGTCCGCAACGCTGCGAACCGTTCCTGATCAAGCGCAGCTATGAGAACATGCAAATGCTGGACGAGATGCTGCATCGTTGTGTCTATGATCGCAAAATCAGCGGACTACGCAACATGTGCGAACTGGAGGCGGAAGCGCAGCTACAAAGCGAACAGGATGTTGAATATGTGGTGGCCAAGTATTTGGAACGCTTCTCCAAAATTGCATCCGATTCGTTGACATGCGGCACCATACTCACCTGGCTGCAATTGGATAACAAGGGACGTCGCTTGCCGCTGGCTGATGGCGAAACGCAGCGCACAATCAATACGCCGGCTGTGGGCGCGGCATATGGTGTGCGACGCTATCAGGCGCAGGCGCCGGACGAAATAAACATTGAGGTGGGCGATATGATCTCAGTGATTGATATGCCCAGTCCGGCAGAATCAATTTGGTGGCGCGGCAAGAAGTCGCATCTGCAGAAATCGCTCTATGAGGTCGGCTTCTTTCCGCAATCGTGTGTGGCCACCATTGGTGATAAGGTGCCGCGCAATTTTCCCATGCCAGCGCCTCTTGTCGGCCACCTGGATGCCTCGCCCACAAAGCCGGTGCTGCGCAAGCACGGCAAGCTAATTGCCTTCTTTCGCTCCTTTATACTATCGCGTCCATCGCGTCGTCGTCTTAAACAAAGCGGCATTTACAGGGAGCGTGTGTTCTCCTGTGATCTGTCGGAGCATTTGTTAAACAGCGGCCAGGATATACCCATGGTGCTCAGATCCTGTGCTGAATTCATTGAAAACTATGGCGTCATCGATGGCATCTATCGTCTATCAGGCATTACATCAAACATTCAGCGTTTGCGTCGCGCCTTCGATGAGGAACGCGTTCCCGATCTGGGTAATCCAGAAATGAAGCAGGACATTCATGCAGTCAGTTCGCTGCTTAAAATGTACTTCCGTGAGCTGCCCAATCCGTTGTGCACCTATCAGCTATACGATAATTTTGTGGAGGCTATTCAGGTGAAGGCCGACGAAGCTGACGAACGACTGCGTCTAATGAAGGAGACAGTACTCAAATTGCCACCTCCACACTATCGGTAAGATTTTTATAGATAAATATTTAACATAAAGCGTTCACTTTTATCCTTAAATCCGCAAAATTAAGGCTGCAGCCTTGATTTTTCACTCATCTTTTATTAATGTTAATCAACCTCTTCAATTTCATTTCATTCGGTTAATAAATACCAAAGTTATTGAAGAATTTATTTTCCCCCGTCTCAGCTGGCAAAACGCAGCAGTTTTGCAGGCACTCTAATTTATGCTCTCTCTCTCTATCTCTGTCTTTATTCTGCTATCTAAACATATCTGATATCAAATGAGAACACCTCTGCATGAGTTAAAAGTCTAGTGACATGAACTATTCTAAATGATTAGCAAAGGTTCCAATAAACAGGGAAAATTGAAATCAGCTCCCACTCCACCGAACACTTTTTTTCGTTGTATTTCAATTTTCTCTTTTGCTGTCTGAGCACAAACAACTTTGAAGAAGACATTTGCTTGAGCTCACAACAAAATGAGCATTTAAAAGAGCAAACGAAGGAACAGTTTGCTGATGTTTTGTGAAAGAAATGGGAGGAGTTAGAGGTAAAGAGTGAAAGAGAAGAACACAACAAAAACTTGTGTTCTGCGCAAAGGGTCATTGAAAAACATGTGGCAAAAGAAAACGAAAAATTATGTCTTTGCTCGATCAATGAGCAGAATTCAAGGGAGATCTTTACACTTTGTCTGCCCATGGTATATACCAACAAATTTTGAAATTCAAATACTTTTTAAAAGATAAACTCTCATTCTAAAAACATCCTTTCTGTAACTTCATTTTTCAGCACCCTGAAATATTTATCGGAGCACTTGCATAAGGTGTCGCAGCATCACGAACGCACTGGGATGACGGACAAGAACTTGGCCATTGTTTGGGCGCCCAATTTGTTACGCTCTCCGGCGCTTGAATCTGGCGGCGTTGCAGCGCTGCGTGGCGTGGGCGTTCAGGCTGTGGTCACCGAGTACCTGATACGCAACTGTCACAACATCTTCGATGCGCTCGAGGATCACAACGCACGTTTGAGTATTGTGGGCACTGCTGTGCCTGCGCCAGCAACGGGTGAGCTGCGTCTGGAGTCACTCACCGATTGTGAGAGCCTACTGGTGGAGCAGCGTGAACAGGATCAGTCACTGGTGCTGGTGGAGCGACCCAAAAGCCTAAGCACTGGTGGTGCCAAGCTGATTAGTCTGGAGGAGGCACAGGAGCGGCACTCGCGCATCGAATGCAGCAGCGATTTGAAGCAGTCGTTGCCCATTAATATGTTGGCCAGCGGCAGCAATGCAGCCTCCAACATTGGCTCCTACATTGAGGTGGGTGGCGGTCCCTCAAGTCTGCCGGACAAGTATCATACGGTGCTGTCCGTGCCGCGCAGCTGGCAGAAACGCAAGCCCGATAAGACGCCCTCCTGGAAATCTATATTCACACGCAGTCAGCGCCAGGGCAATGAACCCGGTCACAAGCTCATCATCGATGGTAGCAGCATCAAGGAGCCAAGTGGCTCGCGCGTCAGTTTCGTGCAGGCATCCCATGCGCATGCCAGCAAGGAGCTGTCCAAGCACGACAAACCCAAATCCATTGAACTGCTGGAGACCACACGTGATGCACGAGATTCGGCATTAGGCAGCAAGCCCATGGAGCTTTGCATACGCTCCAATTCGATTGATAGCCTGCGCACAGTGGGACACTCACGCAGCGTGTCGCATGACTCGTACTTTGATATGTTGCAGTCACCGCAGCGTGGTCATATGACCACCTGCCCATCGCGTGAACTGTCTGAGCTGGGCCTGAACTTTGATCGTGAGGAGCCCGAAATGCGCATCTTCTCGGAGAGCGAATCGCTGGTCAGTTCACCGCGTGTGGGCAAGGAGAATGTGCCGCCTGCCACGGGCTGTGCCACACGTCGCATTATGCGCGCTCGTCCCGAGGAGTTCTCCAGTCAGACGAACAGCGTCAATCCCAGCCCCAAGAAGCAGCCGCGTCTCAATCTACTGTCGCCCAGTGCGGCACGCATCCTGCCCGTTATACCACAGCCCTGTGGCCATGAGCCTGCCGGCGAGAATTGCTGCAAACGCTACAAGCTGGAGGATCAGCTATCCGATATACAGTTCATTGACTGCGGCACGCCGGAGCATCCAACGCCAGCGCAGCAGCAATTTGCCAGCGTTGAGGTGCATCCACCGCCAAAGCCAGCGCGTTCTGGTCAAACACAGCTGACATCGCCAACAGGCGCTAACGCAGGTGCCGGCGCTGCACGCTATAGCTATCCATCCGTGCAGCTGGGTGCCAAGCGCAAGGAGCAGCTGGCGGCAAAGGAACGTTTCAGCTACCAGGGCACCTTCACACAGCCCGGCAGCAAGCCGGAACCAGCAGCCAGAACTATGCCGTAAGTAAATTATATAACTCTCGCATTATAAATGTTTGACTAACATTTTGTATTCGTATTTGAAAATATAGCAATGGGAACGCTTCGCAGCGCAACAAGCCACGCGTCGAGCTGTGCTCCGAAGATCAAGCGACAATCAAGCTGAATGTGCCCACACCCACAACTCCAGCGCACAGTCCACGCTACTCGCTGCTGCTGTGCGACACGGAGAGCTCGGAGAACAGTTCGGCTGTGAATACACCACAATATGATATGGAGCCGCTTATGTTGAACTCGGCCATGTCCATCATATCGGGCGTCTCCTCCAATATGCAACAACAGCAGCTGCTGCTGGGCGTGGACGCTACCAGCAGTTATTTGGGCAGCTCACATGAAAGCCTAGGCCAGCATGTAAGTTTTTATACGAGGAACCCAAAATAAGAATGCAAATTATAACTAAAATCAATGTGAAGGAAATATCTTAAGAGCTATATTTTAATTTTTTATTTTAAACGTTACAAATAAGAGTAAATACGTAACTTTTATTTAAAAAATATATTATAAAACAAGTAAGAACGTTGCAGTCGGGCTCCCCCGACTGCGATATACTCTGTTTTCTGTACGTATATTAAATTAAATTCTTTTAAAGACTACTTATATATATATGCTACGAACTATAAAATTCTTTCTACTAAGTGCAGAACGCTGCAAACGCCCAAAGTAGATCGAGACGGGTGCTTGGCAAAATGATCGCTCGTTTACTGGGGCGGGGGTGGGCGTGTCAAATTTTTTTTCTCCAATCTATCGAACAGTTCAAATGGAGTCATACTGCAAAATTTGGAGTTTCTAGCTATAAGGGTGTAGGAGATACAGGTTTAGCTCATTTGCGGGGGCGGTGGGCGTGGCATACTGCGTTCATACGGACGGACGGACGGACATTTCACAAACCCAATATACTCTTTTTTTCCATTTTGGAAAACAGTATAATTATACAAGTTACGGTCCCTGGTTTAACTTAAGTTAACTTTTGTTTCTTAACAACTTACACTTTGCTTTTCTAACATTTACAGTTCAATAATCTGCAGGACGTGGAGCAACGAGATATGCATGCATTAAAACGTGAGCTTTCTTTGGATTTGCAGCCGCTACAGCCGCGTCTGCCACACGCCGCAAATCGTGCAGCAACGCTGCCATTGAAAGAGCAGCTGCAGGCAGCCAGCTCGCCAAATAACTCGAACTTCACAGACAACACTAGTCAATCGGTGACACCCAGCGAGTTTGGCTATCAGCATCTGCAGCGTCAGCTAAGCATGCACTCTCTGCTGGCCACAGAGGACAGCTCGCCGTTGTATGAGGACTTTGAGCAGACGCCAAGCAACGCGCTAACGCCGCAGAAGCTACAAGCCGCAACGCTTGGCAGTCCCATCAAGTCGACCATTAGCATAACGTACAAGTCGCCCGAGAAGGAGAAGTCGCCGATGAAGCCAGCTGCGTTGCTGCTGGAAACAAATTTTGATGAGCACATTGTGTACGAGCAGGTGAAACTGTTTCGCAATTCGGTAACTGAGGTGAATCAGCTGCTGAATGAGCGGCACAGTCAAAGCCTAAAGCAAATCGAGGAGGAGGATCAACAGCAGGATGTCAGTGCAAGTCGGGCAGCAGAGATGACGCAGCATCTGTTGGAGCTAGAAAGGGAACGGGAACTAGCTTTGGAAGAGGATGAGGAACAGGAACAGCAGCAGCTGCTCTATGAGAACATTGAGCTGCGCAAGCCAAAAACAGTTTATGAGAATCTACGTGGCGAGGATATGAAACTCAATAGAAACGAATTGAAACTTGAAATCGAATTGGATTTAGAGTCAGTACCAAAGCAGCCAAGTATTGATCGAATTGAACTTGACAGTTTAGATAGTTTGCCAAGCGCTGAACATATTAATATGGAAAACGAACAGCAGCACAGCAAGTCGCCATCCTTCAGCGTCAAGGAGCTGGCAAATAAATTCGAGAGCTCTCCCGTCGAACAACTGCCTAACTTTGATTTCACACAGCGCGGCGGTTCCATGAAGAAAACCAATGAGCTGAGCCTGCCCATTGCAGTACATCCGAAACCCATGATGCCAGCGCCCGTGCCGCTCAAGAAATTGAACAATGCACAGAAAATAACACGCTCGCTGGATGAGAATGCATTTGTGCGCGAATTTGGTGGCAAGCAGCTGCATGATTTGGCCGCATGCAAGCTGCCCGAGTTACCAGAGTTGAACAATCGCCGCAAGAGCTTTGACTTTACGCGACCCAAAACGCTAAATCCGCCCAAACGACTGCCGGGCATGAGCATTACCGAGGAGATCTGTCAGAAACGCGCCGGTGAACCGGATCTGCTCATCACGACGCCCACCACAGAGAATCGCATCTCGTTGATACAGCAGAACAATGTGCCGCGTGAACAGCTGCACCTACAGCCACAGCAGCAACAACAACAACCTAAATCCAACGCATTAACACACAATCCGCCTGCTAGCGGACGTAAAAGCGTCTTAACTGGCGTCATTCTTGATCGCGAACGCATCGACAAGATCAAAGAGGAGCGTCGCCAGCAGCTGACCCAAAAGTACTACGGCGACACACTTAAGTCGCGCTCCAAAACGGAACTCAATTCTGCCGATGACAACAATTTTCAAGGCTCCGATTCGCTGCGTATCAAGTCCAAGTCACGTGGCGATATGCACACGCTGCAAAAGGATATGGACATGAATCTCAAACAGCTGGCACGCGCTGGCGCTGGCTCCGAGAGCACACTACACCATACGAGCGACTATGGCACACAGCGTGTGCGCAGCATTTCCGATGAGAAGAATCAAAATTGTGATAATGGTAGCAATGGGGCCAATCCCAATATCAATCTCTCGGTGCATAGCGTCAAATCGGCAGCCCAAAAGTATGCGGCCAACAATGCGACAATCATCACAACGGCTGCCTCCACCGTGCCCAGCAAATTCGAGCGTGGTATCGGACGTGAGCGCCTCTCGAGAAACTCCATGCCCCACACAGCAACCACAGAGACCACTGCGAGCGTCAAGTGAGTAGCTTTTAACAGTTTCAATTCCAATTGGTGTAGTGCTAACATTATGTTAAAGACCTGACATGTTTAACATGGCTTGAAATGTTAGTAACAGCGCGCCTTTAGATCAACGATTTGGACACAAATTTATAGTAATAGTTTGAATATTTTGATATACTGTGAATTCTGGTCAAGGAAACTATTATCTGTTTTCAATAACATATAAAAAATCCCAATCGTTATCTTTCGACACACCGATTAATCGATTTATTTCACAGAAGAACTAATCGAAACACCATTGTAACTTTGTAAAATGGACTATGGAACTAATCGAATATTTCTTAAATTTAGACATTTAATAAATTTAACAGTTATTAACTAATGCATTTCTCAATCTTACTTCTTGCAGCAACAGAGAAAAGATCTCACCACAATTCTCAATACGCGATGTGACTGCGATGTTCGAATCTCGTTCACAAAATCAATAGGCTTAGGCAATTTACCAACTACAGCATCGAATACAACACTTGAGGAGGAGCGGCCGCGTTATATAATTTATTTAGTTTTTAAAAAATTTATATATTAAGCGCATATTCGGACAACCACATAGACATACATATGTTTCTATAAATATAAATATTTTGGATTCTGGACCAAGCGGCTCCAAAGACATAAAACCCAATAATGCCGCTGGGCGATGACGATCAGCAAAATGTAATTTTGTTTTTAAGAAGAGCTTCGAGTGAATGTTAATAAAAAATAAAAAAAGACCCAGCGCCAATTGCAGCTTTGTTATTGCATTTGGCGATATTATGCGTTAAGTTTAATTCGTTTATATTTTTATATAATTATTGCATTTGTATTTACTTGATTTCGGTTTGTTTGTTGTGTGATTTTTTTTTTCATGAGTGTTAGTTTACAAACATCAAAAAAAAAGGCAAAAAAATTAATGTGTAAATTATAAAAGCGCTGATTTTTATAAATTTTTAAAATATATATATATATATTTATGCATTTGACGCAACTTTGAGCGAGTTGCCTTAAGTATATTATTATACGATTAATTTATATTTTAACAAAATAACAATTTTAATAAACATTAAATGAACATGATGTAATACATTTTTTTTTAATATTTTTTTTTTTTAATTAGTAATACATATGTACTTGTAAATACTCTGCGCTTGTTTGTTCGAACGATTTTTGGCTTGGAAAAAATATGCAAAGAAAATAATAAATCGATTCTTATTGTACAATTAAAAGTTGCTGTGCGCTTGAGCTTAACAGATTTAACAAAAAACAAAAACATTGATAAATTGTTGGAAAAAAAAAACAAATAACTAAAGAATATTCATTAATTTCGAGCTGAACATAATGTTAACTGCCCATAAATTTATACAGAATTTTACATAACTGTGTATAGATAGAACAGATCAGTGTTCAACCTAGTAGCATACTAAAATCAGAATTAAAAAGAAACACCTCGAAACATAATGGTTGTTTATAGGCTAATTATGGTATCAGTTCGCTATAAAAAGAAAACATTAAGAAAGATATTTCAGCATTCAAAACAGTTTTATGAGGCATCATTTATGCAGATTGTTCAACATTTTTGATACTTAGTGAACAGCAACAAAGCTGTTAATAAATGCGTGCTAAATTTGAATATTTTCTTATTGCAGAATGAATATTAAATAGTTTGACAAATTTGTTAAGCACCGTACAAGGCAAACAAAATAATTTAAACGACATATATATAAATAAATATATATATAATGTTCTATATACTAAAATACAAGCATTGAAGACCAATAATAACAAATGAAAAGTTTACAAACAGAAAAACAAAATGAAGAAAGAAAATTAATTAATAGCTGACAAACTAAATAACTATCAAGTGAAAATTTCAAGGATGGTTAGTATTTAAATTTTACTACTAGATAAATTGCATCTAATCAAATTTTTATTAAAAACAACAAAAAAAAACAAAACAAAAACAAACATTTTTAAACGACTTTTGTTTTACTCCTGAGCCAGCTGCCAAATTTTTACTGAGAGCAAATATAACAATAACTGTTAAAGAAAATTACACATTTGTAATACAAACAACAACTAAATAGAAAGCTTTAAAGTTTAAACACATAAGTTAGCATTTGATATACTATTTTGATAAAGGAACATAAGCCCCGACAACTTAGTTATAAACAATTGATGTATTGATGTAATGACTGACAGCTAAAGCAGAGCAAATTAAAGCAAAGACGTCTGGGAAATGATTTAAATTATATAATATTATTCGCATATATATTTATTATACATTCGCATTATCAAAGACCTTTCAATTATATAAAGTTTTAAGGTCTTTGGTATTACTATATACAAATATAAAAACATATATACATAAATAAATACATATATATATATATATATATATATATATATATATATATATATTCTTATACAGAATGCTACTCAAAAAATTAAATCAGATTTAGACAAAAACAGCGACATTTTTATAAGCAGCAACACAAGCAACAATAACAATAAACAACTAATTTAATGCAAATATATTAAAAAAAATATATATATATATTTTCTATTTTATTATCACGTGTTTGGGTGTATAACATCTAAGTTCAAGAGGGGTGATGAACTGTTTAGTTTGATAATCAAAATCTAGAACACCAAGCAGCATATAAATCCAGTTGAGTGTGCCTGACTAAGAGATACCCGTTAAAAACGGTAAAAAATATAGTTTCCTAGAAACAATTGTTGAAAAAATTTGTTATTCAAAATATCTCACAAAAATCATTAGAATTCTGAGACTTAATATAATCATTACATGTTTAGCAAACTTTAGTCAAATCGAAACACTAAACAGTTTATAGCTGCTATAGCTGCTGTACTAGCAAAATTTAAATATATATTTAAAAATATATTATAAAACAAGTAAGAACGTTGCAGTCGGGCTCCCCCGACTGCGATATACTCTGTTTTCTGTACGTATATTAAATTAAATTCTTTTAAAGACTACTTATATATATATGCTACGAACTATAAAATTCTTTCTACTAAGTGCAGAACGCTGCAAACGCCCAAAGTAGATCGAGACGGGTGCTTGGCAAAATGATCGCTCGTTTACTGGGGCGGGGGTGGGCGTGTCAAATTTTTTTTCTCCAATCTATCGAACAGTTCAAATGGAGTCATACTGCAAAATTTGGAGTTTCTAGCTATAAGGGTGTAGGAGATACAGGTTTAGCTCATTTGCGGGGGCGGTAGTGGGCGTGGCATACTGCGTTCATACGGACGGACGGACGGACATTTCACAAACCCAATATACTCTTTTTTTCCATTTTGGAAAACAGTATAATTATACAAGTTACGGTCCCTGGTTTAACTTAAGTTAACTTTTGTTTCTTAACAACTTACACTTTGCTTTTCTAACATTTACAGTTCAATAATCTGCAGGACGTGGAGCAACGAGATATGCATGCATTAAAACGTGAGCTTTCTTTGGATTTGCAGCCGCTACAGCCGCGTCTGCCACACGCCGCAAATCGTGCAGCAACGCTGCCATTGAAAGAGCAGCTGCAGGCAGCCAGCTCGCCAAATAACTCGAACTTCACAGACAACACTAGTCAATCGGTGACACCCAGCGAGTTTGGCTATCAGCATCTGCAGCGTCAGCTAAGCATGCACTCTCTGCTGGCCACAGAGGACAGCTCGCCGTTGTATGAGGACTTTGAGCAGACGCCAAGCAACGCGCTAACGCCGCAGAAGCTACAAGCCGCAACGCTTGGCAGTCCCATCAAGTCGACCATTAGCATAACGTACAAGTCGCCCGAGAAGGAGAAGTCGCCGATGAAGCCAGCTGCGTTGCTGCTGGAAACAAATTTTGATGAGCACATTGTGTACGAGCAGGTGAAACTGTTTCGCAATTCGGTAACTGAGGTGAATCAGCTGCTGAATGAGCGGCACAGTCAAAGCCTAAAGCAAATCGAGGAGGAGGATCAACAGCAGGATGTCAGTGCAAGTCGGGCAGCAGAGATGACGCAGCATC
This sequence comes from Hirtodrosophila cameraria, assembly GCA_949708635.1. Classification (NCBI taxonomy): domain Eukaryota; kingdom Metazoa; phylum Arthropoda; class Insecta; order Diptera; family Drosophilidae; genus Hirtodrosophila; species Hirtodrosophila cameraria. The sequence continues at coordinate 74,330,783 of OX453090.1, read as the reverse complement.
TGTTGGAGCTAGAAAGGGAACGGGAACTAGCTTTGGAAGAGGATGAGGAACAGGAACAGCAGCAGCTGCTCTATGAGAACATTGAGCTGCGCAAGCCAAAAACAGTTTATGAGAATCTACGTGGCGAGGATATGAAACTCAATAGAAACGAATTGAAACTTGAAATCGAATTGGATTTAGAGTCAGTACCAAAGCAGCCAAGTATTGATCGAATTGAACTTGACAGTTTAGATAGTTTGCCAAGCGCTGAACATATTAATATGGAAAACGAACAGCAGCACAGCAAGTCGCCATCCTTCAGCGTCAAGGAGCTGGCAAATAAATTCGAGAGCTCTCCCGTCGAACAACTGCCTAACTTTGATTTCACACAGCGCGGCGGTTCCATGAAGAAAACCAATGAGCTGAGCCTGCCCATTGCAGTACATCCGAAACCCATGATGCCAGCGCCCGTGCCGCTCAAGAAATTGAACAATGCACAGAAAATAACACGCTCGCTGGATGAGAATGCATTTGTGCGCGAATTTGGTGGCAAGCAGCTGCATGATTTGGCCGCATGCAAGCTGCCCGAGTTACCAGAGTTGAACAATCGCCGCAAGAGCTTTAACTTTACGCGACCCAAAACGCTAAATCCGCCCAAACGACTGCCGGGCATGAGCATTACCGAGGAGATCTGTCAGAAACGCGCCGGTGAACCGGATCTGCTCATCACGATGCCCACCACAGAGAATCGCATCTCGTTGATACAGCAGAACAATGTGCCCCGTGAACAGCTGCACCTACAGCCACAGCAGCAACAAATACAACCTAAATCCAACGCACTAACACACAATCCGCCTGCTAGCGGACGTAAAAGCATCTTAGCTGGCATCATTCTTGATCGCGAGCGCATCGACAAGATCAAAGCGGAGCGTCGCCAGCAGCTGAACCAAAAGTACTACGGCGACACACTTAAGTCGCGCTCCAAAACGGAACTCAATTCTGCCGATGACAACAATTTTCAAGGCTCCGATTCGCTGCGTATCAAGTCCAAGTCACGTGGCGATATGCACACGCTGCAAAAGGATATGGACATGAATCTCAAACAGCTGGCACGCGCTGGCGCTGGCTCCGAGAGCACACTACACCATACGAGCGACTATGGCACACAGCGTGTGCGCAGCATTTCCGATGAGAAGAATCAAAATTGTGATAATGGTAGCAATGGGGCCAATCCCAATATCAATCTCTCGGTGCATAGCGTCAAATCGGCAGCCCAAAAGTATGCGGCCAACAATGCGACAATCATCACAACGGCTGCCTCCACCGTGCCCAGCAAATTCGAGCGTGGTATCGGACGTGAGCGCCTCTCGAGAAACTCCATGCCCCACACAGCAACCACAGAGACCACTGCGAGCGTCAAGTGAGTAGCTTTTAACAGTTTCAATTCCAATTGGTGTAGTGCTAACATTATGTTAAAGACCTGACATGTTTAACATGGCTTGAAATGTTAGTAACAGCGCGCCTTTAGATCAACGATTTGGATACAAATTTATAGTAATAGTTTGAATATTTTGATATACTGTGAATTCTGGTCAAGGAAACTATTATCTGTTTTCAATAACATATAAAAAATCCCAATCGTTATCTTTCGACACACCGATTAATCGATTTATTTCATAGAAGAACTAATCGAAACACCATTGTAACTTTGTAAAATGGACTATGGAACTAAACGAATATTTCTTAAATTTAGACATTTAATAAATTTAACAGTTATTAACTAATGCATTTCTCAATCTTACTTCTTGCAGCAACAGAGAAAAGATCTCACCACAATTCTCAATACGCGATGTGACTGCGATGTTCGAATCTCGTTCACAAAATCAATAGGCTTAGGCAATTTACCAACTACAGCATCGAATACAACACTTGAGGAGGAGCGGCCGCGTTATATAATTTATTTAGTTTTTAAAAAATTTATATATTAAGCGCATATTCGGACAACCACATAGACATACATATGTTTCTATAAATATTTTGGATTCTGGACCAAGCGGCTCCAAAGACATAAAACCCAATAATGCCGCTGGGCGATGACGATCAGCAAAATGTAATTTTGTTTTTAAGAAGAGCTTCGAGTGAATGTTAATAAAAAATAAAAAAAGACCCAGCGCCAATTGCAGCTTTGTTATTGCATTTGGCGATATTATGCGTTAAGTTTAATTCGTTTATATTTTTATATAATTATTGCATTTGTATTTACTTGATTTCGGTTTGTTTGTTGTGTGATTTTTTTTTTCATGAGTGTTAGTTTACAAACATCAAAAAAAAAGGCAAAAAAATTAATGTGTAAATTATAAAAGCGCTGATTTTTATAAATTTTTAAAATATATATATATATATTTATGCATTTGACGCAACTTTGAGCGAGTTGCCTTAAGTATATTATTATACGATTAATTTATATTTTAACAAAATAACAATTTTAATAAACATTAAATGAACATGATGTAATACATTTTTTTTTAATATTTTTTTTTTTTAATTAGTAATACATATGTACTTGTAAATACTCTGCGCTTGTTTGTTCGAACGATTTTTGGCTTGGAAAAAATATGCAAAGAAAATAATAAATCGATTCTTATTGTACAATTAAAAGTTGCTGTGCGCTTGAGCTTAACAGATTTAACAAAAAACAAAAACATTGATAAATTGTTGGAAAAAAAAAACAAATAACTAAAGAATATTCATTAATTTCGAGCTGAACATAATGTTAACTGCCCATAAATTTATACAGAATTTTACATAACTGTGTATAGATAGAACAGATCAGTGTTCAACCTAGTAGCATACTAAAATCAGAATTAAAAAGAAACACCTCGAAACATAATGGTTGTTTATAGGCTAATTATGGTATCAGTTCGCTATAAAAAGAAAACATTAAGAAAGATATTTCAGCATTCAAAACAGTTTTATGAGGCATCATTTATGCAGATTGTTCAACATTTTTGATACTTAGTGAACAGCAACAAAGCTGTTAATAAATGCGTGCTAAATTTGAATATTTTCTTATTGCAGAATGAATATTAAATAGTTTGACAAATTTGTTAAGCACCGTACAAGGCAAACAAAATAATTTAAACGACATATATATAAATAAATATATATATAATGTTCTATATACTAAAATACAAGCATTGAAGACCAATAATAACAAATGAAAAGTTTACAAACAGAAAAACAAAATGAAGAAAGAAAATTAATTAATAGCTGACAAACTAAATAACTATCAAGTGAAAATTTCAAGGATGGTTAGTATTTAAATTTTACTACTAGATAAATTGCATCTAATCAAATTTTTATTAAAAACAACAAAAAAAAACAAAACAAAAACAAACATTTT
>OX453090.1:74187463-74327201 GCA_949708635.1 Hirtodrosophila cameraria | reverse complement strand
TGACAGATATGTGTTTGAATTGTTTGAGAGCACTTACGAAACGAACTATTACGAAAAACCGTTTTATTCCTTTCACTCACAAGTTCGAAAATATAGGGATAGAATTCTCATTAACGATTTAAAAGAGCTAACTGATAGTACATATCTTTTGATAATGAAGAATAAACTTATTCAGGCCACTTATTTAGCACAATTAGTTGTGGATTGTAAGGCTGTAAATTCATCTGATATTGCTGACATACAGCACTGATTAAAGGGCTTGAGAATACAAATAGAAATATGACGGCATCGGAAATCGAAGAAATTCTAAAAAATAGTTTACCAAAAGATGATACTTACCTTATATTAATGATCGCTTACGGGAATGTACAAACGGCAGTTTTGACAGTTCCACACTTAACTTTTTAAAAAAATCCGAGGAACATCTTAAAACATTTAATTATCTAGCTAGACCCATTGTGCAGGATTTGAGCGAAGATGTAAAAGAGAAAGATATGAAATTGTTTGAATTCTTTGAAATGTTTTCCTATTATAATGAAGATAATTTTCAATGGATTGATTATAGGGAAAAAATGTTTATGTCCGAAATGTATGAGAAATTAAAAAAAATTGTAATTAATGTAAATTTTTTATAAAAAATTTAATAATTTTATTAAAGATATTTTCAATTGAATGCCAAATTTATTGCCAGATCTGAATAAATATACTTTTTAAAAATTTATTTTTGGACATTAAATTAGTTTGAGTTGATTGTTTTTCTTTTTAAATAAATTTTGATTTGATGATGTCGTCATTGATACTTAAAAGAAATGAGCTTGAGTTTCCTAAAAATACATAATTTTCAAAGGTTCATCCCTAAAAAAAATTTAAATTGAAATTAATTTTAAATTTATGTATACATAATTAGAATGTAAACAATTGTATATATATACAAAAAATGAAAAGTAACAAGAAAATACCCTGTAAACCATTTGCTCAACTCAGTTTAAAACTGATTTTTGAGCTTACAAAGAAATAAATCTCTTCACGATGCGTTTTTAGCTAATTGAGTTGTTTTTTTATGACCAGTATAAAGAGTTTAATAAAAATCGAGTGGTTTTTTTTTTTGTTTAGCATATGTCTGTTGCGTCTTTTTTTATTAAGTTGGATATGTTTGTGTTTCCTGCTGTGAGATAGAAAAAGCACAACACGTGAGAAAATTAATTTGATTAAATTGCCACAGAAACGCGCTGCGGGACAACTTTGAAAAATGACAATGGTGACCTTATCGCCTTATACTTAGTCAGTTGCCTCGGTTGTTAAGGCAGCAGGAGCTGGCTAGTTAACAGCATCGATGAAAGGACTCATGAAGGGCATCAACAACACGGGCAGGTACCAAAGCATCTGAATATACATATATGCGGGTAGTTTCTGAATGCACTGAATGGATTTGTGAATATAAGTGTGAAAACGTTTGCATCCTGCAGCGAACCAATAACCATGCCCCCTTATTCTGCTAACTCAAGCCCCTCGAACCCTTGTGGACTGTTTGGCTTGATTGACGCTGATAGGGCACGTGTTGGCAATTATTTAAGAATAAACATAAAAAGCTGCTAGCCAAATCAGATGACTTCTTGTTGAGCACGCAGACTGATGTCACTGGCAGGGATTCAAATTGCCAGACCATCGCATATTCTCATAATTAAAATTTGTTTATGTTTGCTGGCGAGAAATTTGTATATAGCACTATTCAGCAATTTGAGAGTGCTGTTCATCATTTTAGTTTTAGCTTAATATGTTAATAACTTGCCACCATAGATGGCAGGATCAATAAGATCCTTAAATGAGATTTTACATGCTTGACATTAATAATATTTAACTTGCATTTCAACATTTATTGATATTAATTAGAAATATCTACGGGTATCCACGTATCTGTGCCTATTTCCGAATACACAAATTCGCTTTTGGATTGAGCTCAAACTAATTCGTAATACTAAGTACGCTTTACTGAACTCATTTCAAATATGTTAAAAAGTTTTTCAATAGATTTTTCATATGAGTTTTGATGTTTACTTTTCAATTCACATTCAATTCAAGTGGTTACGGAAATGGGAAAACGCATGCTATAAGATATAGTGATCCGATTTGGATCAAATATGGTCAACATTTGTAAAATATGCTTTAGTTTAGAAATAGTGAGGTTGGTTAAGATATTCTGAAAAACGCAATAGTTTTTCATACCGAAATTTATTTTCAACCGGTCGTTCCTATGGCAGCTATAAGATATAGAAGTCCGATTTCGATGAAATTTTGTGAAAACTGTCCTTATGTGTAAACTGTCCTTAAAGATAGGTAAAGTGAATTTGGTTAAGTTATCTTGAAAAACAAAAAAGTTTTTCATACAAAAACTAATTTTTCAACCGATCGTTCCTATAGCAACTATATGTTATATTAGTCCGATCTGGCCAATTCAACTATAGGTAGTATCTGCCGAAAGAAGAAGTATCTGTGCCAAGTTTCATCAATGTCCTGAAAAATGCATATAAACAGACATACAGACGGACAGACGGCCAGACGGACATGACGGACATGACTCGGCTGGTGACGCTGATCATGAATATGCAACCCTTTATTTTCTGAGACGTTTCCTTCAATGCGTTACACATTTCGTGACAAAAATATAATACCCTTTGCAAGGTTGTACAAAACATTTCTTGCAAGTTTTATAACGAGCTTAAAGCTAAGGCGCATTTTACATACACGATCAAGAATAGGCATATATGCATTTGTGGCAAAAAACTGCGTTCATACGGACAGACGGACAGACAACATTTCACGAACCCAATATACTCCTTTTTCTTTATTTTTTTCAAAAAAATTAAAAAAAGGGTATCAAAACATTAGAATATCCACTGGCATTATATACAAATGTAATGATATATATATAAATAAAGTTTTACTTCATTTAAAAATTCAATTGCCAAGTCAAATCCAGTCAAGTACGTACATATATGTACTTCAGATTGATTTTATGATAATGCTCAGACAGGGAATCAACCTTAAATGTATTTAGTGTAATATATTATAGAATTAGACTACATTTGGATTGCTTTATCCCTCTAATCTTTGGCATACTCATGAAAACCCTTCAACCAGCTGTGGAAAAACTTGAACAAATCAAATTTTAGGACAATTACGCGCTGCAAATTCAATTAAATAGCACACTATACTGTCGAATCAAACAAATACTTGGATCAAAATAACAAATTGTCAAATACTGTGCTCGCTGATAAAAATCATTGAAAATGCCAGCAAATTACAAACTCCCCCTGCCGCCCCTCCCCTCCCCCCGCCCTCTTAGCAAAAATCATCGTGTGCACATATTTCGATGTAACTTAATATGTGGCACGCGTTTGGGAAACTTGTTTTGGCCCTCGACTGTTCCTCAATTGTTGCCAATGAGAGCAATTGTGTTGTTAGCAGAGTGTGTTGGCGGGGAGGGTGTGGGTTGGAGATGGTAGTGAATTGCCGGCAACTGGTAATTGCATTTGTTAGTGCTCTAATTGTTTGGGCGGGCGGAACCGGGCAAAAGGTTACTGTGCCTAGTATAACTACAATAGGCTTTTAATAAGCATAACCCCACTAAAGTACTGCAACGTCGCAAAACTAAAAAAAAAAGGCATGGAACGTGAAAGTTTCAGTTCTGTTCTGTTCTATGCAGGGGCAGACAAATGGTCACATCCAGCGAATAATTTAGAAATGTTGCAGGGCTGCAGGAGAGCAATTATGGAGAACCTACAATTAAGAATACATAGGTTAAATCGGTGCAATATCCTTTCATTGAAATATATATGTTATGATTAAATACAAGATAGCAAAATAATTGAAACGGGTTCATGTACCAAAAGATACAGATCGAATGGATATGCATTTCTTAATTTTTGAATATTTTTTTCTATGTATTTATATGTAATAGTCTTCGACTAATGACTATAGCAAGCACAAATAGAATAGAATAATCAGCACAAATAGAATAGAATAATCAGCATCAGTCAGGGAGATCTTGACACTTTGTCTGCCTAATCAACATCAACATGTACTCCAAGTTTGGTTGCTCTAGCTTCAAAACTGTGGAAAAAAGCTGCGTTCATACAGACGGACAGACGGACAGACAGACGGACATTTTTCTTTTTTCTTTTTTTTGCACTTCAACCAGTTCAGCGAAAGCACCCTTTAGTTAATTATATTTTCAGCTCTGGGCTGTTGATGCAGATCAAGAATATATATACTTTATGGGCTCGGAGACGTCTCCTATACCCTCTGCTAGCGTATGAAACAGATACTTCTATGAAGATAATGTGTGGAGCAATAAAAAGACACAAGCACACATAATTCCATTATGTTTGAATAAACATTTAATAATTAATTATTCTATATTGTTGCTGCCGACCACGTCCGACACTTGGCCTCGCTGAGTGCCGCCAGAAAGGAGCCAGTCGGGGTGTTCAGGGGAACCTGGGCAACTGGCTGTTGCTCCTGCGTGAACAGACGCAGCCAGGATCAACGGCCAAAAAGCCGCGACCGCCAACGCATACCAGCTGATGTTGATTATTCAGTTTGTTGATTATTTCGCCCTGCAGCTTCTCCTCCTCCTCCTCCCCAACAACAGGTTCTGCCCGTGCAGCAGTCGAATTGCACAGCATATCGCCTGCTCCTGCAGTTGCATCCTCATCCTCATCGTCTTCTTGACGCCATGCGGGCTGCAGCTTCTCTCTTTCCTGCTTAGCTGGATAACTCATCTTGGCTTGGCAAGTAAAAGATTCTGCTCAGTTGATAAAAAAGAAAAAATTTATTTTCTTTGAATGTTTTCCTGAGATTAATATGCTTTCTGAACGTGACTGTTCATATTTCTTTGACACTCCGAACAGAGTTGACTAGACTGCAAATTGTCAAAACTTTTGCACCAATTGTAGGCTCTGTAAACTCTGGAAAAAATACCTTTCGGCATGTACCATCAAATCAAATCAAATTCGTTGACAAATGTCTGTCAGGCATTAATTTTGTTGACCAAAAACGTAAATCATATTTCAACAACAATATGGGGAACATATATGGGCAATATAATATCAAAGGTTTTGAAGATGCTACATTTGCTTCAAGTGCTTAATACCACTTTAAGTCAGATACTGGGCTCGAAAAATTTGAAAAAAAATTAGGAATGTGTTTTTTGGTGGCAAAGGTAGACTTTTTTTTCCCCAATATATAATAAAAACAAGTAAGAATGCTCTAGTCGAGTGTGCCCGACTACGAGACTCCCTGCTCCCACTTTGCATTTCAAGCAGTTCAGCGGCAACTCAAGCAAGCGTGCACTTAACTCGTAAAGTGCCTGTCAAACTGTTGTATCTGCCAGCTGAGACGGGGGTAATAGATTCTTCCGTAACTTTGGTGCTATTTATCCGATCGTGTTGAAATTTACACATCCGAAAGACATTGATGCAACATATATGTGTACCAAAAATCAAAGCTCTATCTTTTAAATTATGGCTGTGGGAGTCTTTTGCGATTTGCGTGGGTGCGGGGGGGTGCATCCGAAATTTGAAATAAACTTGATCTGCGTATGGTATACAGCAACCTGCATGCCAAGTTTGGTGTCTCTAACTCTTATAGTTTCCGAGATCTGTGTGTTCATACGGACAGACGGACAGACAGACAGACGGACAGACGGACAGACAGACAGACGGACAGACGGACAGACAGACATGCCTAGTTCGTCTTGGCTGTTGATCCTGATCAAGAATATATATAGTTTATATAGTCGGAATGCCTCCTTCTGTCTGTTACATACACTTGCAGTACTTTATAACTCCCTTTTTCCCATTTTTAATGGGAACAGGGAGTAACAAGAAAGAAATGTTACCTTCGGCGTACAGAAGATATATGTAAGCCCTTGCAAAAAAGTTATGCTTAAGAAAATTGAATTCTAAACTGATTGTTCCTATCACAGCTATAAGATATAGTCGTCCGGCTTAAAAAATAAAGTGTAGTCAACGTGTAAATAACATACTTAAACACAGAATAGGTGAGTTTGGTTAATATAACTCTAGAAACAAAAAAGTATTTCACACAAAAAATAAGGTTTTTATACAAAAACCTATTCTTTGACGGTATTTTTTCCAAAGTACTCTGTAAACTCTGGTTCAGTTGGTGCATAACTTTTGACAATTTGCAATCTAGTCAACTCTGTTCGGAATGTCAAAGAAATATGAACAGTCACGTTCAGAAAGCACATTAGTCTAAAAAACCAACGTTCAAAGAAAGTAAATTTGTCGACTTTTTTTTATCAACTGATCAGAATTTTTTATTTGCCAAGCCAAGATGAGTTATCCAACTGGGCAGCAAAGAGAGAAGTTGCAGCCCGCATGGCGTCAAGAAGACGATGAGGATGAGGATGCAACTGCAGGAGCAGAACCTGATATGGGGCAGCAGGAGGAGGAGCAGCAGCAGGGCGAAATAATCAACAAACTGAATAATCAACATCAGCTGGTATGCGTTGGCGGCCGCGGCTTTTTGGCCGTTGATCCTGGCTACGTCTGTTCACGCAGGAGCAGGTTCCCCTGAAAACCCCCACTGGCTCCTTTCTGGCGGCACTCAGCGAGGCCAAGTGTCGGACGTGCTCGGCAGCAACAATATAGAATAATTAATTATTAAATTATTATTCAAACATAATGGATGTCTTTGGCTTTTTGTTGCTCCACATATTATCTTTATAGAAGTATCTGTTTTATACTCTTGCAGAGGAGATCAACAGCCAGAGCTGGAAATATAGTTAACTAATGGGTGCTGCCCGTGAACTGCTTGAAGTTCAAGCAGTTTACTGCTTCATGTGTATGTGTGTGTTGAGGAAATTTTAAGGCTGAGTACAGGGTGTCTAGAAATCGATCATTCTGAAGGGAAAATATGCTACTATCTACGAACAGACAGTCTAACCTTAGCATAAATCTTGACCTTAGCATAAATCTGATATTTGGTGACAAAAGATCAGCCTCGTTTCGAGTTAAACTTAATGGTATTATTTTCCTCATTTTTCTTGCTGCTCAGTATGCTGATAAGCTAAGAACACTCCAAAAAAACGTAGGTATTTAAGACAGATAGTTGCCAACGAGTGATACAGTTCATAAAAAGATTGCCTGAAGATGCAACGTTATTTGTTGCTAATCAGTTTGGCTTGCGTGGTACGTACTATGAGTATGATTTCAATTTGAAAAGTTATATAATATTATACTACTTGAACTCTCGTTTGATTATAGAGCCTCGTGCGTGCGACACCAGGCAAAGATGGATCTTTCCTTAACGCAATGGTACGGCTAGCTGAAAACACATACAATGAAATTCAGAAGGATAAACTTAACCTCATGATGGATTTAGTTGAATCAACTGTAGAATGTAAGATTGGCACCCAAAATCAAATTGAATCAATGCAACACTGGATCAATTGGCGTTATGCTAGGAATCGGAGCTTGACAAGTCGAGAACAGGAACTTGTTTCATCAATTCTTCAAACGTTTTATCCCAGAAACGATGATAAGGTTCTGGAATTTCGAAATCGCGTAAATCAATGTACAAACGGTGCTCACTCAGAAATGCGTTCGAAAACAATTCAAAAGGAGAATGAATGTTTAGGTAAATTTGAGAATAATGCTAGGCTTCTGATGCGAAATGAGCACAAAGATGCAATGCAAACACATGACAAATATGTGTTTGAATTGTTTGAGAGCACTTACGAAACGAACTATTACGAAAAACCGTTTTATTCCTTTCACCCACAAGTTCGAAAATATAGGGATAGAATTCTCATTAACGATTTAAAAGAGCTAACTGATAGTACATATCTTTTGATAATGAAGAATAAACTTATTCAGGCCACTTATTTAGCACAATTAGTTGTGGATTGTAAGGCTGTAAATTCATCTGATATTGCTGACATACAGCACTGGATTAAAGGGCTTGAGAATACAAATAGAAATATGACGGCATCGGAAATCGAAGAAATTCTAAAAAATAGTTTACCAAAAGATGATTACTTACCTTATATTAATGATCGCTTACGGGAATGTACAAGCGGCAGTTTTGACAGTTCCACACTTAACTTTTTAAAAAAATCCGAGGAACATCTTAAAACATTTAAATATCTAGCTAGACCCATTGTGCAGGATTTGAGCGAAGATGTAAAAGAGAAAGATATGAAATTGTTTGAATTCTTTGAACTATTTTCCTATTATAATGAAGAGGATCCTTATTGGTATGGTAACCGGGAAAAAATGTTTATGTCCCAAATGTATGAGAAAATAAAAAAATTGTGATGTTAAAATCACCGTCTAAATGAAAGTGATGTTACGTAGAAGTTTTAAAACGGAATGAAAAAAAACGTCGTGACGTTAAATCATCGTCTAAATGCGAAGCGTCTTAGAACATTTTAAGCATCCTGATCAAATTTGATTAAGAAAATCGGACGACTATATCTAATAGCTGCCATAGGAACAATCTGTTGAAAATAAAGTTTACTTGTTTTTGTATAAAATCTCTTTTTTGTTACTCAAGCAATCATGCATAAAATACATATTTGTGTGGAATGCAGCACTATCATCTAAACTCTAGATTCTAGAGCATTTGTATTCTTTACAATTGTTTGGACTACCCTTAGGAAAGTGGTGGCTGTGACCTTAAAGCAAGGATGTTGCCACTTGTGGCAAGCCCCTTAGCTGCGATCAACAAAGTTTCCCTTGCTGCTTAAGTTGAAGCTGTTTATTTCAGAAGTTAATTTACCGAGAATCAATCTCAAATGCGGAACCAGCAACTGAGCATCTGAGAAGCCGCCGACGAACTGTGACGAACTGTAACCTGATCTTTGACACACTTCAGCTTTGATTTCAGGGAATTATGGTAAAAAAAAAAAAAAAAAAAAACAAAAGCAGACATAACAAAGAAAACAATGAGGCGACGTCCCATCACAAAAGGATTTGCCATGCAAACTGACACAAAATGTTGTAATTGCTCTAAGGAAGGCAAACCAGGCTTAGCAGCATCGCCCCCCTCCCCCTCCCCACGCCGCTTACCGCAAAGTGCCCTTTTGCAATTCGATGCTACATTTTTATTATTATAAAAATTAGGCTTAGCACGTCTGACGGACACGTGCAATCGCATCAAAGTATACAGAAATTAAATTTCACAAAATCTAAGCAAACGTTGATTCTAACATACTACATATACTACAACCAAAATCAATAATAAGTAAAAGACTTTTCAAGCAGACTGTAAAGGTCTTCAAGAATATTTAACACATACATACATACATACGGTCTTCCGCACGTTCATGTCAAACGGGAAAACAATGGAACTGAAGATGTCAGTTCCGGGGCGCAGTTGAAGTGCACCCAACAAGCAGCTTGTGTCAGTTACTAAGTACATCAGGTGACAGGCCACGCCTGCTTTGTAGTCCTGCCACCAGGATGCAAAAAGTTACCTGGCCTTACAAAATAAATGCCAGATATTTAAGCTAAAGCGACTTAATTAAATGTCTCTATTACATTGAAAGAAATTTTTTGAGTTTTTATACTCATTTTTAATTTTTTTTTTTAAAAAAAAAGAAAAAGAAAAAAGAGTATATTGGGTTTTTGAAATGTCCGTCCGTCCGTCTGTCCGTCCGTCCGTCTGTCTGTCCGTCCGTATGAACGCAGTTTTTTTCAACAGTTTTGAAGCTAGAGCAACCAAACTTGGTATACATGTTGGTATATACCATAGACAGACAAAGTGTCAAGATCTCCCTCTTGATCAGTATTAAACCCCAATTTTACTTTAACTTCTGCGTGTGTCACCAAGTTTGTATGTTTTTATTTATTTAATATGGAATTTTATTGATTTTTGAAAATAATTTTTAAGTTTTTTTTGTGATTTTTATTGGATTTACTTAGATGCGGTTTTCCAATGCTCCAGTTAAGATTTCCGCTTATTTTCTATAAAACAAAAAATAGTTTTCTTAAGCTTTTTTTTTGTGGTTGTTGTTATGTAAGCTAATATGTAAGCTAACTCGAAATCATCTGATTCTTAAATGTTCAGCCCTGTGAAAATGCGAATAGCTAATTTGCACTTCTGGGCTGAAACTATTATGATCTAATGCCACTTTTTATATAAATTAAACAAAAAAAAGTTATTTCACAACTTCTATATAGAAATTGATATTTAATTATTATTTCGTAATTCATTTTTTATGTCAAAAAATGAGATTTAATATTTAAATTATTTAAATAAATTACAAATAAAAATGTATTGACAGGACCATTTTTTTTGCCTTGATTTTTATAAGCTCCACAACTCTTGTTGCATAGTGTTATCCAATGATCTAATAAAAAAAGTTTAAATATTTGTTTTGGAAACTATAGACCACAACAAAGTCGATTCCTAGAACCGCCACTGGATGAGGAATGTTGCATTGGATATATTATTCACTCTAGTATATTTGTTTCTAATTTCTTGAATTTGATTTTTAATAAAATAAGCATTTTACGAAAACCATTTAATTTGGAAATACAGAAGCTTTTAAGCTTTAAAAAGATCAAACTGCAGTTTATTTATTGTCAACTAAAAAATTCGAGAAAATTTAAAACAATTATAAATAACTTACAATTTAAAATTAATACAAAATTTAAATTTCTAAAATTATAAAAAATTAAAATTAAATTTAAATTAATTGAGTATAAGTATTGGAAAAAAGGTGCAACATTTTTTACTACGATTGGGAAAACCCAAACAAAACCCAATCGGAAATAATTTAAAAAAATTATAAAGAATTTATAGTTTAAAAATAATAAAAATTTAAATTTTTAAAAATATAAAAAATTAAAATTAGATCTTGACATTAAATTAAAATTAACTGGGAATAAATATAGTAAAAATAAATGCAACATTTGTCCTAGCAGGATTGGGAAAAACACAGCAAAACCCAATCAAAACAAAAACCTGCTATAAATTTTAAAACATACACTATCCGATTGACTATATAAGAAAAGAACTCAGCAATTATTTGTCAGTGTAGTCATCGTCTGCATAGATATATAGTATACCATGCCCATGCCAAAACTCCTTGTATACCTAATGCGCCCGCTTTAGGGCTTTAACCTAATAATGATGTTCGACTTACTTTGCGTGACTTATTTTATTAATAAAACGAGCAAATTTGTCTTGCTTTTTGGTCGCTTCCATAGCATGCATAGCATCCTATAGTGGCTCGTTGTCGTCGTTATTGTTTTTCGCATTTTGCTCCGCAATATGTACACAGCTAGCCCCCGCAATACCCCGCAATGTGCCCCAAACCAACGAAACACGCCAATCATGCCAATCTACGCATACTTGCATCCTTGCCACTGTAGCCTGCGCACAGGACAAGGACAAATAGCTGCTGACAACCCTCAAAGCGCAATGCACGCTGATTGGCTGAAACGAACGCAGGACACGCCCAACAGCCGTTGGCTAGCTAACTTTTGGATGTACCCTTGGTTGGGCCATGTAAGGCTATGCCAAAATGATTGAATTACTGCCAAGTATTTTTGCCTAATTGCCTGAGCTTTACAGTATGTTTTTGGTTTGGTTAGAGGTTTTAGAAGCTCATATTATGCATTCAAGTCTATTGTGTGGTACAGTTGTGCATGCGTGTGAATAGCTGGATAACAGCCTTGGCAAAACATAACGTATACGCTACGTAGACAGGCAGCGAGTCAAACTAATTTACAGACAGGCATAGCAGACGAAGCAGTTGTGCCATCAATCAATAAATTAATTATAATAATTGTGGCATTTAATGAATTTAATGCATGCACATCAAGGCAACAACACAATGGCGGCCATGACACGCTAATTATGGGCAAAATGGCGACTGACGGATGCTGTCGAAGTCAAACGTTGACGTCGACTTCGACGGCGATGTCGATGTCAACGTCGATGTCAACGTCGACGTCAGACGTTGTAGTTGTTTGCGTGAGATTTGCGGTTAATATGTGTCAATTAAACGTGAATGAAACACCACATGCATAACATAACCCAGTTAAAAACCAACATATTCATATATTAAACTATATATATATATATACACAGATATATATATACATAAAACATGGCATACAGGTAAAATGCCTGCATTATGACCAACAATCAAGCTGTGTAAATGGCCAATTTAAACTGTCGTTTGGCCAGCCAGCTTTTGTGGTGCGAGTTTTTCGTCCTTTTGTGCGAAGGAGACAACCATATGGTTTACACATGCAAATGGGGGTGTGTTTATATATATAAATGTATATATATATTATTTTTTTTCGGGTTCCTTTAAGCGACAGCAGCAGTCGCAGCAGTAGCAGTTACTGTAGCAGCAACGTCAGCAGCAACAGCAGAGGACCGCAACTGCATTGCAACCAAGTTGAGGGTGGCATTCGGCAATCACTTTTGCCCCCTGTTCAACTCGTAGTCGGGTTTTCGGGCTCGTTTAGAGCGATTTGCTGGTTGATGTGCGGTGATTGCCACAAACTCAACGCGACCGTCAACGAGTAAACAACATAAGCGCGTACGGCAAACGTTGCATGCCAGGACATATCTTACATATCTTACATATAACACATAACACAGAACATGTCAACGCTTAATGAGAACAGTGAGAGCCCAGTCGCAGCTGCAGCAGTGGCAACGGCAGCAGCAACAGCAGCAGCGGCAGCAGCAGCAGCGAATGTTGCCAGCAGTAAATATTCTGCCGCAACGACCACAATGTTAACCACAAAAACGCCATTTTCCATTGAACATATATTATTTCCCAATTTAAACAGTGCCAATAATAATAACAATAACAACAGCAACAAGAACAACAGCAATTGTCACAACATTAATAATAATAGCAGCAGCAACAACATCAGCAACATCACCACCAACAACATCAGCAGCAACAACATCAGCAGCAACAACATCAGCCTCAACAATTCAAAGTACAATAAATATGCAGTGAAAAGTGCTCGAAGCTGTTCCAGTTCAATCTCATCAATATCCAGTGCCAGTGCATATGATAATAATAGATATCCAAGTGCTACAATTGCGACGGCTTCAACGCGTCCAACAACAATAAGTCCCAATCATTCAGCGCCGGATTATGCCTCCGAGAATTATGTCAAGTCCTTGCACAGCCAACGGTTAGTTCCAATCTTCAATACAAAATTCATCTTTTTTTTATAATAAGTCTAACTTTTTTTCTTGAGTGTTTCTTTTTTTTTTTTTTTTGGTGTTGCCGCAAACTCTTTTTTAGAAGTAGTTGCATCATCTGTGTCAAAATCACAAAGATCAGTGACATGTTTTTTTGTTTTAGCAGTGTATGATTACAGTGTGGAGTAAGAAAGTGTTTTCTGCATTGAACGTAAGAATGCAATTACGATCGATTAACAACATTACGTTACTATCTCATTTTTTGATTTAATCTAAGTTTTTCCCATAGCTGATTTTGAAACAGATCGTTTCATGCATTTTTTACGCTTTTTCTATCTTAGTAGTTTTCTCGAGCTTCTAGCGGTTTCTATCTTAACAAAGTTAAGAGCCCAGAAACAAATTTCCTATTCTACTGACTTTTTCAGTCCTGTTCCCATTTCCCATTCCGATCAAGACATTTGGAATTTTTATTATTAGCTGTTCTGAATTTCGAATGCGGATAAGCAATTCACTTTTGAGACAGTGGAATGACAAGAGTTTTTGAATTTTATCTTCAAAAATAAAGAACGCTTTCGAAAACGATTCGGAATGAAACAGGTCTATTTTTTGTTTTTGATATGACCATTTGAATCGGCCATGTATATGAATGTATATGAAGTTTGTTTGATAAATCAACTCCGATGACAAATTGATTCGATTTGACCGATGTCTACTTCAAAATGGAGTATAACAAACACGTAAGAACGTCTATGGTATATATCAACATGTATACCAAGTTTGGTTGCTCTAGCTTCAAAACTGTGGAAAAAAACTGCGTTCATACGGACGGACAGACAGACGGACGGACGGACAGACAGTCAGACGGACATTTCACAAACCCAATACACTCTTTTTTCAAAATATTAAAAAAATGTTGTACAAATCTATGCCATAAATGAAATAAATTTTGCAGGAGAATTTAATTTTAATTTTTTTTTTTTAATTTTTCTTTTATTTGGCTGGCATATTGCTACCAAATTTTCCCTCTGCTACGAAAATCGACTAGTAGAAATTGAAACTTTTATTTTGTTTTCAAAAAAATTTAGTTTTAGTGCACATATCGATCGCTTTGCGCCAAATGATCGTATGTGCCAAAAATCAAATAGTTCAGAAGACCGTATTTTCTTCTTTTCTTTGGTTTCGCTGGCAACATCTCTACCAAATTTAACCAAACTATATTTAGAATAATCAAATTTGCAATTGCTGAGTTTGTTTGAAATTTTCAACAGATTGTTCACATCGCAGCTAAAGATATAGCGGTCATAACATAATTACACTAAGTATTGTCTTTTGGTTCCCATGGAAGCTGTTAGAAATGTTGTCCCGATTTTGATCGTCATTTCGTCAACTTTTTACTCATTTTGAGGCCTCAGAAACAGTCATTACAACATGGAAAACAGTTTCTTGAAAAGCTTCGATGCTTAGTATGAAATTTACACAATATATCAATAGTTAGATAAATGATTTAAAATAAATTTGATGAGCGTATTCTAAACTTAGCTTTTATACTCGCTGAAATCAAAGGGTTTCTACAGACAGATCAACATGTCCAGCTCTACTCGACTGTTGATGCTGATCAAGAATATAATACTTTTTTCTTGATCGGCATCAACAGCTATATTCATAGTCGATCAAGAATAAATTCTTGATCAGCATCAACTTGCCCTATCCATCTGTCCGTTCACTTGTCCGTCTGTATGTTTCTATGCAAACGTGTGTCTCAGTTTTAAGGCTGTCTTTTTGGAACTTGATACAGATGCTTCTCTTTGCAGCAAGCAGTACGTATGACATAATCGGCCAGATCAAACCTCTATAACATGTAGCTGCCATAGAAAAGAGTAGTTGAAAGTTTTGATTCCATTCAATGTTTCTAAGCTTTTGGTTTTTAAAAAAAAACTTCTCCTGAATCGAACCTCTTTATCTTTTAGCTGCCATAGGAACAGTTTGTCAAAATTAGTTATATGAACACCATTTTTGTTTTTCAGGATAACTAGACTGAACTTCTGAGTCTTAGTCATGCTGACTTAATAAAATCCACGGGTGGACGACTATATCTTTTATTACCATAGAAACAATCTGTTCAAAAATGACTTACAGTGTTATAATTAAAAATATTTAGAGAGAAAAAAAGTGGATACGAAACTCAGTTCGGTATATATTCTGTCATCCTATACACATATCTCAACCAAAGTCACTAGTTTTTGAAGTTATTGTCAGACCTGTTCTGGATTCCACTTTCGGTAAGATATTGCGAATGTGAATTCAACTTAAATGTTCCCATAATCACTTTTGATAACACTTTGCGGATTGAATTCACTTGCATTGCGTCAAAGAATGGAATGAACTTGCCATTCTGAAAGGATTAAATTGACAAGATGAACAGCAATATAGAAGTTTTGAGCATTGAAAGGAATTTCAATTTCTCAAAAAAATTGGAACATGCCTGATAAAAACATTGGATATATAACTGACTTTTGTTAAAATTTGTGACAGGAAATATCCCGTACAAATTTGGAAACACTCTACCACGATTACACCATAGTGTATGCTCTATATATCGGGCGGCTATATCTTATAACTGGAGCAATCGGACGAAAATTAAGTTTTTGTATAAAAAACTTTTCTTTGTTGCGTATTTAAGCAGTTTTTCTTAACCAAATTCGGCAGCTGCAAATTTTAGTATACTTTAAACAGTTTTTTTCAAATTTGATCAAAATCAGGACATAATATTTTATAGCTGTCATAGGAACAAGCACTCAAAAACTAAGTTTTTAAATGAAAAACTTTGCTGAAGCAGTATTTACTTTCGACACAACTTGTATTTCTTAACTTAATACATAATAATTTACCGAGCACTCGCTATGAATAACTCTACTAAATATCCTACTAAATGAAGCAATTCTAATTCATGTAGTCCTGGAATCAATCAATGGAGTTGTTGGCATAAACTTCGTATTATTCACTATTACAGAGCACATCAGCAAAGAGCAGCCTCGTCACACTACGGCCATCCAACATCCGGTCCAGGCGCTGAGCCGACGGTACAGCAAATGAATTCACCAGCAGCACCACCACCACCCCCTCCACCGCCGCCACAACCGACGGCAGCCGGACCAAACGGTGTGCTGTATCCAAGTGCGGCCTATAGCGATCATGGGTTCTTGCAAATGACACTGGGCTATCTGTCGCCATCGTCGGGCACGTACAAGTCGGTGGATCCCTACTTTCTGTCCCAAGGTACGTATGGTGTCAATGGCCATTAGCAACACCAAAAGTTATTTTTTGGGTGTAAAAGTCAGTTAGGAAACAAACTATGCACTATAATTCAATTAAAGTAACGCCCTCGCTCGCTCTCGCTTCAATTTTGCAGCCAGCCTGTTTGGAGGAGCACCCTTTTTTGGAGGACCTGGCTGTGTGCCAGAGCTGGCACTAGGACTGGGCATGGGTGTGAATGCATTGCGTCATTGCCGGCGGCGCAAGGCACGCACAGTGTTCAGTGACCCGCAGCTGTCGGGTTTGGAGAAGCGTTTCGAGGCACAGCGTTATTTGTCAACGCCCGAGCGGGTGGAGCTGGCAACGACGCTGGGTCTGAGTGAGACACAGGTCAAGACGTGGTTCCAGAACCGTCGCATGAAGCATAAGAAGCAACTGCGGCGACGCGACACTGTCAATGGTGAGTGGACAAAGTAGCAAGTCCGACAACTTTCTTTGTAGAAGTTTTTAGCACTTTCTTCATGCTTTTGGGCCAATTAAGTTTCAAGCCTTTTGGCTTTCGGCTTTTAGCTTTCAATTTTGTTTTTTGGCAAAAGTTTTCTTAAAGTTTTTGTGCACAAATCAAATTAGTTGTAAAATTTTGCACAACATTTTCTGCCCATACAGAACCCGTTGACTTCTCACGCACCGAACAGGGCAGCAATCAGCAAAGCGAGGCCTCCAATGCCACCGCCTCCACGGATTCCAAGCGATCCAAGCTGGGTGCAGACATGCTTGAAATGGCTGCAACACAATCTCCAACTAATCAACAGCAGCTGAAAATGTGCTTCCTGCAGCATGACTACTCCACAGATGACTATTCCGATCTGGAGGCGGATAGCGATGATGAAGGTGACTCCAGCGATGTGGATATTGTTGGCGATTCCAAGTTATATCAAATTACATAAATATTCGATGGGTTAAGTTTGTGCGTAAAAAGGCCACGTTCAAACATCCAATTAGAACATACAAATATGCAATTATTTAAAACAATATCAACATTTCATTAAGCTTTTTAGTTTTTAACAAGTCAGAACGTTGCGATGGCAATAATAATTTTGATCAAAACTGTCGAGATGATTATTAGTTGCAATTAAGATGGGAATTAGATATACAGACCTGTTCCGAATTCAACTTTCGAATCGATTTCACAAAAAAGTAAAGCATACTTTTGGGAGGGTCTAAAAAGTATAGGAATCCATCTAAATACTAAAGATGGTTTTGATGTATTCTACACACTTTACTATGGAATTGATTCGAAAGCGAAATTCAGAACAGCGCAGATAGATTTCATTCGTTTGCAAAAGGCGTGGAAAACTTTTTTTTTTAACTAATCTATAAAATAGGTTAACAGAGATCATTCCGCGAAAATTGATGATTATAGCTATAGGTGTATGTGGGAGTTATAGATTTATGCTCATTTGCGAGAGCGAGGTGGGCGTGGCAAATTTTTTTTAAGTAGTTACTAGATGTAGTGTTGCATTTGGTCTAGAGTCAACATATATAAAACTATAGAACTGGGTTTATTGCTGAATTTTGGGGGTGGGGTGATGGTAAAGGGGGAGTTCTTAGCACTTTGTATTATATATCAATAGCTATAAGCAGACGGACAGACAGACAGACAGACATTTGACAAAACCCAATATATCTACTATTTTTTTCTCAGCTTTTGAAAAAAAAGCATAATAATGCAATTTTTGCAAATAAATCTAAAATAATTGTTAATCTACAAAAGAAAATATGTTAATAACTTACAAAATGCTTCATTTTTTTTTTTTAAATTTATGTTCATTAGCATTTAATTGTTTTTTTTTTTGTAATATTTAAGTATAATATACATTTAGAATTTAAAACATTGTAAATATTTAACCTTAATATATCTCAATGGAGCGCCGTCTAGTCAACGTTATATTTAAGATACTTAAATATATTAAAGTATAATATTTAAAGCTTAGTGATTACATTCAAGTACTTCCATTTTAAAATCTCTTTCATACGCTGTCTCCCAAATCTCTATGTCTCTCTCTCTCTTTATACATATATATATATATATATATATATATATATATATATATATATATGTCTTTCATAGTTATATTAATGTGTTAGCCATCTTAGTATTAATGCTTTCAATAAAAAGTCATGTGAAATGAAAAAAAAAAATAAATGGATCACAAAATTTGACTCGATATTCCTTTCGGCAAAGCAGAAGGGGTCGACTGTTCAATCAAATCCAATTGAGCACCAACAAAAAGTAGTCACTAATCAGGTTAAACTGTGACATTTCTATATAGGGTTGAAGTACTATCACGACCACGCCCACGCCCACGCCAAACGTTCCACGTACCACGTACCGCGTCCCACGCGCTGCGCATGTCCACGTGGTTGACTTTATAAAAAGGAAGAGGGTGAAATCTGAAGTGCTCGGCAACAATGGCAGAATAATTGCGGGTTATTAGCAAGCCATTTAGTGAGACACTTTGTTGCGACTCGAAC
Source organism: Hirtodrosophila cameraria (assembly GCA_949708635.1). NCBI lineage: Eukaryota > Metazoa > Arthropoda > Insecta > Diptera > Drosophilidae > Hirtodrosophila > Hirtodrosophila cameraria. The sequence goes on along the minus strand of OX453090.1, from coordinate 74,308,205 downwards.
GCAAAGTGGGCGAATACTTTCAATTGATTCGTAATTGTGGGTGCCATTGCCATTCCGGGCTATTTCCGGTCAAATGTCAAATGTCGAATGTATAAGCCCATATGTTTGTTGTTAAACATACATAAGTCCTTTAGCGCAATCTGTGCACGATTTAAAGTTAAGCTTTGATGTGAGTTTTCCTGCACAAATGTCCTCTGTAAGGGAGACAAAAGTTTATCAGGCCTGTTCCGTACTACGTTCGAAGTTTGCGGAAACCAAATTGATTGCTGTTCTGAAGTACTTATACGCTTTCCTTTTTTGCCTGTGGAATGAAAAGTAGTTTCTAGTTTACACAGGGAATTCAAAAAACGTACTCTTAAGCTCAATTTTCTTATATTCTGCATCTTATTTGGAATAGATTTAGTAAATGTATACATAACAATAAAATGAAACAGCATTTACAATATTAAATTGAAAACCTGTCTGTAAAACAGAAGTGAAAACGTGCAAGAAAACTTAGCTTTTCTCGATTCAGCAATGCCTACTATGAAAACGCTGTTTCGAAGAAGAGAAAACGAAACTATTACGTTCGGAAATCAGAACAGTAATTCGTAACTCGTTCGGAACTCATTCGTTTTTACTTTTCAAAAACGAAAAGAAATTCGGAACAGGGGTCTATATTACAGATGACAACCACTTTGTAATAATATGATTACAATTTTTGATAATAATTCTTATATAAACATCCTATAGCCATAACTCACACTCAGAGTAGTTCTAAAATTATTTGGCTGGAATTCATATTGTTTTGTTCTTCAAATTCTACGACCTTACATATTCTTAAGATCAGTACGAATAAGCCTTCAATTCAAAAAAATGAGAATTGAAAGCCTTTGATTAGGAACAAAATTCGAACTTTAAAAAAGCGTCCTTAATACAAGATTTTTGTGTTCAACAAAAGTTATTTTTACTCCCACTTCCCATTAAAAAAGGGAAAAAGAGAGTTGCAAAGTACTGCAAATGTGTGTAACTGGCAGAAGGAGGAAATTCCGAATGTATAAGCTATATATATTCTTGATCTGTCTGTCCGTCCGTATGAACACACAGATCTCGGAGACTATAAGAGCTAGAGACACCAAACTTGGCATGCAGGTTCCTGTATACCATACGCATATCAAGTTTATTTCAAATTTTGGGTAATCTATTACCCCCGTCTCAGCAGGCAGAAACAGTAGTTTTACAGGCACTGGACAAGTTAAGTGCACTGCTTGCTTGTGTTGCCGCTGAACTGCTTGAACTGCAAGTTGGGAGCAGGGAGTCTCGTAGTCGTGCTTTTTTCTGTGTACGTGACACCATGCACCCAACTCTGAAAAACTCAAAATCATCGGAAATATAGATATATATACTTTATAGAGACAGAGATGCTTTCTTATGTTTGTTGCATATTTTTGCAGAACTTTATTATCCACTTTAACCCATATTTAATGGATTTAGGGTGTAAAAACTTAGCAAGGAAAGGTGGAAATACAAAATATATTCTCGATCAGTGTACCTAGCACACATTGTCATTGAAACAGTTGTGCTAGTATTGAAACAAACTATTTATACTATTCAACATCAACAAGAGTTTTGGGAATAGAACATTTACTAAATTTATTAATATTACAATACTTTTACCACAAATACACCAAAAAACTTAAAAATTGCAGAACCCCCAAGAAAACCACTATCGTCATTTATGATGTTCCATCAAAGCTTCAGGAACTCCATGATGCAGCAGCATCCGGGAATCAAAATGACCCATGTGGCGCAACTTGGCAATGAATGGAAAACATGAACGATAAGAGTGAGTGGAATGAACTGGCAGCAGCAGCCAAAATTAACTACAATCAAGCCTTGAAAGATTTTCGGATGAGACAGGAGGGTGATGGCAATACTTCAGATAGTTCATAAAATACACAACAACCACAAACACAACATACACAAAAATGTTATCATTTGTTAAAGTTTTATGTACTCAAGCTCTTATTTCTGTGAACCTTTCAAAAAAATACTAAATACAACTTGTTACAACAAAGTTAGAATGCATTCGTTTGTAGTTTCATTCATTATCGAACAGAACAGTAGCCGAGCAGCTCATCTGGTAAAGAAACTTACAACAATCACGTATGTGTTTTCTATGTGAGGCGGGTAAAAGTTGAGCATGCAAATTTGCAAAATTGTAGCATGTTTCTTGGCTTGCTGTACAAATATGGCAATTCAATGTTCAACAATGATGAATGTCTGTCTGTCCGTATGAACGCGTCGATCTCAGAGACTATAAAAGCTAGAGACACCAAATTTGGCATGTAGGTTGCTGTATACCATACATACCATATCCATGAATACCCATGAAGAAAGCTGATGAGATCCACAGCAATATTCGTGCAAAAATGGTCGCTATCAGTGGCATGTCCAGGGGGGGAGGACTATGGAGGTTGAAGCCCCCCCCAAACACCAAAAATCTCAATTCACCAAATATATCCGAAGCACAATATGCAGTATTTGCAGTAAGTAATGAATTCCGCAAGGACTGGAAAATATTTTGATTTTTCAAAAAGGACTTCAGTATTTACTTTAAATAAACGAAGAAATCGAAATATAGCTACAAATATTATAAGCGATTATTGAAAGAGGGTTTAAATATTCAAATTATTTCTGATTACCGACATTCTATATGTGAAATCTGATCGATTTGGAAACGTTTGATATACTTTTTATTCCAATTTTATGACAATAAACGGATGTTTTTGAATTGAAGACCTATTCGTACTGAAGTTAAGAATATTCAAGGGAGTATAATTCGTATTATACTTAGAATTTGAAGAATAAAACGGTCTGAATCATAACATGATAGTTTTGTTCACTCAAATTACGAGATTAATTGTTTTGTTTTTTATAGCTAAGCCAAATTTGACTGAAATCGCTTCAATAAATTATATAGAAACCAAAGAAATAATCGTTTAAGCAATGATTGAATTAACAAGCAAGGGTATTTAATCTTTACCAATAATTATTTTCTAATCGTAGACTCGTTGTCTATATATGAGCTCAAATCGAGAGATGTTCATGCTCATATCAGGCAAATACTTGTTAAAAAAAAAAAACAATATATACATATATAAGGTCGCAGCAATGACAAATACTTGTAGAGCCATATTAAAAATTATATTAAGCAAAATGAGCATTATCTAGCATTTTTGACGAATTCATTTATTGCCCAAATGTTATCAGAAGTTAAAACCAAATCAAGAGTCGAGCCTCCACAGCTATCAGCTGGTGAATGTGAATTTGTGGTTAATGTTTACGCATTTGGGTTGTGTGTGGCTTTATACAAATATATGTACATATATTTTAATGTTTTTTTATTTATATTCACAGCAGCAAAAACTAAACAGGGTGAGTCGAAATATATCAAAATGTGATAACTGGAAATAGCTAGCAACTTATGTAAGTTCTAAAGAATATACAACTGACGGTCTTGGGATAGTATTTGAAAAGTACAAATTTTGAATAAATAGTTTAAAGATTTATATATAGTTGTTGAGCTTTTGTTAAAGGTCATACTTAAAAACAAGCGCTGTGTCACCCTATAAAGCTAAAGAGCATCTATTTTTCATTATATTTTTTACTGATAACTGGTTGAATATAAAAAACAGATGTAGAAAACATTTTTTAAAAAGAGCACTGGATTTTTTAATAAATATATTTTGCATTCATGTTCTCCTACAACTTTATACAATAGGCCATCTATCCACGCCTTCTTTTTTTTGCAGAAACAACTCTGTTCATTAGCTCATTCAGCATACGATACGAGTATTTATGTTTAATCTGGCTCTGCGGGGGCATGTCTGTCTCCCTTTCTCACTCTCTCACTCTTTTTCTCTCTCTCTCTCTCTCTCTCTCTCTCTCTCTCTCTCTCTCTCTCTCTCTCTCTCTGTTTTTATGCTGCCTCTATTCCTCTTTTACGCTCTCTGGATCTGATAACGGGTACATTTACATGTTATCTGCTTCTAATACTCTATATTTATTTACTTATCGAGCATACAAAGCTTTTAAGCTTGTTTTGAAACAGTGCTAATTTTTGAAAAAATATAAAAGTAAATTGTGTTTGCGGAATGGTCGTATGCTGTCTGTCCATCCGTCTGTCTGTATGGTTGCAATTTTTTCCACAGTTTTGAAGCTATGTAATATAGGCAATGTCTTAAGATTTTTTGTGTACCTATCTGATGCTATAATTATATTGATATATATATAAACATTTTCCTTGGCAGTGCGCAGATCATAAGAAACTTATTTTAAATTGTTGAGTTAATCCGAACTTACATCAGCTTTATATGCAGTTTTCTTTCAATTCTAGTTATGCTATTTAATTAACTTAATTTCTTTGATAATCTAAGAAATGTAATTTACCATAATTTTAAGCAAATGAACGAAATCCATTAATTGCACAGAGCAATATTAAAAGTTATTTCATTATTTTAAAACAACAAAAATATTCACTTAAAGTAATTTACTTCAAAATTGGGGAATACACCAAAAACTTGGTCTTATCTTCAAGTTTTCAAAAAGTGAAAGACATAATAGTTATTAATGAGTTTTAAAATATAGATCACAAATAAGAATTATTTTGAAACTAAAATTAAATAAATAATTTATCATAGCTTTTATTTTAAAACTCATAAATATTCGTTAAATTTTTTTTTTAAATCAAAAATATTGTTAAATTGCAATTTTTACTGTAAAACTTGTAATCGTTACGGTCCCTGATTAATTGTTATTGAAAGTGTTGTTGGGCTGTTCCCATTTCCGAAAACTTTTCATTCCAATTTGTTTTCAATTTTGTATTACTCCTTTCAAAAGAAGTAACTATAGTTTTTCCTATGTAAATGTTAATTTGAAAACTTTTCAATCCATGGTCTTAAAAGCGAAACCTTTGAAAACGAAGTTTTTCATCGATATTGGAATTTTGAATTCAGAACAGCTAATAATACCAATTCCGCATGTTTTGAACTTTTGGAAATGAAAACAGAACTGATTATTTGTATGTGTTTTCTAAAAGCATGCCTTTTGAGCTCAACGACTTTTAAAAACTCAAAATTTTGACATTTTGTGAATTTAGAAACAGCCCATTTTGATTCCACTTCCGATTAACGACCTTGATCTGAAATCAAAACTGGCCCAAAAAGTAATTTAGTTTAGCACAGTGTATTTGATAGTTGCCAACAGTTTATTTCTTTTATTTACACATATTTTCGTATAATCGTCTGGCACTAAAATTGTGACGTTGCAGTCGACGCGTCGCGTCGTCGTTATGCCGCGCTGCCGCGCTGCTTTCGTTACCCATTCCCCATTGCCAGCTGAAAGTCAACGTCGCTCAGTCTCTTCAGTACGACCGTCGACTGCGGTGCTTTGGTGGCTTCTTTCCACTGTTCTGTATTCTGTACTGTTTTGATCAGTTCGTTGTTTATTGTTGCCCCGCTGTAAGTGAAAGTTATGTTTTTGTTGTTGTTATTTTTACATACATATTTAACTTTTAGCAAAGGTGGAAGCTTTATAAAACTTGTTGGTCCTAACAAAGTTAAAGAGAAATGTGTCGAGTAATTCGCAATTTTATCGCTATATTTGATCGAAACATATAGATATCACACATGGCAACATAGTATAAGGTATATACATATTGTATATATATGTACTACATATATTAAAATCTTTGCTGTTTCCAAAAATAAATGGGGGCACGTGTCTGTTGACTTAGAAATTTGCCAAAAACAAAAAACAACACTTTTCAGTTGTTCCGGTTTCTGTTTGTTGCTTTGACATTATTTGCTACATACATATTTACATCTATATTCAATATGTAAGTATATATGTATAGCAAGTGGAACAAACAGGTTATCAGCTAGCCCATAGCCAAAACAACCAAAAAAACCACACAACACACACACACACACACACATACTTCAACATAAACAGACTGACAAGTTTTTGATAATAAGTTTTTCATGAAACCGGCCCACGAACGTCTCTCCTATCTCTTAAACATTTGACCTTCACACCCACTGAAAGGCATTGCCTTTTAATTTATGTTATTGTTGTTTTTCAAGGAGCCACAGGAACCGCATAATTTACAGTATCCCCAAACAATGGCGGCCAATAACAGTGATTGTAAGTGCAAAACACATCCTCCTCCCACACTGACTGCGTATCCTGTGTTCGTGTTCCTTCGTTGTTGCCTTTGTTACTCCTTTCACTTGCAACATAAGTTTTAACTGACAACTTACCCAACTAGTTGCAACTCCCAATTTGTACCTACTAACTAATGTTTCAGTATTTATGCTAATATTGACTAATAGTTAAGATTTGATAAACTTATAAACAGCACTGCTTTTGAACTTACCACTAAAAACCCTGAGCATATTTCACTAACTGCTTATTGATTACCAATATCCGAATCCCTTTTACCTTTGCACTAAGCCCAAGCAAGCAACATTTAAACAAATACTATCCTATAAATAACAACAAGCTAATATAATAATATGTAAACATACATACATATGTATATAGCATACAGACCTTTTCCAGTTTCCACTTTCGTCAAAATCGAAATTTTCTATTTGTGAAAAATTTCATTATTATTGTTAAACTAGTGTATTGAATCCTATCTTAATGAAATCTTTGTTCAATCTTTTATCAAATACAAGTAAATTTAAACGGCAAAATCTTGTCAAAATTAAAAATTGATGTTTGAAATATTTTACCGAAAGTGGAAACCGGAAAATGCCTGATAAATATATTTTTTTTTTTTTAAATATAAGACGAGGGATGAGCAACATTTGAGTGCCTTATGCAGAAGTCATGCACCGTTATGAATACAAAATATATACTTTTTAAATTTATTTAGAGTTTTTTGGCATATTAAAAATCTCAAAATTAATCATATACATATTTCAAATTATAAAGACATGGCAATAGATGGTTTAAAAACTTTTCTATTCCTATTTTCGATTCCGATCAAAACATTCGGAATCGGAACTTTCACCTGTTCTCAATTCCGAATAGCGATAAAACAAATTCTGATTAAAAAGTTTTGCTTTTGAGACAGTTGAATGGGAAAGTCCTCTAACTTATCTTTAGGAGGGAATTACTATTGCTATTTCTTTCAAAAACTGAATCAGAAAATCGAAAACAAAAATGAAAAAATTTCAGAAATGACAACAGGCCTGATTATTTGATTAGAAGAACCAGGAAAACAGGATTAAGATATTGTTGTATATCTAAAAAAGAAGATTTTGGATTTTTTCCATTTCCCACAATTCTATGAAGAACTTTGGTATAACACCACTATCAAAGTCATAAAACTATCTCAAAATTATAACCCAAACTTTAATTTCTAACAAAATGTCAAAAAACACAAATAAGCACTTTTGTAACTGCTGTCTGAAATCTGGTAAAGAATTATGCTCAATCCTAAACTGAATGTTTCCTTATAAAAAACTAAGAAGCTGCAACTAATCCACCTTTCCTCAATTCAACAGTCAAAATGACACAGCAGGGACCTGTCTTTGACTCCAATGCGATGACGCTGACGCGTTTTGTGCTGCAGGAGCAACGCAAGTTCAAAGAAGCCACTGGTGATCTGTCCCAGCTGCTCAACTGCATACAGACGGCGATCAAGGCGACAGCATCGGCGGTGCGTAAGGCTGGAATTGCCAAATTGCATGGCATTGCGGGGGATATCAATGTGCAGGGAGAGGAGGTGAAGAAATTGGATGTGCTGTCCAATGAGCTGTTTATCAACATGCTAAAATCCTCATATACCACCTGTCTGATGGTTTCCGAAGAGAACGAGAATGTGATTGAGGTGGAAACAGATAAACAGGTCAGTGTAAACTAGGCTCAAAGGATTGGGTACAGTTAAAGTTAATATGCATTTTCAGGGCAAATACATTGTGTGCTTTGATCCATTGGATGGCTCATCCAACATTGACTGCCTGGTGTCCATTGGCTCCATTTTTGCCATATATCGCAAGAATAGCACGGGTGTGCCCACAGTCAAGGATGCACTGCAGCCGGGCAATCAATTGGTTGCTGCTGGCTATGGACTTTACGGCTCGGCCACGGCCATTGTGCTGGGTCTGGGTAGCGGTGTCAATGGCTTCACCTATGATCCCGCCATTGGCGAGTTTATACTCACCGAACCCAACATGCGTGTGCCCGAGAAGGGCAAGATCTATTCCATCAACGAGGGCTATGCCAGTGATTGGGATGCGGGCGTCTTTAACTATATTGCTGCCAAGAAGGATCCCAGCAAGGGCAAACCCTATGGCGCTCGCTATGTCGGCTCCATGGTTGCTGATGTGCATCGTACTATCAAATACGGCGGCATCTTCATCTATCCAGCCACCAAATCTGCACCCAATGGCAAACTACGTTTGCTCTATGAGTGCAATCCCATGGCCTATCTCATGATTCAAGCCGGCGGTCTGGCCAGCGATGGCAAGATTAGCATACTGGATATTGTGCCACAGAAGATACACGAACGTAGTCCCATCTTTTTGGGCTCCAAAGCGGATGTGGAGGAGGCGCTTAGCTACTTGAAGTGATTTCTAATTTTATAATGACAATAAATATTGTGTTTTTTTGTACTAATTGAGCTGAGTTATTTTTTAACATTGTGCAACACTGAAAATGCAGTTAGGTTCAAAGATTAATCACGAAAATAATTAAAAAAAATTTTTTTTTTTTAATTTTCCAAGTTTTTTTTATCCTAAGGTTATTTAAAATCGGTAATGTAATACGCACTTATGGTGAAATATTTCAACTCACATAAAACAAAACTAATTGCAAAAAAAAACATTAAAAACTAAAAAACCTTGAAAAATAATAAAAATAAAAATTATTTTCGTGTCTAGTCACCTCTAGTGAATCATTATTTTCAATTTCAGCCTAACTGCAGAAAAAAAAACCTCATTTTGTGACAAGGTGTAATTGCAAGATTTTCATTTGGTATACAAAATAGGTTTATTACATAATGCTAAATTGAAAAGTGTTAAATATTCTATAACATTTTGAATAGAAAAACTAATCAGCACTCGCTTATCAATAACATTTGTACATATACCATAATATACCTAACAGATCTTAACCTATGCTGAATGAACTTGAGCTCATTTCACAACTAATCATTGCAGTTCCTTTCTAAAAAGCATTTGCCTTGTGCTTGGGCACAAAGCTAAAGCCCTCCGGCACGGATCCAAGTAACATTTCAGTTAGTTTAACCCAATCGGCCGAGTTGGCCGAGCCCATCAGCGTTTCCATTTCATCACGTCCACGATACTTTTGTGGTCTGGCATTGATCTTTTGCGGCGGTGCCTGCTGCAGTTCCTCGGGTATGTAGCGATAGAGGAACGACTGCCACTCGAGCAGAAAACGACGTGTGCTCTCCACGCCTTTGGTATCGGAGCCCCAATGTTCTAGGCCATTGTTGCAGTAGCGCTGCAGCAGCTCAAAACGTTGTGTGGATGTGGGTGACCAGGACTTTTGTTCCTTGATCTCCTTAAAAATCCAGGGCTTGATGAGCGCACCACGTCCAATCATTACGGAACTGACATGCGGCGCCAGCGCACGTCGCTCCACATAGTCCTCATAGCTGAGTATATCACCATTGCCTATGACAGGCATCTGCTTGGCCTGCGCCGCACATTGCTCAATGTATGTCCAGTTGGCATGCTTCGTGTAGCGCTGCTCACGTGAACGTCCGTGCAGAGTTACCGCTGAGGCGCCCCACTGCTCCACCAGCGGCAGCAACTCATGCGCCACGCTCTTGTCCGCATAGATGCCCGTGCGCATTTTGACCGTAAAGGGCAATTTGTCGGATAAGCCGGCACAGCTGCGCACAGCTAGCTCAAGGATGTTGGTGCGTCGCATTAAGGCACTGCCGCCACCTTGCTGATATATGAGATCAATGGGACAGCCAATGTTCAGATCTATATAGTCTACGCGTGCGGTTTCATGCAGCACTTGTGCTGCCTGCGATATCACATTGGGATTGTTGCCACACACCTGCACACCAAAGATATCCTCGCTCTCATGTCGCTTGGTCAATGCCCACTCCTGCCCCAATCCCTTGAGCAGCGGCACAGCGCAGGCCATTTCGCCGCAGGTTATGTCTGCACCAAACTCCTTGCAGATACGTCGAAATGGCAAATTACCCACAGTGGTTAGCGGTGATAGCACGAGCTTCTCACGGAAATCAATGACTGGCTTGCGTTGAGCATCGCGTCCAGTTGGAGAGTCATCAATAGCGCTGCCAATGGCTTTCACTGTCTCTTCTGGCTTCGCTGCCGTTTTTGTAGCTTCTATCTGCTGTTCCTCTGCTGGCTTTGTGTCCATCTGCTGACTCTCTGCTGTAGTTGATTCTATCTGCTTCGTCACTGTTGGTTTTACTTTTCCCTGTTGCTCCTCTGTTGGCGTTGCATTCTCCTTTTGCTCCTCTGCTGGTGTTTCTTTCTCCTGCTGCTCTTTCTCCTGCTTTCTGTTATCGCGCAGCTTTTCAGCCTGCTTGATTAGCTGCTGGCTGCGAGTAAAGTCGTACTCGCGTTTCCGCAGACGCATCTGAAGCTCTGTGAACAAAAAAAAATTGTAATAATTGTTAATTTGCCAACTCGTTTTTAAGGCGATCAAATTATTCAGTTTTCAAAGATTATCCTTATAATTAGAATTAAAGATGGGAAAGGAATGGGAGTTCGCGGGACTGAAAAGATTTTGAAAACTGCGGGACGGGCGGGATTTTTAGATGATCCCGAAATTGTTTGCGGTTCCCGAATAACTTTTGTGTCCCAATACGGTTCTTAAATAAAATTTATATTTTAATCATAATTTTAATATTTTAAATACAAATTTTTGATAAAAGATATTAAGTAAGTTCTTAAAAGCTGAACAAGTTTGAATGAATGAAATGAATTAAATTGGATACATTTTTAAATCTTCGGCACGGGCAGACGAAACAAAAACGGTTTGTATCGGGACGAGTTTGAATTTCCTTTCCCGTTCCCATCTCTATTTAAAACTGTAAACTATAGCAGCCCTAAATCGAATACGAATAGATAGTTATCTGATTGGACAACGATTTAAATACACTTTCAAACTTCATTAGAAAATATCAAGTCAAAAACGATTTGAATTGGAAATCGTTTTACGTTGCAAATTAGTTAGAAACGAAAACAAACCTAAATCGAATACGAATAGATAGTTATCTGATTGGACAACGATTTGAAATCACTTTCAAATCAAAAAAAATTCGAATTGGACTTCGTTCTACTACTCAAGACATTTAGAAACGAAAACAACACCAAATCGAATATGAATAGTTAATTATTCTTAATGGAAAACGATTTGAAAACACTTTCAAGCATCCATTTAGAAACATCAAGTTAAAAACTATTTGAATTCGACATCGTTGTTCTTTGCAAACTAGTAAGAAACGGAATCAACCTCGAATATCAAATAAGAAAAAATAACTAACCTGGACTTATGCCATTGTATGTGGTTTGCGAGGCTTCATTGTAGTGCTCCGCTTTAATGTTTCTGCCCTCGGAATTCAAGTGCGCCTTGGCGAAGCGGCAGGTGACGCCACGCCTACAATATCCCGTGGTGGTAAACACATGGCACTTGTCACCTAAATCCTCGCCTTTGGCAGCTAAGTAGGCATCCAGGTCATGTACATAACGGCAATTGGGCACTATGCAAGCGACTCCACCGGGGCCATCAATAAGCGAGTGGCAAAGATGCGAGAAGCGCTCGTCCTTGAATATGGGTCGGTTCTGTGCGGATTGGTAAGAGTGAGCTAGCGCACATATTGATTAAGTTACCTGCTTACCTTATTCTGGCCACGCTTGCGCTCCTTTTTGCCGCCACGTTTGTTAGCACTCTCGTCCTTATTGCCGGCATCTTCTTCATGCTTTCTTTTGTTTGTTTCGGCGACATTGATGGCGTCTACGTCGCTGATGTCATTTGCCTCAGTTAGCAAATATCTATATAAGTAATTTGTTTTAGCTTTATACGAGTTATTTAATGAACTTATACTTACTCTGGCTTAATATAACAAATGCCCGGCTCCATTTCGCAATGTGTGGACTAAAAAGCGGGCTGACACAACAAACAAAGCGCACGTGCCGAGAATGTGTGCGTAACACTGTGAATGGCAAATGCATATCGATGAATCGATAAGCGAGTCATCGATTAAAGGATGCAAAAAAGCTGCAGTGCAGAAGTTTGAATAATATATGAGAGATAATTGGCTTATTGAATTTTAACATATATATATGTATTTGAAACTTTGCTGAGCAGCAATATTAACTAATATATTTAACAGTATTTAGCAATGTTCGCTTATTTCACAAGGCTTCCTCACATTTAACCATATTTTTAAATTTATTCTATTGCCTGTAATCAGCATAGCATGCTTCATAAGCTTATGAGCACGGTGGTTTAGTTATAAAGGCTTCTATTAAAAATTAAAAATGCACGATGGCAATCAATGAACTTATTATAAAACAGCTTGGCAATATTTAGCAATATATGTTTATATCACTGAAGGTTTTCTCACAAATATCTTATAAATGCTTTACTTTCATTGGCCGTTAACAGCATATCATTCCTTAACGCTTATGAGCATTGCACGGTGGTGTAATTGTTTAAATTTTTGTTACAAAATATATAGAAGCAAAATGCGATAAATTTATCTTATTATGCAACAGCATGGCCTTATATAACAATATTTAGCACCATTTGCTTACCACAAAATGTTTTCTTACATCTACCTGAGATTTTTTTGCGTTCATTAGCTGTGAACAGCGTACCATTCCTCATACGCTTATCAGCTGTGCGCGATGGTGCAATTGTTTAAATTTCTATTAAAGTCCACAAAATCGGTAAGTATATAACTTTACAAATATAACACTCAACTAACTACAACATGATTTGTAGCCCGCGCGTGCACATTTCCGCCCCACCTTTCTGGACACACTACGTCTGACGGTGCGTGGAGGACATGGTGGCAACGGTTTGCCCAAATACGGAGGCGTTGGTGGCCAGGGTGGTTGCGTCTACTTTGTGGCCAAGGAGGGCTTAACGCTGCGCAAGGTGGCGCAAGGGTTAAGGGATAAACGCGTGCTGGCCACAAGTGGCGAGGACAGCAGCAAACTGAGCATCTTTGGCAAACGTGGCATGGATCAGCGCATCGAGGTGCCCGTGGGCGTGCAGGTGTATGATGCGGGACACAAACTGCTGGCGGATTTGAATGAGCATGATGCGAAATGCATTGTAGCTGGCGGCGGAACTGGTGGCTGCACGGGCAACAATTTTCTGGGCCGTCCGGGCGAGGGTCGTACTGTGAATCTGGATTTGAAGCTGATTGCCGATGTGGGCCTGGTTGGTTTTCCCAATGCTGGCAAGAGCACGCTGCTAAAAGCCATTTCCAATGCCAAGCCAAAGATAGCCGCCTATCCGTGTTAGTATTATGAGCTACTTTTATACTCTTATTCTCATTTTGTTGCACATTTCAGTTACCACGATTCGTCCACAGATTGGCACCATTGATTATAGCGATTTGCGCTCCATTAGCCTAGCCGACTTGCCAGGTCTCATTGAAGGTGCACACGCCAATTTTGGCATGGGTCACAAGTTCCTCAAGCACATTGAACGCACACGTTTGCTACTCTTCATGGTGGACATCTTTGGCTTTCAACTTAGTCCGCGGCATCCGCATCGCGATTGCTTGGCCAACATCTATGCGCTGAACAAGGAGCTGGAGCTGTATGATCCAACGCTGCTGGAAAAACCCTGCGTGCTGCTGCTCAATAAAATGGACAAGGAGGGCGCACAGGACATACTGACGAGACTTAAGCCAAGCATCAAGGATCTCGAAAGTGGTCTGACAGACTGTCCGGAAGAAGTGCGTCCCAGTCGCGTATTGAAATTCAAACACATACTACCCATATCAGCCAAGAATTCTTCGGGCATCAAGTTGGTTAAGAAACAGTTGCGCGACACGCTTGACGAGCTGGCAGAGGAACACCTGGTTACAGATGGACACCTGCTTAAGGAGCAGCTGCAGCAGCGTGTTGGTGTACGAGGACCTAAAATTACATAATAAAAGTTCATTGTTTTGTTTACGTTTATGAATGCGTTATAATTATGGAGAGTTGTCTCTGTTCACCATCTCAAAAATGTAGAGCAAAGCTGCCCAAACTTTAGAGCGTCCAATGCATTCAAAACATTTATCTTATTCGAAAGTTCTATCTTGTGAAGGTTCTAATGTTCGAGCGACCAGATTCAGGACTTTTCCGAACTCCGATGCCTCTCGTAATTAGCGGAAAAGAGGTTTTGTCCTCCAAATTTCTTTAAATGGAATTTCTCAGACCATTCTACGCTCCATTTGAGGCAACAGAGTATTTATACCCGTGTACAGAGTATAATTATTGTATTTTATAATAAAATACAAAAAATTGAGTAAATGCAATATAAACAAGTAAGAACGTTGCAGTCGGATGGACCCGACTGCGATATACTCTTTTTTTCGTCTCTTTGCGGAGTCAGAAGTGGGCGTGGCAATTATATTTTTGCTCAAATCTTTCAAGTTTTGCCATCAATTTAAGTTTGGTTGGGCCAGTTCTACAAGTTTGGGAGAAACAAACTTTGGTCGATTGCAAGGGCGGAGGTGGGCGTGGCAAAATTATTTTTATCCAATCTATTAAATAGGGCAACAGAATTCAACCTGCAAAATTTGGTGATTCTAGCTAAAGGGGTGTGGGAGATACAGACTTTGCTCATTTGTGGGGGCGGAGGTGGGCGTGGCCAAATTTTTTTTACCAGATCGATCAAGGAAGTGATTAGTAGCCCTTGTGCAAAATTTGGTTACTCTAGCTCTAAAACTGTGGAAGATATAGTTTTTTGCGGTTTGCGGGGGAAGGGGTGGGGGTGGGGGGGAGATCTTGACACTTTGTCTGCCTATGGTATATACCAACATGTATACCAAGTTTGGTTGCTCTAGCTTCAAAACTGTGGAAAAAACCTGCGTTCATACAGACGGACAGACGGACAGACGGGCGGACGGACATTTCACAAAACCAATATACTCTTTTTTCCTTTTTTTTCAAAAAAGTTAAAAAAAGAGTATAAAAAAAAATTATAATTTTTAAATTACAAACACGTTATAAAAATTTTGTGTTTCTTATCGAATGAGTTTGAATTACTTGCGATACTTTTCGTTTTTATCGATATATCGATATGTAATATGGCATATTAATGCGCGAACCGCGATAGCACATCGCTAGGCAACCATAATCACACATACGCACGCAGAGTTTTGTTGTGTCGCGTCGCGCTAAAACAACGAAACGAAAAAATGTTGGAAAATTCAGAGCTCGCGCCTAGTGAAAAAAATTCCAATTGGTGAAAAGCGGGCATGTGCACAAAATCCAACTGTTTCAAAATGTGCGCGAATTGTTTACGAACGCCGTCTGGATGACATTTACAACTAGCAACAAAAATATAATGACATTTCGATACATACACACACATTGACAAAAAAAAAAAAAAAAAGTTGAGGGGGGGCAGAACGAACACTGAAAAACTGGTGTATAAAAAGACGACGCCAAATGATAAAGACAGAGCGTATGCAAGAGAGAGAAAGAGAGAACATTACACGACGGGTGTTTTGAAAACACCCAACAGCAACAACAACAACAACAACTGAACGGTAAAAGTTTGCCAAAATCAAATTATTTATCTCTCCCGTAATGTCACAACACAACAATCCCCCCCCGCATCATCATCACTATTACCAGCAGCAGCAGCAACAACAAATTCAGCAACAACAACAACAACACCAGCAACAACAACAACAACAGCAGCAGCATCAGCAGCAGCTACAACATAAACAAATACAGCAGCACAGTTGGTACTCACATGTTGCTTCCTACCCTCCCCACCATTCGCACGTCGCTGCCTTTGCAGCGGCGCCCTGCAAAACCAACAACAATAACAACAACAGCAACCACATCAGCAGCAGCAGCAGCAACAATAACAACAACAGCATTATGAATGCATATGGCGCGGGAGTTGGCGGAGTGGGTGGTACTCATGCAGCATATTACGGTTCTGGTGGGGTGGGCTATAACCTTGAGGCCAACACTGTGGCCTATGCGCACAACCAGCTGCTACAATACCAACAACAACAGCAGCAACAGCAACAACATCAACAGCACCAACAACAGCAACAACATCAACAGCAGCTCAGTCAACGTTCATACATGTCGCATGGTTTAATGCACGCTTCATATCCTTACATCAAAAGTGAGCCATTGGAACTGCCCGATGATAGACAACGACAGCAACAACAACAACAGCAGCAACATCAACATCATCATCAACAACAACAACAACAGCAGCATCAACAACTTCAACACCATCAGCAACATTTTCAAAATCCAATGGCACCGCCGCCGGCACCCGCCAATCGTCATACGCTCGATGCGAGCGGCGAAATGATAATAAAATGTAAGTATCGAGAGCTTTAAGGATATCGATATCTATGCTCCTCACACACATGCACATACACACACGCACACAAACACACGCGCATCAAGCCCAAAACAATGTGAAGGCCTATTTTCACCTTAAACATTATCGAATGAGCTGGTAATTGCAGTGTATATTTTCATTAACATTTATGTTAATTACTCAAATGCTTCTGTACAATTTCTGGTAATTCTTCATAGAAAGCCCGTAGTTAAAGAGCTGACAAGCGGGTTTTGGGCTTAAAAAAATTAGAAACAATTTGAGAATGCGATTTCCGGCGGAGGCTGACGTTTTTTTTTGCATAATTCAAGAGAACTAAGTTTAAAGTTGCAAAAACGCAGTAAAACTGAGTCCTGTTATCGCTAACAGCGGTTCATTAGTAGCTCGGTTGTAACAATACACTTTATATAAGTTAAATATGGATTTCCGGTGTTTAATTCTGTTTATTAAAAACATATATTTAAAGTTTATTTTTGTATTGATATTCCCACAGCTGACTTTTGAATTTATGCACGCTTAGTTTTAATGTTTCCTTCTTGAAAATATCTAATATTTTGCTTTTTGATTTGCCTGCTTATTTTATAAGTATCTACCGTTTGCTTTTAAACTCTTATACAAATGCATTAGTGTTTGCAAGCAAAACAACGCGAAACGGCCATATAGCATTCTGTCAAAACTAACAGATGGAATAACAGTTTGTCCAAACTAACAGCTGTAAAGCTTACATTTCCTTTGCCCTTCTAAACACGACAAATGTTAAGGTGCTAGATATTATCTCTAGCATTTCATTTCGTTAATTTGTTTTAAATGAAGTTTTTCATTTCGCGAGCATTTTGTTTGAAGTGGAAAGGGCCTTAACATGCATTTGGTACAGACACACACTCACACACACAAACACACGCACACACACAAAAGAGACAGAGATAGATTGAGGGAGAAAGAGAACAGTTACAGTTACTTGGGGAGCTATTTTCCTATAGCGTAAGTAGCCGTAATTTTATTTCAGCTCCGTTTTTTTGGTGTCGCCGAATCAATAAAACGTTTTGTTGCTCAGTTGAGTTGAGTTACGCTGAGGTTTTTACGCTTTTTTCGTTCGGTTGGTTTTCGGTTTTGGTTCGTCTATATTCTGTATCTGTATCTCTGTTTCTGTTTCTGAGTGCGTTTGTATCTGTGTGTGTGTGTGTGTGTGTATGTATCTATTTTATATATATATATATATATATATATAATATATTTCAGTATATATAAATATATATAGATTTCTATAGAAAGATGCTTTATATTACCGGCTATAACTCGTAATGTTTTTATTTACACACACATAACTATCTATTGATGGAATTTTGATAGTGTGCGTGTGTTTTGTTGTTGTTTTTGTTGTTGATTGTCACTTTTAAGTCTCGAATCTTATGTAACTTGTACGTTTTCCAATAGATTATACCACATTGTATACACATAGAACAGATTTTTCATAGCCAATAGGGCGGGGCATATAATAATAAAAAAAAAACAAAAAAAATTAAAGTAAAATAATGATATAATAATGCTTTGCTTATCTATTCTATAAAGTATGTACGTTATAAACAATAATATAATTACAAATGTATGCAATACTAATTTTAAATTAATTTAAAATTAATTTTTTTTTTATGCTGGGGGGTCAATTGAAAATAATTTTATACACACAAACATGTTTATGTGCGTATGCGTACATAAAAAAAGAAAAACAATCTCTTTCCTCTTATCTCTGTATTCATGCTTATCAAATCAGTCGCCAGCACAAATTCAAAACAATTGTATATTTACTATATTGTAACAACCCATAGAAACATAGAACCAAACTTTGAATATATAATTTTAATTTAAAATGTTTCATTTGTGAACTTGGCTGAAAACGGCAATGTAATTTTTCTCATTGATACTTTTAATATCTTTCTGCTTTATTCGTATTTGCGCAATTGCATCTAATAATATTTCTTATGAACACGTATTTCTTTTTATTATAAACTAAGTGCGCTGTAAAAATGTGTGTTTTAAGCAATACAGCAATACATGTACCAATGTACATATGTATATTACATACAACCGGCTTTGCCCGGCCAAGTTTTTATACATTGAGCCATGACTGATGGGTAACCATTTCATACCACAAACCGTAAAAAATGAAAAGCTGATCTTATACAGTAGTTTTATTTTATGCTAAAAGTGCGTACTTATATCGGTTTTTTGAAAATTCTGTCGTGAAATATCGAAAATTCGCGGAGAACTGTTATATGAAACTTTGTTGTTTATCATCCACTTTGATTTAAACTCATTTTCAAAGATCAATACGAAAAAAATTTGATGCGTTTTCACCGATTTCGGAAAATTTACCATCTTGGCGAAACATGACGGAACGAAAGATGTGTAGAGGAAAGTGCAAATTTAGTGCAATCAAACTCCGTTCTTGTTTGGGAAACATAGTTCAAAACAACACCCGCGCGGATAAAAAAATTGAGAAAAACTGAGGAAATTAATTTTGCTTTAGACCCAAACTCAATTTTCAGAGCGCTTTAAAAATAAGTTTGAATGTTTTAGACAAGTATACCCCACTATGACACGCCCTGCATCCAAAAAATCTAACCCCACTGTCGAAAAATGATGGTCAATTTCAAATATTTGGCCGGGTAACGCCGAATCATACCAACGAGTATATCATGTAGTCTTTTGAAAAGTACTATAGCTGTTGTTTAGTTCTTTTAAAGTAAATTTGAGCCGGATGATATACAAAAAATGGTTCCATGCTGTAGTTTTCTCGATGATTTACGTGAGTCAGTCCGTTAGGACTTGTTCTTTTATATACATACAATATAGGTTATAAACTTGTCCCCAACCGGGTGTTTTTTTTTTTTTTACTATTCCTCTTTATACTTTATTCTTTTTGGTATTCATTTTCACAGCATTTCTTTTGCCTTTCAATTCGTGCTGTAAGCTTTAAGTTTTGCAAGTAATGTAAATTAAAGTTATCTGAGACTTATTGATTAAATCAGCTAAATTTGATCCCATATTTCAATATACTAAGACAACCAAATTGTAATACACAAATACACTAGACATAAATACTATGCACACTTATCTGTACATACATTTGTATGTAATACATACATACTATGTACATATTGAAAATTAGAGATTATTTTTTTGTACAACATGTTTAACACATAGAATTTGTGTCGATAACGAAACCAAAATAGAATTCTAAATTTAAATTACATTTCATTAAAGTGCAAAATAACCAAAAGTCAAATAAGTTCAATAAAGAGTTAACATATAATGTAAATTTGTATTTATTTTTCTCTTTTTTTTGACAGCGGAACCCATTGACGAACATGCGTACAAGTCCAACTATATTGATGATAATACTCCCTTTGCCGATTTTAGTAAATATCCCGAGTTTGGTGACGATATGCTGAGTCCCAAAGTGGAGCTAACCGTTAAGGATGAAGCCTACCAAAAAGTATATATAAATATATTAAACAAATATAATATTTTGTTAATCATATCCTTTATTTAGAACCCGCTCAGCTATCCGCGCCGCAAGCTGCAATCGGATCGTGCGTCGGAGAGTTTGCCCATTTGCCAGCGTTGCAAGGAAGTGTTTTTCAAGAAACAAGTCTATTTGCGACATGTGGCCGAAAGCAGCTGCAGCATACACGAGTATGACTACAAGTGCAACATATGCCCCATGTCCTTTATGAACACGGATGATCTGCAGAAGCACAAGCATCTGCACAGGGCGGACAAATTCTTTTGCCACAAATACTGTGGCAAACACTTTGATACAATTGCCGAATGCGAGTCGCATGAGTACATGCAACACGAGTATGAAAGCTTTGTCTGCAATGTAAGACCCAAGGCTGTGCGTTTTGTATGTTCTATATTAATTGTAACAACTTTGCCTTGCAGATGTGCTCCGTAACGTTTCCCACGCGGGAACAGTTGTATGCGCATTTGCCGCAACACAAGTTTCAGCAGCGTTACGATTGCCCCATTTGCCGCTTGTGGTATCAAACAACGCTGGAGCTACACGAGCATCGTTTGGCGGCGCCTTACTTTTGTGGCAAGTATTATCCGGCTGCTCACCAGCAGCAGCAGCAGCAGCAACAACAGCAGCAGCATGCGCAACATCAACATCCTCAACAACAGCAGCAGCATCTGCAACAGCATCCGCAACAGGCCAACTACAAGCTACAGGACTGTCACATGGGCTCAATTGAAAGTGAGTCGGTCTATAAAGATAATGCCGCATAGGAGATTTGTTTCAGTCGTTAAAGCGTAGCAACTATATTTTTAAGTTTTCAGTTAAAAATTTAGTTTTTGTATAAGAAATATTGCTTCGACACACGAAAGCTAACTATTCTTTTTTGTTAGTTTAGTTGAACCGACATTTTCTTGAACTTTGTTAGACTGAGACATTTCTGTTCTTGAGACATTTTCAAAGAATTTTGCCTAAACATTGTAAAAGCAATAATGCTCGACTTTTTAAGACACTTTTGTATTTGGGACATTTTCAAACTATTTTGCCCAGACATTGTAACGGCAATGCTGTACCTCAAAAACGTTTGACTTTTCAACTGACAATGTTTGTTCTTAAGTCATTTTCAAACGATTTCGCATAGACGTTGTGAGGGCAATAATGCTTGACTTTTTAAGACACTTTTGTAATTGGGACATTTTCAAATTATTTTGCCCAGACATTGTAACAGCAAAACTGTACCTAAAGAAACACAGACATTACGTGTTTGTCGGGATTGTTATCCCCCAATTTAAAATGTATTTATGCTTACTAATTGACGCTTTCTTTTCTAGTGGCAACTCCGCTTCACAAGCCGAGTACAGGTGGCACCGCCTTGCCGGCAACGGCGGCACTTAGCTCTTTGTTGCAGCAACGTCAGGCAAATGTTGATAGCGCCGCTCTATATGCCTCAACGTTAAAAAACGTCAATGTAAAGCTGGAGCGTAGCTTTAGCAACTCTACAAGCGATTCCGCCTACAGTCTGCATGACAGCAGCTACAATAATGCCTATGGCAGCGATACTTCGTTGCACGGTGGTGGTGGCAGTGGTGCCGCAATTGGTGGTCCACAAGCGCACTCCTCGACGCTGGACGACTCGGAGGATGCGCTGTGCTGTGTGCCATTGTGTGGTGTGCGCAAGAGCACCAGTCCAACGCTGCAGTTCTTTACGTTTCCCAAAGATGAGAAGTACTTGCATCAGTGGCTGCACAATCTCAAAATGTTTCACATTCCATCATCGAGCTATGCGAACTTTCGCATCTGTAGCATGCACTTTCCGAAGCGTTGCATCAATCGTTACTCTCTATGCTATTGGGCGGTGCCGTCATTCAATTTGGGGCACGATGATGTTGCCAATTTGTATCAGAATCGGGAACTGACAAACACATTTACCACCGGCGATGTGGCACGCTGCAGCATGCCAAACTGCGATAGCCATCGTGGCGAGAGCAATCTTAAGTTCTACAACTTTCCCAAGGACATCAAGAGCCTTATTAAATGGTGTCAGAACGCTCGTCTACCCGTCCAGGCCAAAGAGCCCCGTCACTTTTGCAGTCGGCACTACGAGGAGCGTTGCATTGGCAAGTTTAGATTAAAGCCTTGGGCAGTGCCCACGCTACATTTGGGCGCCCAGTATGGCAAGATTCATGACAATCCCAAGAATTTGTATGTGGAGGAGAAACGTTGCTGTTTGAATTTTTGTCGTCGCAGTCGCTCCTCGGACTTCAACATGTCACTTTATCGCTTTCCTAGAGATGAGGTATTGCTGCGACGTTGGTGCTACAATCTGCGACTCGATCCAGCGGTTTATCGTGGCAAGAATCACAAAATATGTAGCGCTCATTTTATCAAGGAAGCGCTGGGACTACGCAAACTGTCACCAGGTAAAGAAATGTTACTTATACTTCGGCAGTATTGCTTATAACATATTTTGTACTTTGCAGGCGCTGTTCCCACGTTACATCTTGGCCATAACGACACCTTTAATATATACGAGAATGAACTCTGGCCACCACCCACACCAACCACGCCCAATCATCAACAGCATCTGCAGCAGCATCAGCTGCAGCAACATCAGCAACAACATACACATAATGCAAACCATAGCAAGTACCAGCGTCATTCGGCTGCATCGACATCCTCGTCGGCCAGCTCGACATCGCATTATGTGGACGCAGAGCTGAGTGCATCGTATATGAGCATGGGCAACTCTGGAGGCTCCACAAGTGGCCTGAATGTCTCTGATAGCATGGATGTATGCTGTGTGCCCAGTTGCGAGAGCAAGCGTCATAATAATGAGAATATCACATTCCATACGATACCCAGACGGCCGGAACAGATGCGCAAGTGGTGTCATAATCTTAAGATACCCGAGGATAAAATGCACAAGGGCATGCGCATATGCAGTCTACACTTTGAGTCTTACTGCATTGGCGGCTGCATGCGTCCATTTGCGGTGCCCACGCTACAGCTGGGTCACGAGGATGAGGACATACATCGCAATCCGGATGTGATTAAGAAACTCAACATTCGCGAAACATGCTGCGTCGCTGTGTGCAAGCGTAATCGGGATCGTGATCATGCCAATCTGCATCGTTTTCCCAGCAATGCCACCCTGTTGACCAAATGGTGTGCCAACTTGCAGCGTAGCGTGCCGGATGGAAGCAAGCTTTTCAACGATGCCATTTGTGAGGTACACTTTGAGGATCGTTGTCTGCGCAACAAGCGGCTGGAGAAGTGGGCTGTGCCCACGCTTGTGCTGGGACACGAGAACATTGCCTATCCATTGCCCACAGCCGAACAGGTCGCCGAGTTCTATGCGCGTCCCAGTGCACCAAATAATGGCGAGGAGCAGGGCGAGTGCTGTGTGAGCACATGTAAACGTAATCCCAGCGTTGATGATATCAAACTATACCGCCCACCTGAGGAGGCACAAGTGCTGGCCAAATGGGCACACAATCTGCAAATGGAGATCGCACAGCTACCCAACCTGCGAATCTGTAATCTGCACTTTGAAACCCATTGCATTGGCAAGCGCATGCGTCCCTGGGCTATACCCACGCTCAACTTGGCCACCAACATTGACAATATGTTTGAGAATCCTGAGCATCAGCTGCTCTACAAGCGACGCAAGCGTCTTAGCTCCGACAGAGACGTGGCACACGGCACGAGCTCCGGCTCGGGTGCAGTAAAGCCAACGTGGGTGCCACGCTGTTGCTTGCCGCATTGTCGCAAGGTGCGCGCCTTGCACAACGTGCAGCTATATCGTTTTCCGAAACTCAATCGTTCCACGCTCGCCAAATGGGCGCACAATTTGCAGGTGCCGCTGGTGGGCAGTGCCCAGCGACGTTTGTGTTCCGCGCACTTTGAGCCGCATGTGCTCAGCAAGAAGTGTCCGGTGCCGTTGGCGGTGCCCACCTTGGAGCTCAACTCACCACCGGGCTACAAGATCTATCAGAATCCGGCCAAATTAAAAGCCAACAAGCTGTGTCTGCAGCGTGTTTGCATTGTGGAGAGCTGCCGACGGCAGCGTGGCCAAGGCGTTCAACTCTTCCGGCTGCCACACAGTCCCACGCAGCTGCGCAAATGGATGCACAATATACGCATGCGCCCCAGAGGCGCCATGCGGCAACAATATCGCATCTGTTCGACGCACTTTGAGACGCACTCGTTCAATGGCAAGCGGTTGAGCGCTGGTGCAATACCCACGCTGGAGCTGGGACATCAGGATGAGGACATCTATCCGAATGAGGCGCAGTCGTTTGTGGAGGAGCACTGCGCCGTTGAGGGTTGCGATTCGGCCAAGGATCAGCCGGAAGTGCGTTTGTTCCGTTTCCCCACCGACGACGATGATTTGTTGTGGAAATGGTGCAATAATTTAAAAATAAATCCGGTTGATTGTGTTGGCGTGCGCATCTGCAACAAGCACTTTGAGTTGGACTGCATTGGACCCAAACATCTGTACAAATGGGCCATTCCAACGATGCTGCTCGGACACGATGATGCACAGATTGAGCTCATACAAAATCCAAAGCCAGAGGATCGCTATGTCGATCCAGTGTTCAAGTGTTGTGTGCCCACCTGCGGCAAGACGCGTAAATTCGATGAGGTGCAAATGAACAGTTTCCCCAAAGATCCGACTCTCTTCCAACGCTGGCGTCACAATCTTCGTCTCGATCATCTCAACTTCAAGGAACGCGAACGCTTCAAAATCTGCAACGCACACTTTGAAACCATTTGCATTGGCAAAACGCGACTCAATATTGGCTCCATACCCACTTTGGAGCTGGGCCACGATCAAACTGAGGATCTGTATCAAGTAAATCCCGAGGATTTGCAAAGCAATTTGTTTGGACGCCAACGACGTGTCCAAGACTCCACAGGAGTCATCATCAAGGAGGAGATTGAATCAGACCAAGAAGATGACATTAAGCCGGATATCAGCATGTCTGAGGCCACAGATATTAATACATCACAGGTGAGCCAGAGAGATTTGTGAATGTGACTTCAAAGTATTTTAGCAATACAGCATTAGGATTCCATCATTATTTTCGAATATTATAGCAATAATTTAAAAAACGATTTGGAATGTTTGTCTTTTATCCAAATTGAGAAAAGTCTTTATGAAAACAAGAACATCATTTCTTTGAAAATGAGAAGAAGCAGGCCTGTCCCCATTTTCGATTCCGATAAAACACTTTTGGAATTGGTATTATGATCTGCTATGAATTGCGAACATCATTTCAGCTTAAAAAGTTTTGCCGTTGAGACAGCGAAAATAAAATTATTCGAATTTATCTTTAAAAAGGATGAACGATTGCTATAATATTCGAAAACAGAAAGACAAAATCAACAAGTAGGAACGTTGCAGTCGAATGCGAAATACTCTTTTTTTTCCCCTTTTTGTGGAGTCAGAAGTGGGCGTGGCAATTGTATTATTCCTCAAATCTTTCAAGTTTTGCCATGAATTTAAATTTGGTTGGGCCCGTTCTAAGGGTTTGGGAGAAACAAACTTTGCTCAAATGCAAGGGCGGGGCAGGCGTGGCAAAGTCTTGACACTTTGTCTGCCTATAGCATATATCAACATGCATACCATGTTTGGTTGCTCTAGCTTCAAAACTGTGGAAAAAAAACTGCGTTAATACGGACGGACGGACATTTCACAAACCCAATATACTCTTTTTCTTTTTTTTTTTTTTCAAAAAAATTAAAAAAAGAGTATAAAAACGATTCGCAATGAAAAGTTATCGGAAATGGGAACAGGCCTAAATAATATAAAAACGATTTGAAACGTTTGAAATTTAAATTCCAGAAAAATTACTTGAATTGAATGAGAACAATAATTTAAGACGATTTTTAATGTTTATACTCTGTTTTCCAAAATGGAAAAAAAGAGTATATTGGGTTTGTGAAATGTCCGTCTGTCCGTCTGTCCGTCCGTCTGTCCGTCTGTCCGTCTGTCCGTATGAACGCAGGTTTTTTCCACAGTTTTGAAGCTAGAGCAACCAAACTTGGTGTACATGTTAGTATATACCATAGGCAGACAAAGTGTCAAGATTTCCCCCCCACCCCCACCCCTTCCCCAACAAACCGCAAAAATCTATATCTTCTGCAGTTTTGCAGCTAGAGTCACCAAATTTGGCATGAAGACTACTGATGACATTCTCGACCGATCTGTAAAAAAAAAAAAAATGCCACGCCCACTACCGCCCCTGCAAATGAGCAAAATCTGTATCTCCTACACCCTTATAGCTAGAAACCCCAAATTTTGCAGTATGAATACTTTTGTTCTCATCGATAGTTTGGAGAAAAAAATTTTGACACGCCCACCCCCGCCCCAGTAAACAGAAAACAGAGTATATCGCAGTCGGGTGAGCCCGACTGCAACGTTCTTACTTGTTTTCTTTGATCTAAACTGAGAAGTCTTTGGGAAAACAAAAAGGTCTGATAGTTCCTTAAATAAAGTTTTTGTTTATTAATCGACTGTTAAAAAATGGTTTATATAACTATTAAACCCTTTCCCATTTCTGAGAACGTTTTATACCGAATCGTTTGCGATTTGGTTATTAAGTTATGCTTGAAAATGTTCATTAAACTTCAAAGGGATCAGTTTTGTGGAATTCAGAACAGCATACGATTCCGAATGATTTGATCGGAATCGGAAAATGGAATAGGCCTGTGTATGTTTATTTTATAACAATCGAATGAATAGCTGAGTTTGGCGTGTTTTATCGTATATATGAATATAGACTAAATAACAATTGCAGCAAATGTTCTTTAACTTTAATTTGAATTTTTATATATTTTTTTAATCAACAGGTAAAAATTAAGAACTCGATGGCTGATATCAAATGCTGTGTGCCGCGCTGCGGTCGCAGTCGTTTGGAGCATGGAGCTCGCTTGTTCCCCTTCCCCAATGGCAAACAGCAGCACTTAAAGTGGCGCCACAATCTGCGCATGGGAGCCGCGGACGTGGACAAGTCATCGCGAGTGTGCACCGCACACTTTAATCGGCGTTGCATCGATGGCAAACAGCTGCGTGGCTGGGCAATGCCCACGCTTCAGCTGGGTCATCAGGAGCAGCCCATCTATGAGAATCCAAAGAATATACCGGGCTTCTTTACGCCCACCTGTGCGCTGGCGCATTGTCGCAAGCGACGCAGCATTGACAACGATCTGCGTACATATCGCTATCCGCGCAGCGAGGAGCTGCTGGAGAAGTGGCGCATCAATTTGAGATTGTCGCCGGATCAGTGTCGCGGACGCATCTGTGCTGATCACTTTGAGCCCATGGTGCGTGGCAAGTTGAAGCTGAGAACGGGCGCAGTGCCGACGCTGAAGCTGGGCCACGATGAAGGTGTCATATTTGATAATGAGGCCATCAAGACGGGTCTGCAGCAGGAGGAGGCTGAAGAGGGTGAGGCCAGCAGGGATGCGCTAGCGCTGAATGCCAAGATTAAGATTGAGAAAGAAGAGCAAAAACAAGAGAATTATAGCGAGGATGATGATGATGATTATGATAATGCTGACAATGATAATGATGTGGAAGATCAGGAACAGGCACACAAGTCAGACACTGAGGAACATGGCTATTTTGATCCATTGGAATTAGTGGAAACCTATGCCGAGCAACACAGCGAGGACAACGTTTCTGAAGATGACGATGATGATGAAGACGACGCTGGCAATGATGATGAACTGCTGCTGCTGCCAGACACGCCGCCCGCTCGTCGCACATTCACGCCGCGTCGCGAGAAGCCCGTCAATAATGTGACGCCCATTTGTTGCCTGAAGCACTGCCGCAAGGAGCGCACTGCCACGCATCCTTTAAGCACATTTGGCTTTCCCAAGGATCGACAGCTGCTGCTTAAATGGAGCGCCAATTTGCAACTGCCGCCCGATGACTGCGTTGGTCGCGTCTGCGTGGAGCACTTTGATTCCGAGATGCTGGGCACACGCAAGCTAAAACAGAATGCGGTGCCCACGCTGAATCTGGGACACACCGCACCATTGGCCTACAGCTGCAATGGACAAACGAGCATAGTCAATCAACAGCCGCAGCATTCGGTTTTTCGGCTTTGGAGCCTGAAACACTGCCGCAAAAGGAAGCTGCTAATGGAACCGCCGGATCAGGCAGCGATTAAGCAGCGACGCTGCTGTCTGCCCAGCTGCGGCAAGCAGCCAGATTTGCATGGCGTGCAGCTGCACCGTTTGCCTCGCAACCGCACCATGCTACGCAAATGGCTGCACAATCTCAAACTGACGCCCATGCTGGATGGCAGCCAGGCTTCGCTGTGCAGCGAGCACTTTGAGCCGCAGCTGCTGCCACCGCTCGAGGATTGCGTGCCCACTTTAAAGCTGGGCCATACCGATACCAACATTTATCGCAATCGGGTCAGGGAGAGTGCTGCCACTGCCAGCCTGGCTGGCCACAGCACGGAATCAACATCCCTGGGCTGCCTGGTGCCCAGCTGTTCCTGTGCGCGTCTCAATCTCTATCGCTGCTATGATCTGCCCCAGAATCCGCAAGTGCAGCAACTATGGCTGCAATGGCTGCAGCTGCCCATGCCCCAAATGTCCAGCGATAAACAGCTATGTGTCATGCACTACATGCAGCTCTATGAGCAGGTGCCGCTGCCCGCCACGCTGCCAGAGCGAACCTTGCAGCATCTGCGTAAAACCTATGATCTAATCTCAAGTTCTTCCATGGCCATGCGTTTGCGCTGTGCCGTACCCAAATGTTACTCCAAATACACGGACAGCATACGGCTGACCAAGCTGCCACTGTGCCCGGATACCTGCGCCAAATGGGTGCATAATACCAAAATAAAATATGAACCTGCGCGTCATTATGTTTATCGCATTTGCTTGTTGCACTTTGAGATGAGCTGCTTGGGCCCAGTGCGTCCTAAACTATGGGCGGTGCCCACGCTGCAGCTAAATCACAACGATCCGAATATCTATTTGAATCCCAAACAGGAAGCAATACCTGCAATCGCTGCTCCGCCAGCGCCAGCGCCAGCGCCAGCGCCAGTGCCAGTGCCAGTGGAGATGCCGCTGCGCATTAAAACGGAGCTACCTTTCGCCTTGAGCGTCAGTCCCACCGCCAGCGCCAGTCCTAGTCCACGTGGCAAGTTGCGCATTTGTTGCATACCCAGCTGCGCACAGCAGGCCACCTCGCAGATGCGTCTCTTTCGCTTTCCCAGCGCTGAGACGGCGCTGCTCAAGTGGTTGGTGAATACGCAGCAGGATCCGCGTTATGTCGATGCACAGCAGCTGTTTGTCTGCCAGGAGCACTTTGAGACGGAGGCCATTGTCAAGAAGCAGCTATGCAGCTGGGCGGTGCCCACGCTTAATCTCGGCCACGATAATCACATCATTCCAAATGCCAAGCATAATGGCAACATTGCCGATAGCCATGAGAACAAACATGCGCTCCAGTTCATTTGGGAGAACTACTGTTCGGTGCTGAGCTGCTTCCAGCAGCGCAGTGATCAACTGCGTCTCTATGCCTATCCCAAGGATAAGCCCACAATACGCAAATGGGCGGCCAACTGCAAGCATCGTTCCATGCAGGCCAGCAGTGATGGATTTCAGGTAACGTTGCGTCACAATTTGCATTTTGTTCCTTTAAAATTATTCTGAGTTCGCAAATAACAATCAAAACATATTTTAAATGTGTTCTGCAATTCTCAAAAACTGAAAAAATTGAAATCAGTTTAGTTTCCCACTCCACCAAACACTTTTCTTCGTTGTGCTTCTGTTTTTTCTTTTTCGTGCTTCTGTTTTCTCTTTTTTGTGCTTCTGCTTGCTCTCTTTTGTGCTTCTGGTTGAGCAAATGCACAAATCTATCTGAGCAAAAACCAACTTTGAGTAACACATTTGATCGAGCTTACAAAAAAAGAGCATTTAAAAGAGCAAACGAAGGTAGTGGAAAACGTAAATGATCAGCTTGCTGAAGTGGAAGGAGTTAGAGTTGGAGTGTGAAAGAGAAAGAAATGCTCATTGCAAAACATGCCCGACTACGAGACTCCCTGCTCCCAACTTGCATTTCAAGCAGTTCAGCGGCAACACAAAGGGAAATAGATTCGTCAATAATTTTGATGTTTATTACCCGATCGCTTTATCCAAAGCTTTATCTTTAAAATTTTGGCTGTGTCGACTCGGCTGTTGATGCTGATCAAGAATAGATATAGTTTATACAGTCGGAAATGACTCCTTCTACCTGTTACATACATACATACAACATAACAAAAACACAGTTCACATTGTCAGAAAGTCAGTCCCTAACGCTTATGAAAAAATAATATTTTTAAAAAACTTCTATAGTTGTAAGGAAATCAGTCCCTTTATAGAGTTTTATATGCGACATCAACAAAATTATCAATTACGGTATTGAGGGATAATTCTGGATAACTCAGGTTAACTCTAGCAACCACAATCGCACCAGAATCGGTACAACTCAGAATAGAAGAATTAGAAGACATGGAAGAGATTCAGCCATTAAAGGAATTAATGCTGTTATTTATGATACTTTACCTTTCTTTATTTATTCTTATTCTCATTTTAATTAATTTAATAATTCACCGAAATTAAATTAAATATATGTATGACAATTAAAATTGTGTAGCAACTATAAAAAAGGACACCCTAAAGTAAAACATGTGCAATTCGATATCAAATGACAATTCAAGGATTGAATAAACTAAACACTGAGTTAGGATTTAATTTAAATAAGCAGCAGTAAGAATATTTTCAAAATTTATAGAAATTTAAATTCTGCAAACTGTTGAAATTAGAATATGGAAAAATAGAGCTATTAAACCCAAAACTAAGCTGAAAAAAAAAGAAGGAAAATTTGTATCTTTGTCAAAATACAATTTAATTTTTTTGCACTTTCTTTATTCTTTTTTTAATTTAAAAAGAAAAAAGAGTATTTTGGGTTTATCCGGCCGTCTGTCCGTATGAACGCAGGTTTTTTCCACAGTTTTGAAGCTAGAGCAACCAAACTTGGTATACATGTTGATATATACCATAGGCAGACAAAGTCTCAAGATCCCGCCACGCCCACTTCTGACTCCGCAAAGAGAATTAAAAGAGAGTCAGGTGCATGCAACGTTCTTACTTGTTTTACATTTTCTTTTATTAAAAAGTAAAAAAAGCCATATTATCGTCACTAGAAGCTCCAACTGCAACAGAAAATGTTGGTTTTAGCCTAAGCAGTAACTGTAAATGTTCTCGAGAAACATATTCAACACTAAAAAGCACATTTTTTATTTTTTAGGTATGCCAGTCGCACTTTGCGCCTAGTTGTTTTGATCCAGAGACATCGGAGTTGCTAGAAGATGCTGTGCCGACACTGGAGCTGAGCCGTTGCATCAATGAGATGCGCTGTTGTGTGCCCGGCTGTGTGAAGGAAGATGATTCAGTGCGTCGTCGTTTGTTTAAGATGCCAAAGCGATGTAATCTGCTGATTCATTGGTGTCACAATCTGCACCTAGATCCAGCTAATTTCACTGGCACCGAGCAGTATATTTGTGAGCGTCACTTTGAGCCGGATTGCTTTAATGGCTATAAAATGTTACGTCCCGGAGCGCGACCAACGCTGCATTTGGGCCATAATGAGAAGATTGAGCTGTTGACTAATCCCGCCAATTGGTCCAAGTCCGGCTATTGCTCCGTTTTATCTACTATGTGTTGTGTGCCCAATTGTGGACGTACCAAGGACTCGGATGATGTGCAGCTGTGTGGCTTGCCCAAAATGCGAGTGTATGCGGATAAATGGTTACACAATGTGCGTCTCGATCCAGCCAACTTGCAGATATTGAAACTGCGCTTCTGCACCAGACACTTTGAGCCCAGCTGCCTGGAGAATGGACGCGTACAGATGGGTGCCATGCCCACGCTGCATTTGGGTCACAATGAAGAACATGATATACATCAAACCGCTGACCAAATGCCGGGCAAGCACAAGCGCTTCTTAAATCGAAATGGTTCACGTCATGAATGCTGCTATCCGCAATGCGTTGAGCTGCAGAAAACATATCTACGCATTAGCTACGATCTGCCACAGCTGGAGGCACTGCGTCGAGCCTGGCTGGACTATATGGTAGTGGAAGAATCGCCGAAGCAGCAGCAGCCGCTAAAGCTCTGCCCACTGCATTTGGTGCTACTTTATGATCATAGTGTCGAGCACTTTGCAGAACATGCGCCGGAGCCGCTGCTGGATGCCAGCTATGAGGATGCGCGGAACAGCGTACGCATACGCGTTATTAGCTGTGCGGTGCGTGGCTGCAGAACGCTGAAACCACGTGATGGTGGACGCCTGCATGGCTTGCCACAGCGTCGGGATGTGCTCCAAATGTGGCTGTATAATATGCAATTGGTGTTCTTTGAGCAGCAGCGTTATATGTACAAGATATGCAGCAAACACTTTGAGCCCAACTGTTTAATGGACACAACACGACGTTTGAAGCCCTGGAGCATGCCGACATTGGAGCTGCCGGAGCGTGAACCGGGTGAGGCACCTGCCTTTCAGAATCCCACCGAAGCTGAATGGCAGCGCATGAATGAGTTTGTGGAAGCAGCGTCGCAAGAAGAGCGGGCAGTGGAGGATAGCACCATGCTGGAGCCCATTGTTAAGCTGGAGCCTGTGGCAAAAGGTGAGGCGAAGCAGGAGCAGACTGAGCAGCTAGAAGAGGAGAACCTACTCACAGACGAAGACTTCAATGCGCAGCAGTTTCTGGCGCAGCATGAAGACGATGACCACAATGCGCAGCAGTTTCTGGCGCAGCACGAAGACGATGACAACAACTCACAGCAGCCGCTGGAAATGCAAGCCTTGGAGGTGCTGCTCGAGGTGGGTCATGTCGAGAACTGCACCACCTACGAGCAAATGGACACCGAGGCCAACTACGAAGAGCAGCAAGCCCACAGCAGCTTCAATCCCGTTGCAACAGTTAGCGGCAACACATCCAGCAATAATGGTTTACAATACAGTGCGAGGCACTGCAGCGTGCGTGGCTGTGATGTGACCGTCAATGATGTGGATAGCAACATTAAGCTGCACAAGTTTCCCACATCGTTGAGTGCCATGCAGAAATGGATGCACAATACGCAGGTCGATGTGGACATCAACTTTGCCTGGCGTTTTCGCATTTGTAGCTATCATTTTGTGGCCGAATGCTTTAATGGCTCACGCATCCGACGTGGTGCCATACCCACACTACGTCTAGGACCGCGCAGGCCCGCAAATCTCTATGACAATGAGTTTAATACGCTGCAGCTGCCGGATAAGCCCAATACGGAAGCCATTGCAAACAGTGCAGCAAATCCGCAGCAAACGCTGGAGACAACGGAAAGTTATTCCAAGCCTGAGGACATGGTAGGGCTGCGTCTGCCGCGTCCAGCGCCTCCGCGCAAATCCAGCAAATACTGTCAGATTGAAGGCTGCCCCAATCATTTGACCAGCGAGAATTTGACGCTGCATAAGTTTCCGCATTCGCGTGACATGTGCATCAAATGGCAGCACAATACCCAAGTACCCTTTGATCCTGTCTATCGCTGGCGCTATCGCATCTGCAGCGCACATTTCGAACCCATCTGTTTGGGTAATATGCGTCTGATGCATGGCAGTG
Organism: Hirtodrosophila cameraria; assembly: GCA_949708635.1. NCBI lineage: Eukaryota > Metazoa > Arthropoda > Insecta > Diptera > Drosophilidae > Hirtodrosophila > Hirtodrosophila cameraria. The sequence goes on along the minus strand of OX453090.1, from coordinate 74,274,413 downwards.
TGCCCACCTTGCATCTTGGACCACTTGCACCGCCTCAGCTATTTGATAATGACTTTGCGGCCATCACAATGCGTTTGGATAAGCATAAGAGCAGCACGGCCGAGCAGCACTTTGAGGATGATGAGCAGCTGGATCTGCAGGATCATGATGATCTCAGTATGCTGGTGCCAGAGCTGCAGCTGCATGAAGATGGCGATGGCGAGCAGGAAGATGAGCAGCAATCAGACAATCAGCTCTACAACAACTGGAAGGAGCAACAACAGCAACAACTGCGTTTGCCCAGCATTAAACAGGAGAAGCCAAGCGGCTATAATACCGTCAAATCAGGCTACGACAAGTGCTCCTTAACGCATTGCCAGCGCCAGCGTTCCCAGCATGGCGTTCACCTCTACAAGTTTCCACGCTTGCGCCAGCTGCAGCAGCGCTGGATGCACAACTTGCGCATCAAATATGATGAACGACGTCCCTGGAAGACGATGATTTGCAGCGTTCACTTTGAACCGCATTGCATAAGACTGCGCAAGCTGCGTCCTTGGGCGGTGCCCACGCTGGAGCTGGGCGACAATGTGCCGCACCCAATATTTACTAATGAGCAGAGCCAAGAGCAGTTTGCCAGTGATCTGGCAGCAGGCAGCGATGTGGCAGCGGGCAGTGATGTGGCAGCAGGCAGTGATGTGGCAGCAGACAGTGATCTAGCAGCGGGCAGCGATGTGGCAGCGGAGAGCGAAGACGAGCAGCTGGAAGTGGAAGTGGATGTGGAGGACACTGTGCTGGAAGAGGAATTCGATGAATATGATGAACATGACGATGAGCCATTTCCAACCGAGCTGAAGTTCAAAGTAGAGCGTCGCTCACGCTTCGATCCATGGCCACCCGGCCAGTTGCCGCCCTGGAAGATCAAAGCCTGCTGCTTACCCTATTGTCGCAGTCCACGTGGCGATGGCATCAAGCTCTTTAGGCTGCCCAATAATCTCAGCTCCATACGCAAGTGGGAGCAAGCCACAGGCATGCGTTTCAATGAATCACAACGCAATACAAAGCTCATCTGCAGTCGTCATTTTGAGCCGCAATTAATTGGCGTGCGTCGTCTCATGTCCAATGCGGTGCCCAGTCGACATCTGGGTCCCATGAGTGGCAAGAGTCAAGCTGTGCTACCGCCGGCAGGTCCACGCTGCTGCATGTTCAATTGCCAGCAAGATCCCAATGCCAAACTGACCAAGTTTCCTAAAGGTGCGTTTTAAATGATTGTTACATTAACCAGTTTATTAACAATTTATTAATTATTCCACAGATACCAGCCTGCTTTATCAATGGTGTCAGGCTCTTAAGCTCCCGGATGGTGATCGCTATCGTGGCAAACACATTTGTGTCACGCATCTACCCTCCAATGTGCTGAGCTGCATCATCTGTGGCGTGGAGAATGTGCAACTGCCGATGCTTAGCTTTCCCGAGAATCGTAATCATCGTGCCAAATGGTGTTATAATCTCAAAATTGAAACCATACCCAAGTGGGACAATTCCAAACACATTTGCTGCAAGCACTTTGAGAGCTATTGCTTCGTACAGCCCGGTCAACTGGCGGAGGAGGCAGCGCCCACGTTGCATTTAAGGCATAACGATAATAACATATTTCTAAATGATTACGCCATAGATAACAATAAGCTGCTGCGCATTAAAGATGAGCCCTTGGACAGCAATGATTTGATGCTGTAGCGCTTGAAATCAATCACAACTTCAACTACAACTACAAAACAAAAATACTATGTACTGAGTATAGTCATGGGAATATTGTGTCATTTTAATCGTACCCGTATTATCTGATAATGGAACAAACCCCCATGTGTATAAGCCACATCATTTTAGCCTAGTGTTTAGTTTTAACTAAATTGAAATATGAAATAAGTATATATCATTGTATCTATGGAAATAAGCATCACAATCTATTGTTATAGAGCCTACTATTATTTAGTAGACACAACCCATACAAAATACCATATACCACATAACACATCCTAACTTTTAGTCAAGTAGTCCTTGCGGTAACCCAGTGATTTCTTTTTAATGCGTTTCAAATGGCATTTGATGAGAGGCCATATTAATGTAGCTTCACGAACAATGTTCCTTAGGTAGCTATTTTGTTTTTTGATTTACTTTTTTTTTTTATTAATTTGTGAAATTGTGTGAAAAATTGCTTTTATTTAATAATAAATTACATACAACATACTATGTAATATCATTGAGCATATATATATATATATAAATACTATGTTAACCTGTAGAATATACAAAAGTACTTGGTGTTTTATAAAATATACATATAAAATGAAACTATTAAGCTATTGTGAAACTTGACTTTGACTATACATTGATTGTATATATATATAAATTTAAATATGCACCTTCCCTTAAAACTAAACTAAAATTTCCATTTGCTACTGCTTCCCAGCCTCGTTGCCATCCTCGGTTTGCATGTAGTTGCCTTCCATAAATAAATTGCGATCCGATTTGTTTGACTAGGGTAGCAAAAAAAAAAAAAGAGTAGAAACCGGTTTAGGTATGCAAAAATTTGAAAAGCATATTTATACCCTTGCAGAGGATGTTATAATTTTTCCACGAAATGTGTAAGGCCTTGAAGGAGACGTCTTCGAACACAAAGGATTTATGCTGTTGAACAGCAGTCAAGTCGAACTATTCGTGTTCCTTTTGTTTCCAACTAGTCTCTTAGTTTTGATAAAACATATTTCGGAATCAGCCAAACTTACCAATTCTGACTTTTAGCTTTGTATAGACATTTTTACATAATTTCATCAAAATCGGACCACTATATTTTATAGATACGATCGTTTGGTAAATGAGTTTTATGAGAAAGATTTTTGTCCTTTAAGATAAGTCAATCAAACTCACTTTTTCTTTGTTTAAGCACGTTCTTTACTCGTTGCAAAAATTTCATCAAAATTGGACCAATATATCTTACAGTTGCGATAGGAACAAACGGTTGGAAATGGAGTTTTATGGACATTTTTTTTTTTGTTTTCCCTATTTATTTCAACCAAACTCATAAATTCTAAGTTTTAGTATGTTCTTGACATGCTGATCAATTTTGATGGACATCGGACTATTATATCTTATATATGCCATAGGAACTATCTGTTGAAAAACAAGTTTTTGTATGAAAAACGTATTCTATATGCAAATATTTCAACCTAACTCATTAGTACTATTGGTATTATGTTCGACACATGTTGACTAAATTTAACTAAAGTCTTAGTAGCAATAGGACGAAAATTTTAACTTTTCTGCAAGGGTATTTAAATATCTTCGGCACGCCAAGGATACATTTTTGTTCTTGTTTTATGAATTCAGTCTTGCGCTCTCTCACCTCACGATACTTTTGCAAATAAACGGAGAGTGGCTCAACGTAGTTGTCGAAACCCAAATTGCTAAAGGCAACAAGCAAATCATCCCCATTGACTGTCTTGCGGTTCTCAGCGACGCTTCGCTCGATGGCCTCGCTGCTTATAAAGGATATGAACTCTGATACACACTCCTGTATGCACTCTCTTGCGTCTTTAGCAATCTTGCCATTTTGTGGCACAGGCACTTTCATAATTTTGATAATATTGCAGATGGGCAGAAAGCGGTCCTGTTCGCGCAGCATAATGCCATGTGCGTCCTGTCTGTCCGATTCGTCTGCAAGGACATGCACAAACACATAAATAAACGGAATACGGAACACGAAACACAACAATATTGATTGCTTACCACCCGACGCCTCGTCTTCGTCCTTGACAATCATATCGTTTAGATATTGTTGTGAGTCTTCGCTGTTACTCATTATATTTTTGATTAATGCTAGCTGTTTTTTAAAAAATAAACATCTATTTACGTTAAAAAAAAAGAACGTTTCGCTATTGTTATTGCTTTGTCGTGCTTGTTGTATTTAGTGATGTGCGTCGTGCACATGAAATATATCGATAGTTGGCATCGGTTGTGGCTAGGCTTACCGATGTATCGACGCTGCAAGATGACTAGCTTATTCGATAGATTTTTGGTGAGCAGTCGATAGCTTCCACTGATCGCAGCGGTAATTTATTTTGCGCACTTTTATTTTTGTTGCCACACGCGATAAGCGGCTTGCAAATGCGCGATTTAAGTGTTATTATAAAGGAGGAAATTGATATTGATGATACAAATATTAAGCTGGAGCTAGATGAGAATGGCGATGAGAATGAAGAAGTGCCAGAGCTGGAATTGTCGTCCGGTAAATATAACACTATTTGCTTCTGCTTTTGCGTGCGTGTGTAGCTATGTGTGCGTGCATTTCTGTGTGTGTGTGTGTGTGTGTGTGCGCAGATGTGTGCATGTGTTGCTTCTATTTTTATTACGCACTATACCGTTAACTATATGCTTCAAATGCGTCCATATATTTACAGTTGGACGCTTTATGAAAATAATCGAGGAGCGGCCAAATATGATAACGGTGCCAGTTCACGATTACAACAAATCGGAGGATGAGCTCAAATTTATAGCCAGCCTGGACACGCTCGATCAGCAACAAAAGGTAAAAGAATACCTAACCTCAACAGTGTGTGTGTGTGTGTGTGAGAGAGCTAACTTATATCTGTGCATTACAGTTATTTGTGACGTCGACGTCGTCAACGATCGAGACAGAGATCGCTTCCGCTCCGTGCACAAATGCATGCAATGTATGCAGCTTTACGTGCAAGAGTCATTTCGCCTTAGCCTCGCATCAGGTTAATCATCAACTAAACAGGCACAGTTGCAGTGTCCAGGATTGCGGCATCTGGTGCAATACACTGGAAGAAATACTGGAGCATGAATATCGCAAGCATGGGCAGGGCTTGAACAACTTCAAATGCAGAGTAAGTGCCTTGCAGACAAAGACAAGGGCGTTGGCAAGGCCGTGAGGGGAGGTGGGCATTGGCCCCGGCGTGGGTGGGCATATTACCACTTAAATTCATAGTTTTAGACTTGATTTACAAGGCAAGTCGTTGTTCTTCAGTGCCAGGGGGTTGAAACGAAAGCTGGTGAAGAAAACAATCACGCCAACCGAGTGTTGCATTGCTCTCCTTTCGATTTCTTGCTTGCAGAGTTGCAATTATAATCGATAAATTCATTTGCGGAATCGTTTTGGTTTTAAATTGAATATTCAAAAGTCTAAAAATTGTTTTGATTCCCAGTCATATTTTAGACTTATAATTCGGATTTATATTGAAAATCGGCATAAATGTAACCAAAAGAAATCGAAAACAGGAATGCAAAAGGAGAGGATTTTCACTGTAACAATCTCGGGTTTTTGCATGCACAAAAAGTCACCTTTTAAATAATGATTTAGAATTGATTTACACGTTGCATGCCCATGCATGCAATTCGAGTGTGCCCGACAACGAGATTCCCTGCTCCCTACTTGCACTTCAAGCAGTTCAGCGGCAACGCAAGCAAGCAGCGCACTCAACTTCTCCAGTGCATTTAAAACTGTTGCTTCTGCCTGCTTGACACAGGGGGAAAATATACTCTTCAATAACTTTGGTGTTTGTTATCCGGCTCGATAGTAGTTAATTCTGGCTACTGCTGCCAGTTCATTCCATTCTGATTTGATATTCATGTTTTGCCATTCATTGCCGGCCAGCTGCGCCACAAGGGTCATTTTGATTCCCGGATACTGTTCCATCATTGTGTTCCTGAATCTCTGCTGAAACAGCATAAATGAAGATAGTGGTCGTCTTGGGGGTTCTGCCATTTTTGATGTTTTTGGTGTATTTGTGGTAAAAGTATTGTAATATTAATAAATTTAGTAAATTTTATATTTTCAAAACTCTTGAACTGTCGTGTTGATGTTGAATAGTATAAATAGTTTGTTTCAATACTAGCACAACTGTTTCAATGACAATGTGTGCTAGGTAGACTGATCTACAATATATTTTTTATTTCCACCTTTCCATGATAAGTTTTTACACCCTGTATTCATTAAATATGGGTTAAGGAGGATAAATCAAATTTAAAACTTGATTTTTTTTGCCATTTCTTATGCAGGCCCAAAATACTTATATAACTAAAATGAAAATTGGACCTTCCTTAAACCCCTTGGACAAAGATATAAATTCCCGGTTCCTTTTTTAAATAACTCGTTTTCTTTGCTCTACAGATCTGTCGCTGGGCATGTCAAGATCCCGTTAATCTGACCAAGCACATGACTACGCACTTTTATGTGCGTCGCTTTGTTTGCGCGCTCTGTCGTCGTCATTTTGAGACGCGTGAGGAACTGAAGCTGCATCGGGAGCACAGCCAGCATGTATGTGGTCGCGTCGCATACACTAACGTCCATGGCAATGTGGGTCAGTTGGTGGCGGTCAGCAAACTGAATGCCGATGCCAGGCCAATGCCAGCTGAGCTGCTCTGTGATGTGAGCATTAAAACGGAACCACTAGATCTAGATGAACAGCAAACGAATCAGCTGCATGAACTGTCTGATGTTGCTGTTAAAACGGAACCCAAGGATGAACCAGATTCAAGTCCAAACAACTCTAGCAACGATACCAGCTGGCTCAGTTTAAGTAGCACAAGCTTCTCAGACCAATTACGCAGCAAATTGCGCTTACCAACGATAAAGAAACCGCTAAAAAGTGATCCTGTAGATCCGAACGCCGTTCCAAGCATTCAGTGTAAGCATTTGAATTACTTGTTTTGGAAACATTATTAGAATTTTGGAATCTCGTAATGAGCTAGTTTTTAGTAAAATTTTAACAAACTTCGATCTGCGATCCTATCTGGTGTATATATTCGTGATTACATCAACAACTGATTCGAATTCCGATTCCGTCGGTTTCTATGCGAACTAGTCTTTCAGTTTTGAAGCTCTCTTAATGAAACTTGGAATGCTTCTTTTTAGGAACAATCTGTTGAAATATGAGTAGTATGAACAACTTTTATATTTATATAGATATCTTAACCAGACTCACAAGTACAAAATGATAATTTTGATTTAAATCTAGCGACTTTATCTTAAAACTGTCATAGGAACAATCTTTCTGTTTGTTAGAGACACGAAACTAGGCATGTAGGTTCCTGTATAACATAGACAGATGAAGTTTATTTTATATTTTCGGATATGAAGTTTTAAAGATCAAAGCAATACTAGATATAAAAATAAGATACAGAAGGTTAAATTATTTAAATGGCATGTATTTAATACACATGCTTGTACCATACACTAATTATTTTTTAATATTTTACAAAGCCAAGTACTTTTCTAATATGTTTATTCTTTTGCAGTTGTGCCAGCTGGTAAATGGAAGCCCATACCAATGCCAAATCAAATTCTTACGAAAAAGCGCCCAAACATTTTAAAGCCAAAGAGAGTCAACAATCAGGCAACAAGTACTTTGAATAAGAACATTTTGGAGGCACCCAAAAACAATCCAAACGTTGCTGCCAACATTTTGAAGGTGTTGCCCAGCAATTGCATGGTGATCAAACTGCCGCCAAATACAAAAATAATCAAGATACCACCAAGCACACCAAACACAAATAGCAACAGCTGCGCAATTGGCAACAAAATCATCACATTGCCAAGTTCCATTTCCATAACGCAGAGTGCTGACCAAAAGGCAGGCATATCAACAACGCCAGCCACAGTTGCAAACTCTGCAGACACTGCTACTTCAAGTTTGCCTAGTGCCTTGTTAACAACTCCGGTTAATCGCAATGCCTTTTTTAATGCGTTAACCTTGTTTGAAAGTTTGCCAGAATCTCGCAAAATTATTGCCGAATTTCAGAGTCAAATACGAAGCATAGAGCAATCGTTGCCACTGCCCGGCAGTGTGCTGCAAACGCCACGGAAAAACGGCGTCTGTAAGCTGCCAGCAAAGTTCGAGGTGCTGCAACTGCCGCCGACAAAGGTGAGCAATGCAAAGGTGTGTGAATTACGTTTCACGTATCCCAGTCATCGATTTCACTGGGAGTGCCCAAAATGTGCACGCTGCTACGAACAGTATAGTGCATATTGCAACCATTTGGTAGTTGTACACAACATTGCAATGGAGGAGCTTGAGTTGATGGAAGTGGATGTTAAGGCTTACAGAAGTGAGTAATACTTGTTCCACATGGCAAACACATTTTTAAACTATGTGCGTTTATTTTTTTTTTTTGAAGAAACAACTGAAGAAGACTCTGTGACAAATAAGATCAACGTCGCTACAGCAGCAATAGTTGCTGAGCTGACAGCTGGTACAGCGGTAGCTCCCAAACGTGAAGTCCCTGCTGCGCCAGCTGCAGTTCCTGCTGCTCCTGTTGTTGTAGCTCCTGCTGCAACAAAAGCTCTTACAGTTAAAGGGCCTGTAATCAGAGTGCCTGCACTTAGAGGGCCTGCAGCTCGTGCGCCATTGCCACCGGTTAAACAGTCCACAACAGTGCAACCATCGCGACTTGCTCAGTTTCAATGCGATGACTGCTCCAAGTGCTTTACTACTTTGGGTGCGATGCGCATTCACAAAATGATACACACGGGCGAGCTGCCGCATAAATGCAACTACTGTGAGAAGCGTTTTCGCACGCCTGGCCAGGTGCGTGTGCATCAGCGCAGACACACTGGCGAAAAGCCATTTAAGTGCAAGGTAAGCTACAAGTTCATTTTATTCAAATAGTTAACAAAATATTAATTAACTTTTGTTTACTCAAAGATTTGCTCGCTGGATTTCACACATCGCGAGACGCTCATCTCGCATTTGTCACGTCACATTGGCATGAAGCGCTACAAATGCTACGGCTGTGACAAGAATTTTGTGGTGGTCAGCGGATTGCGAGCACATCGACGCCTGCGACCGGACACATGTGGCAAGGTGAAGTTCACAGCGCGTGCACACGGACCGCGTGTTCGTGTGATACGTGGCGAGGTCATCTTTGAGTCGCATCCCGAGCACAATGGCTATTTGCGCAGTGAGGATCCTTTGAACATATTGTCTGAGATGAGCCAATTTGGCAAGGACAAAAAAGCTGTTATCCCCGAGACCGTTAGTTAGTTATTTTATATATTTTATATGAGCATATTTTTCGCTAATATTATTTTACATTTTTGTTATAAACGTTTGAATTGTTTAAATAACTATTTTACTATAGAATTTAGGTTCAAATAAATATTTTTACACGAACGCCATTAATTCCACCCAACTGTTTCATTTAAAGATCGTCAGAATTCCTAATAGTATTAATAATTGGGTATTAACTTTCAAAATTGACTAGCTTGCAAAAATAAGTCATCTAAATAGTTCGTACTTAGGGCTATTTGCAGGATAGTTGATATATCCGATCATCAGATAAATATTTTGCTTTTTTCTCGTAATTAGAGTTCAGGAACGGGAGGACTGTTCATCCATAAGAAACATTTTTGAATTTAAAATAAATCTCAAATGAAATACTCAAATATGCATGTTTTTTTTTTTTTTATAATATGTACTTTATTTCGCTTTTTAATATTCATGTTCATTGGTTTTTTGTTTTTGAAAATTATATATCTGATACATGTAGTCGTATGATAATGTTTTAACGTAATTTGTTTCTTTTCTTAAACAATTTATGTATATGAAATACGATCCAATCGCTCATCGCTTTCTTGATTATTTTTGTAGGGCTCTTGTATGTACCATTTAAAAATGTTTATATCTGACTATAATAGCTATTTTGTCAAAAAAAAATGTATATTAAACAATTTTATATATATTAACAAAATTTGACAAGCCGACAAATTTTATGTAATATATACTATATAATATATATATTTATATATATATATATGTATATATATGTAGACTTGTAATTCATTTATATAGTTTGCTAAATATTTGTTGCAACGCTGTGGTGGTTACCATTATCTAGACATCTATTGTTGCTATCGTAATCGCGTTAATTTTTTATATATATATTATTTTTTCCAAATATTCCCATGCCTGGGTTCTGTGGCATTTGCCAAACTTGTCAACTCATCCAATTCATTATCTTTTCGTGGGCAATTTCGCTCAACTTTGCTTTTGTTATAACAATTTCTTATTTATGTGTTTTTATTATATCTAGTATAATGCATATTTATTAGTGTATATATATATACGTATTACTATTGTTGTTTAACATGTGTTCGACTAATAATTTAGTTTTCTTTTTGTTTTTTTTTTTTGTTTTTTTGCTTTTATGCATTTGCTTGCTAACGTCTTTTTATAAATACTAGTTGCCGTTTTAAACCATTGAACAGCATATAAATTGTTAATGTTATGGTAAAAAAAAAAAATGTACATTATTATAATACTTATATCATAATGCCATATGTTGTGTAGCGTTATATGTATAAGTATGTTGTAATATACTTGTATTATATAAATATTCTACAATACATATCTACAATTATCTTATTATTTTCATTATGCCTATTTGCTTGGTTATTATCTATGTTTTTTTTTGTTTTTGTCTTTTTCATACACATTAGGTACCATAATTTTCTAGCTTTTAGGATCCTAAATACTCATACAGCTGGATGGGAACTGGTATATACAGGAATGTAATCAAAAAAAATTAGTAAAATTAAAAAGCACCTTAACAAAAATTAGGGCAGGAATGAAGGTTTTTTGAATGGAATATAAAAATTATGCATAATCTCAAAAGCTGGAAGGATTTTTTAAAAAGACTTTTCGTAAACATATATGTATGTGCTATAATATATAGTTAAAAGTATAAGCCTAGTAAAAAACCATTTATATAAAAAAAAAAAAAACAAATTGGTAAACAATAGAACGCTTTACAATTTGGACAGAAATCTCTATTATTTACCCTAAAAGAAAAAAGAATACATGCCTGATAAACGAAATCTAGAAACTAACTTAGTTTAGCTGCCTTATAAGATATTCACTACACAAGACTTTTGACTAATTGCACGGTTTACATATTTTGCGTTTAGATAAGTATATATAATAACCTAAGCGGACTTTTCTTTTTAAAATGTATAAAAACACATTAACATATTATATATATATATAAGTATTTGATTGATTGTTGTACACACATTTGTAGTGTACTGATAATTGGATTCGTTTTCATTCATTTCTTTCTTTCGTCGGGTATTCATTAAGTTCAAATGGCAACTACTCTTTTGACTCCTCTTTTTTGTTTAATGTTGTTTCGAGATTCGTTTAGGCGGTAAGATTAATAGCTACCAAGTCCTTAGTTAAAATATGTATAGGTTACCAAGTGGGTCGTCGCTGGCGAGGCGGCGCCGCACAACAACAAGTTGATTGACTACTTTGATTAGTTAGAGCAAAAACTGTTATTCTTTTCTTTTTTTGTTTTTTTTTTGTTGTAAATTACTGATAATTAAACTTGTAACAGTCTTTTTGAGTTCACATTATTAATAATCAAACGCAGCAAAAGACCTAGGCAAAAAATAAAAACGAAAACTATTCAAAATTGCGGACGATAAATAAAAAGAAAAAAAAGTATTGAAAACTTACAAATTCGTATATAACTAGTAAGTAAGTATTTTCTTTTCTTTTTGTTTTTGTTTGTGGGCAGTATCTGGCTATAATACTTTAAAGTTAAGGTATCCGTGTATATCATAAATGCGTATATATGCGTACAGTTGAGAACGAATATGCAACATGCAACATGCAACATGAACTTAATGTTGATAAAGTTTTTGCTCAATATCCTCGGATCAGTTAGCATAGTTGTCGAACGAGCCCAAATACTCCAAAGCAGCGCGATAGCAAAAATGATATTGATCCTGCAAATGAAATGAAAGTTAAATACGTGTTTCTAATAGTTTTCAAATTTCATTTTTCAATAGACTAACCTCAGTCTGGACCATGGCGGGTCGCTGGGAACGCAGTATTCGCACCGTTTGGAAGACATCCAAGACACCCTCGTATTGCATGCGCTCGAGCACAATGCTTAGTGTGATAAAGACGCCACTGCGTCCAACACCCGCCGAACAGTGCACCGTTATGGGACCATCCTGTCCAAACTGCTCCTTGGTCTTATGCACTTGGCCAATGAAATCAATGAAGCCATCACCAGACTTGGGCACGCCCTGTTCGGGCCAGTCGATGAACTGGAACTGACGCACGGTACGCGAAGAGCCATCACGAGCATCGGTTACCTGGTTTTATGTAAGGAGAGATTCAATTAGTAAAGCTTTTTGTTATTCATCCAGGACCAATGCCTGGTTTTTAACTCCTTTAATATCTTCAGCTCACCTTGAACTCACGCAGCTTGTACTGTGGCATATTGTACTCGGCAATAGGATCCACAACATAATACTGATAGCGCACGGAGCGTTCATGTGGCCAGTACTGGAAGCACTTCTCCTGCAAGGATACGGATGACATTTAGATGATACATTCGAGTGATTTGGAAAGTTTAGTTCACTTACCCTGCCCATTTCCTTAAGTTTGGTCAACATGACAACAATGGTGGAATTGTGCTCCCAGAGCATGCGCCAAAAGTCCTCGGCGGTATCCTGCACAGGTCCTTGAGCCGCAATATAAGCCGAACGATAGCGATAGCCATCAATGAAGCTAGCATTGACATAGTCACTGCCCTCAATGCCATGGATGGGCGTCAGGTAGACACGACTCGATTCATAGGGTAGAATGTGGACCAAACGATTCTTGTGCTTATTGCAGGCCAGATTGGCGGTAACAAACTTGGAAGAGTCCATTTTGACATTGGAGAGCTTCTTGAATTCCACCTCCATGCCAGAAATGCTTTCGCCCGGTTCGGTGGTGAGTAGCTTTTGCAAATGGGTGTGCAGATTGCGAGCAGCGACCTCGGTGAGTCCACAGATGATTGCCTCTATTAAGGCATCATGTATAAATATATACTGATCCTCCGTTTGTACCATGTAGTTGCGTTGGGCACGCAAGCAGGTCACATGTCCATAGATATCAATGATCTTCTCGTGCTTCATGCGCTCCAGCATCGAATCGATGACAATGTAGCAGCCAGTGCGACCCACACCCGCCGAACAGTGCACGACAACGGGTCCGGATTCGGGCGGCGTTAGAGCGCGACAGCGGCGCAGGAACTGCAGGAAGGGTGCAGGATGATCGGGTACTCCGTGATCTGGCCAGGCTGTAAACTGCAGCTGCTTGATCTCACGCCGATCGTTGAATCCCTGACGGCACAGCTGGAATGTGCGTATGCTATAAGTGGCCAGCTCCTGCGTCTCGGTGATGGTCACAAAGATCTGACCATAGGTCTCAGTGCCACGCGAGGGCCAATACTGATCGCACTTGATGCGTGTGCGCTCCTCGAGCCGTGTCATCATCACAATTGTCGCCGTTTTTAGTTCCCAGCACATGCGCCAGAAGTCCGCAAAGGTTTCCTGCAGCGGTCCCTGGGTGGCCACATAGGCATTATGCTTGCGATAGCCATCACAATAATTGGCATTGATGTAGTCCGAGCCGAGAACGCTCTCCTGTGCGGGCAGCTGGACACGGGAGTGATCGTAGGCGGTGACATTGGCATAACGATTCTTGGTCTTGTTGTGCTCATAGTTGGAATTGTCCCAGGTGAATTGCTGGCCGGGTTCGATGCTCTCATATTCCTGGGAGAACTTTTGATTGTCGTTGGACTTGAGGCGTTCAATATGATTGGAGAACTCGGAGATAGGTATGGGCGGATGCGAAATCATGCCAGGCGTTTGAAAGTTCAGTCGGCGCATGTCCACGGGATCGCTAGGTGCAGGGCCGGCGCCAAGATCGGCGGCCATCAATGGACGCGTAACAGCCGTCTGATCGGGCGTCTTGCAGGGCTGACGACGACGTCTGACCACATAAAGTACAATCAGTGTGGTGGATACGACAAAGGCAGCTATTAGGGGCAGCACTACCCAGAGTATTTCGGGCTCATCCTTGTTACGATTGACCGAAACCTCCGGCTCCGAGGGCCAGTTGGGATCAGGGCGATGCGGACGTTCGCCGGGCGGCGCTTCGCGCATGTCCAGCGACAGGAACTCGGAGAAGGGGCTTGATGTATATAGATGCTTTTGTGGCGTGTCCACCACGGCGCGTACAAAGATGCGATACCGTTTCTCGCGTTCCAACTTGCGATTGGTGAAGTTATGATAATCATCACCAGAGCCCAGATGAAAAGTGAAGGGTATGGAGCGCTGTGGAAACTTGGCGGCTATATAAGGCGCATTGGGACGTTCCGGCTTATTGCGACCGGGCAGCAGATCGTCGGTCAGAAACTGATCGGGATTCTTGTGCAGATTGGACTTGTCCTCAGGCACCACAACCAAATAGTAATGCGAGATGGGTCCATACTCTTCCGATGCCTGCGGCAATATAACTAAAATCTCCTCGCCATTCACCACGCCATAGAAATCTGGCTTAACCATGGGCTGTGGGGCCGCCATTTGTGTGGTCACTGTAATCTTTGTGGGTGGCCTGTAGGAGTAGTCCGAGGGTATGGCGCTAACATTGACATTATATGTGGTAAACGGACTCAGCTCGTTGATGGTGTGCGTCTTTACAAAGTGTTTCAGGATGATTTCTCGCTTCGGCACGGTTTGCGTTTGGGAGAAACCCTGCGAATCCACAAACACCTTCATGGCATCGAAACTGATCTTGTAGTTGACGGGATTGAGGCGTATGGGCGGCGACCAGGAGAGCGTCATGGAGTGCGTGCTGACGTCATGGGCACGTAGATTGAGTGGCACATCCTCGGGCTTGATGCGCACCGTTACCTTCTCGCTGAGACGTCCCAGGCCATTCTTGAATCTGGCTGCAATGGCCAAGGCATACTGGGCAAACTTCTCCAGGTTCACCAGATCCGCCGATTCCGTTAGACCCACCGTTTTTGTTTGCCAATCATCCAGATCCTCCACAGCGGTCATCGTATAAAAGATTTTATAGCCCAGTAGCTTGCCACGACTGGGTACAGGCTCCCACCAGATCTCAGCAGTCTGCTCGGATGTGGCCACCGCTTGGACAGACATGGGTGCACGTCCCATGTCGCGTTCCGTTTCGACAATCAGCTTATCGCTAAACGGACCCGCTCCCTGCTTGGTGTAGGCGCGTACGCGAAAGATGTACTCGGTGTTCTCCTCCAGATTGGTGAAGACAGCCTTGCGCAGCGTCATGTTGCGCTCGGAGCCCAGTCCATGATCAATTTTCTTGTGGAACTGGACGTCGTAGCGTGTGATAAGACCATTGCGATGATCGCGAGTAGGTGGATCCCAGGTGACGCAGACCACATCGGGCGTTTGGAAGCGCACAGTTATGTTCGAGGGTGGTCCACCGGGTGTGCCCTCGGGAGTCTGGAAGATCTTGACAGTTTCTTGGCCAATGCCAATGTGATTGCTGCCCGCCACACGGAATTCATACTCCACACCGCGCTCTAGATCATTAAAGCGCTTCTTGGTCATCTGTGGTCCGGACAACATTTCTTCCTTCAGCGATTGATCTTTGACGCCCCAGCGTAGTCGATAGCCACGTAGCTCACCATATGTCTGGGCCGGACGCTCCCATTCCAGCTCAATGGACACAATAGGATCGCGTTCCATGATCTTCAGACTTACCGTTGGCCGTATGGGCACACCTCCAGGTGTTTTAACAATCACCGCCACACTCCGATCGCCATCACCTTTGCGTGTCAAGGCTGCCACTTGAATGGAGTACTTGGTGTCAGGCTGTAGACCGGTTACACTGTACTCAAGCATGTCAACTACATCGAACTTGAAGGGTTCGTTAAGGAAGCCCTTGCCCTGATAGGGAAGATATAATTATTAGATATGAAGGAAGGAAAGTAAATAATAGAACCATTGTGTTAACAAAGATGGAATCATGTACTGATCCTGCCCGTTCTTATCCCGATTCCAAACCATTATACTTATTTTTAACTATTCCAACTTTTTACTCTGTTTTTCAAAATTATAAAAATACTTAGAGCATTCTTGAAACGTTGTATCGTAAATTTTTATGAGGCAGAACTATAAAAGAACGATTCTTTTTGAACAGGCCTGTTCTGAATTCCACTTTTGAATGAGTTTCACATACATAAGCAAAGCATACTTTTGGATTTGTCGTATAGTTTTAAGAACGCACAAGAAAAGGTTTTTATTCCTTCCAACTCCGAAAAGTATGCTACAAACTTTTCTGTGGAATGTGCTTCGAAAGTGGAATCCAGATTCAATCCTAAGGACTTATCAATTTTTGAATTTGTTCTTTTTCTCAAAAAGTAGTAATTTTTAATTTTAATACATATGTGACTTCATACTATGAGATTTGACAGATTTACGAGGGTTTGAAGACATTTGATGAATACTCCTAGTATATCTGTATTTGAAATAGAAGTTATTCACGAAACTTCTAAGCTAGTCATTATTTCAATACTACTTTATACATTGTTTTCGATCTTAAAATTTCCTCCAAGCTCTTTCTTATGTTCTTTAGTTGCTCTTTCACATCTGCAATTCTGGATCAACTAAGAGCCCCCCCCTGCCGAGGATTGTAGGGGTTTACCTAACCTAATTTTCTCAAATTTCTATCTTTTAATAATTTGTTTCCTCCGTTTTAAAGTTCCCAGCTTACCTCTTCTCGCATTTCTTGAACGTGTATGTGATACCCACGTATGATGCCATTACGATCCTTTTCTAGTGGCGGTTTCCAGCTAACATGTATCGATGTAGAGTTCAAAGGTGTAGCCTTAACATCTTGTGGATCTCCGGGCACTAGAGACGACGACGAAGAAACAGAAGATTAGCTCAGGGCATACACAATAAGCGAGGTTTCAAAGGACTCTTTGCGAATACGTACGAATGCTTAAAGTTAACTTAAATTATTGTAATTATAAATTATGGTTTCTGTGGGCATTAGCCCTTAAAGCTAAGTTGCTTAAAGCTAGTTTGTTTAGAGACATATATTATATATATATATATAGAATAGCACTAAAAGTTAAACACTAATTTGCTAAAAGTTGCTTTAGACCCTAGGAGCAATATACAAAACCAGAACAAAACTTAGCTCCAAAGTTTAACGTCAACGTCACCACATCACAGTTAGAAAATGAAAATATTGAAATATATGAAAAAAAGGGTTTCTGCTTAAGTGCTATGTTAAATAGATATTGTAAATTAAGTGGTTGCTCAGTAGGTGCTTAAAAGTGAATAAGAAGTGCAGTTTATACCTTGCTATTAAGATTAATACATACTTAAAGAGTAGGTCAAAAAATGTACACAAAAACTTGACAATCGATACAAAAGGTGGATTACCATTAAGGTATTCCAATTTTGTTATTATTTCGATTGGGCAAAAACAAACATTTAAGCATTCAAAAAAGGTGTATATTTTGTTGTGTGCAAAAATGTAAAAAACATGTAGGTAATAAAAATGATGTTAGATGTACATATGTATTATATAGGTACGTTCGATTATTTAGCTCTTGCGAAAAAGTCAAGAGCCTGTTTTTACAAAATCCTCGCTGACTTTTTGGCTTCAAAAATTGTATTTTTTTTTTTTTTTTTTTTTTTTGGTGAAATAGATCAAAAAAATGGTCAAAAAACAAAAAGAGATTTGAATGTTTTAGTTATTTGGTCTATAATTGTGGACCATTTCAAAAATAGTATGAGATAATATAATATATATGTATTATATATAGGTAAGTTTGTATATATATGTTGCTATTGGGCATTCTTAAACATTATATACTCAAACCATTTAAAATACTCACTCTTTTTCTCTAAATAGATTTAAAATTTGTTTTATTGTATTTTTAATAAAAACCACCATCCATTAAATGTTGCGTTCAAAAATCAAATTTCGCAATAATTTTGTATTCACATCAAAAAAGTTTTCAAAATTGTTGTGTTTTTTTTTTATAGTTTTTTTGTTTTCCATTTCGAGTTGCATTCAAAAAAAGGTGCACGAAACAGAGCAAGTAGTGCAAGGTGCGAGTGGCCAAGCAAAGATATATTTGGTTTTTGTTTTGTTTTTTTAAAGTAAGTATATGAAAAAAGATATAAGATATAGCTCTTTAGTTTACAGTATACAGTTTCAAAAAAGTTGTAAGTGCATTATTACGGGAATGGTTTTTGAAGATGAAATTATAAATGATAGCGTTTTGAAAGTGGTGGAACAACACAATATTATAAAAACAAAATATATATAACATATATTATACAAAATGTACATATTTGTTGGCACACCCGCTTTGATACTCTACCAAAAAAGTGTTGCATTTGTAACTTAATTAATTTTAAGATAAATATTGTACAATATAATGTGGTATTTTGTAACGCCTAACACTTATAACGAACCTTAAAAATCTTTCTTATATATAACTTACTTGAATTTTATAACTTAAGTTTAGTCTTAACTTAAATTTCCACTTAAAGTCAAACTTGTTGGCTTCCAAAAATATATATTTCAGCAAACTCCATTGAAGTACTACAAGTATGTTATTCCTCGGTTAGTTGTCTTCATTAAAATTTTTTTAATAAATGCATAATAAAATTTATTCATATGCAGCTGCCGTCACAAAATATTAAATTATGCTTCATTAGTGTTCTCCAAAGCAATGCACAGGTGAGGTTTAGAAGCAGAGGGTGAACGAGAGGACAGGTGGCTATGTCAACTCTTCTTCTTCGTTGCACTTTTGACTGTATCTTGTCATTTCACATGCATTCACTCCAGTTACACACACACCCACACACACCCACACATACATACGCAAACACACACTCAAAGTCTAACAACACCCGCACACTAAAAGTATATAAAATAATTAAAATGCTACAGTTAGAAGTGTGTTCTTTATTTTTGTTTTTTTCTCTCTTTCTGTGTATGTTTTTGAATAGAAAAAACGAAGCAACGAGCTAAGCTACAAAGCTCGAGGGGCTCATTTTTATACCCTATAGCAATAAAATGATTAAAAAGGGCATGCCAGACGAGTTGGCTAAATGTATACACTAGAGTTCTGAACTAGTTCGACTGAGCGGGTCTTTGAATTGAGCTATTAAACTATATCTTCGATTGTAGTTCCTTCGATAAGTTCCTTTTTTGCATCGATTATAATCGATAATTTTATTACGATATTACGATATATACGATATGTTCAAATTCGTTAAAGATTTTAGTTTAAAATTGTCAAAATTTTCAACAATTTTAAATATGGCAACAATTCGCAAAGGAACTAAAGGAAATTTTAACCGAAAAGCTCCTGTATTCGAAAAATAATGTTGAACGATTAGTTGTATTGGGAAAGGAACTAAAGACTTGATTTGTTCTTTTATTTGGAGAAGAACTTATGAAAACCTATTAGTTCTGTTATCCGGCATGGAACTAAAGGATGAGTTGATTAGATGTTGTATTCAAAAAGAAATTTAAGAAATGATTAGTTCTTTTATCCGGAAATGGACTAAAGAAATGATCAGTACTTTCATCGATAACGATAAGAAACGATTAGTTCTTTTATCCGGAAAGTTTTAGTTCTTGTGGAACTAAAGGAACGATGACTTTTATTATCAGGAAAGGAACTCATGAGTCGATTTAGCGAAAAAGGAACTAAAAAAACGATTAATTCTTTTATCCGGAAAGGAACTAAAGAAATGATCAGTTCTTTTACCGATAAACGAACTAAAGAAACGATTACTTATTTTCATCGGATAGGAACTAAAGAAACGATTAGTTTTTGTGGAACTAAAGGAACGATGACTTTTTTTATCCGGAAAGAAACTAATGAGTTGATTAGTTTATTTATTCAAAAATAAATTTAAGAAATGATTGGATCTTTTATACGGAAAGGAACTAAAGAAACGAATTGTAATTTTATCCGAAAAGAAACTAAAGAAACGATCAGTTCTTTCATCGATAAAGGAACTAAAGAAACGTTTACTTATTTTCTTCGGAAAGGAACTAAAGCAACGATTAGTTTTTGTATCCGGAAAGGAACTAGGGAATCGATTTGTTCTGTTATTCGGAGTGGAACTAAAGAAAAACTATTAGTTCTTTTATCCGGAAAGGAACTAAATAATGATGTCTTCTTTTATCCGGAAAGAAATTAAAAGAAAGTTTACTTCCTTTATGGGAAAAGGAGCTACTGACCTGAATACGCAAAAGTAACTAGAATGCCCAACTCTAGTATGTACAAAGATAAGCTTTAACAGTCGAATAGATCTCACACATTCTATCAGTCTGGCCATCCGTCTTTCCGTCTATACAGTTCGGGGGGCAAATAACAAACAGAGATCAAGTTATTCTCAAATCTCTTCCAAACGCACTTTTCTGCTTGTCATCTTTATATGCAGAGAGTTTAATAAAGATTGAATAAAGAACTTTCAGCCATGCTGAGCAGTTATGTTCAACTGTCATTCAATTTGTGTGTTTTGGCTACTTCAAGCCTGGGCTAAGGGTATAAGCCTAGTCGCGCAATTGCAATTGTAGTAAATTCTACATGTTTTTTCTATATTTTTTTGTTTTTTTTTTTTATTTTTATATTTTTATATTTTTTTTGTTTTTTTTTTGGTTACTTGTGCTGACACACAAAAAGGAAGCTGCCTGCTTAACGAATTTGCAACGAGCGGGAGAAAAAAAAGTAAAATAAGCAAGTGCCCAGCATTAGACAGGTGCTATTTGCATATCGCATTGAAAGCCAAGCTCAGCTAACAAGCGCATCAACATAACGAAATATATGTAGGAGTATACAAAAACAAAATAAATAAAAATTAAAGATATACAAAGTATATATGTTAAATATTTAGATGAATTATAATACTTTTGCATAGTTATGTGTTGACCAAAGAAGTTGCTGCAGCCGCAAGCATATCAATGGAATGGAATGCAATGAAGTTAGTTATACACACACACACACAGTTAACATACCAACACACACACAAACACACACACACATACCAACACACACAGAGAGAGACACACACACAGACAGTGAGCGTTTTGTTTGTGCTAAATTGAGTACAATTAAAATATAGTTGAGAAAATAGTTCAAAGTAGAAAATAGTGTGCTGCCAAAGACGTTTTTTTTTTGTTTTTTGGAGTGCTTTGAGTGCTTTTTGGGTGCATTGCTTATAACACACATATAACACATATAGTATTATCTTTGTAACAACAATAAAAAGTTAACCAATAGTCATAGTTACTGTGCATTCTTTGATTCTGGCACTTAATTCATTTTCTACTTGGCATTTCGTTTTTTTTTTTTTTTTTTTTGTTTTGTGCAAGGTGCTTTTTCCAGGTGCTTCAAGTTGCTTTCGATGTGCTGCGTGATTGGTGCTTACTTAAATATATATATAATCAAAGTGTTTTTTTTTGTTGCTGTAGCTTAACTTAGTATTGGCAGTGCCTGGTCTAGAGACGTACTGTACTACATAGGTGCTTAAAAGTAAGTAAGTACATTTAATTTACTGTGCTTAGTTCAACAAATTAAATTAAGTGAGTGCTAACACTTCTTTTTCATGTCGACCATTTCAAAAACAAAAATAAAATAAAAGAAATAACAAAAACAAACTCAAAAATTAAGTGGTTGGTACTTTATAAAGAATGAGAAGTATTTGAACAAGCAAGTTAACAGCTAACAAGCAGTTGGGGTTCTTTTTTTTTATTTTGTGGGTGTGCAAAAGGTAAACAGAAAAGGTAATAAAAAAAATTAAAAAAAAAATAAAACAAACTTGAAAATGCAATATCAAGCTGCTGCAAAGATTATAATTAACTGGTTGTTAAACAATGAATTAAAAAGCAACTAAACGCATTTGAGCTTAACTTAAAAATATGGTTAAAAAGCTGTTGTTTAAGAAACTTTGCCAGTCACAGTTTATTTGTTTATGGTTTTCTTTTCTAAATTGATTACACAATCAAAATTGATACCTTTGTGAAAATACAATTTTTGAAGATTTAAACACTATTTTGAAGCAACCTTTGCAATTCCGTGTTAAATGTTCTATTTTCAGAACTGTTCCTGTTTCCGATTAAGAACTATACATTCTATTCATTCAACTATTTGTTCTAAATATCAATTGAAAATTGATTTAAAAAAGTTTTGCTTTTGCGACAGTTTAATAAGTATTCAAACTTAACTTTAAAAAGGTAGAAAATATTACTCTTTTATTCGAAAAAAGTTATATCAAATAGAAAACTATTCGTAATGAAAAGTTCTCGGAAATTAGAACAGAACTGATAGACTATCAATTCCTACAACAATGCCAAAAATTTACTGCTTTTTGTTGTTTCAAATTGAACTATTTTGGAAATTTATGCTTTACAAATTTGCAAAGTGAAAAAGGGGTTGAAATTGAAATCCAAAAAAATGAAATTTGGCTTTGAATTGCGATATTAATTATTAGGCATGGTCCGGTTTCCACTTTCGGCAAAATTTTCTGCAATCGAAATTTTCATAAAGTTCAAAAAATTGGCTCATTACAGTGATTTGAATGCTATTTTAATAATTGATCAAATAAAACTAAATTTAAATTAAATGGGAACATTTAAGAGAAAGTAGCTTTTGCAATATGTTAATGAATGTGGAACCCAAGCTAGGGCTGCATATTTTAACGGTTGTTTACATGAAAAGTTCTCAAAAGTTAATTGCAGAAAAGTCTCCAAACTGATTTGTAATTCAATGCATTTGCTATACTTTTCTCCAAACTGATTTGTGAACCAACATGAATGTTTGTAGATACTTTTTTTTTTGGCTTAGCTTATGTTACTTTAGAAATTTAAACAGAATATACTTAGCTAATTATCTGACGTATGTATGCTGATTAACTATATTTTCTATGCTTTTTGCGATATTTGCCATATTTATATAAACAACATTTCGTTTCGAGCAACAAAACAAAAAACAAAAAGATGAGGAATATAAACAATAAAATTGGTTCATTGTTGCTTTTACAAATGGCAGGATCAACTCAGAAGGGCGCCATGGCAGAAACAAATAAAAGGATGCCCACAGGGAAGGGCAGGATACAAAAAACGTTGGTGAACCAGATGCAAATGTGTTAACTGTGCAAACATGCAGGTGATGGCAAATAAAACTTAATCAAATGTGTCAACAGAATACAAATTAAATACAAAAATCAAATACGTTTTGTGCGAAAATCAATTTAAGGATTTTCGAATGTTGTTGCTGTTGCTCGCGTATTTGCATAGCAATAAAGAGCAAAAAACACAAAAAACACAAAAAACACTAAAATAAAAACAATTAAAGTAACAACAACAGCAATGCAAGTAGTTGAAGGGCGGAAGGGGGGGGGGGGGGATAGACAAAGGGGCGACAAAGTCCAAAATGTGTGCCAAAAACAAAAACAAAAACAAAGCCCAAAAATATAACACCGAGCTGCTGTAAAATGTTATTAAATATGTATGCATACACGTATGTAAATATAAGTATATGTACTAAATGTGTGTATGTAAGGATATGGAAGGAGGTTGGAGAGGAGGAGAGGATGGGGGGGGGAATAATAAATAAAAAATATAAACAAATATTGTGAAACATTTTGCATTATTTGCCCTTGGTAAACAACAATAACAACAATAATTTTATCGTTGCAATAGCGGGCAGAGGCGGTGTGGGAAGGGTTGGGTTGGGGGGGGCTTGCATGGTATATGGTATTTGAATTGAACTATGACCTGTTTAGGCTTGTTGGCAGTTAGAGGGTTTTTGGGTAGCTTTGTTACATTTATAATTGCATAAATTTAATTATGTAAATAAATCAATTTAATATTTAATGTGGTCCTTTTGGTTGGTTCCACAAAAACCGCAAAAATAAACAACAGCAACTAACTAAATTCACAAAAATCATAATTTTTGTTAGGTATTTATTTTAGATTATATTTGTATTTGTAGATAGATAGGTAGGTAGGTGTAAGTAGGTAGTAAGTATTTTTTTTAGGTATATCTGGTGCGCTTACAAAAAACACAGAGCTCATGGCGTTTTTTTTTTTTTTTTGGGTGCTATACAAATTACCACAAAAAAATTGATGCATTATATCAAAAAAATATTATTAGTTATGTATTTATAATATTTATCCAATTTTGGATTGTTTTTTTTTTTCATTCAGACGATTGAAAGTCGAGTAAATAACAAAAATTCGATCTTGCATATAGTACACAATATAGGAGTTGTGCTAAAAAGTTGTTTCTTGATTTTTTTTTTTCATAGAGATACAAGTGCAAAAAAGTAGTCAAAAATTGCGCCAAAAAATATGCAATTTTATAGTACCAATTAAAATTTTAAATTTATTTTTGTAAATTTTTTTATTTTTTGGTTGAAATCATGAGCGAAACAAATATGTAAAAAAAGCAATACAAGGTGGGTATAACAAAAGTTTAGTATTAAAAAAATATAAATAGAAAAGGCAGAAGGTAGAAAATCGAATATTTCGTTGGTATCTAGATTATTAACTGTATTTTTTTTTATGAATAAACAGCTTAAGGCCTTTTTATTTCTTTAACTTATAAAGCTTTTTTATATTAAAGACATAATTAGATAGTACTCATATTCATAACTGACTGATTAACTATCGAAAGTTCTTGAACTTGAATAATAGCATAACTATTCTTAAAGTGGTTTAATTTGAAGTTTTTGGGCTTCATTTTAAGCAGAAATCATTTCAATTAGAGATGTGTCGTTTTGTTCAGACTAAACGACTCTTGAGTGTACTTATTCAGTCGTTCATGAACGGTTCATTGTTCAAAAAGTCTACATTATAAGTTTGATAAGATGCAGTTGTCTTTTATGTAGTTGAAAAGTTTAATATCAATTTTAAAGATTTGGTATCGTTCACAAAGAGCGAAACAAAATTATCGATATCGTTAATGAACGATAACATTCTGAATAACAGACCAGCTGAATAAAATGATCGTTTTAGTTCATGAACAATGACCAAGTGAATAAAATAATCGTTATCGCTTATGAACTATAACTAACTCAATAAAATAGCTGATATCGTTCACGAACGAATGAATAAGAGAGCTACTGAGCTTGATGAATGATTTAGTTTACGTGAACGAATGAACTTATTCAGCAAATTGAACAATTGAACTAAAAATTCCAACTTTAATTTGATTCACTTAATTTTCTGAGAAATTTGAAAAAGATTTCTAAGAACGAAACAATCTGATTGTAACAGTTAATAAGAAAACAATTTTTTTTCAAAAGTTAAAGTTTGATATTTTAGGGTTGAAAAATAAAGAAAGTTTCACTACAGATGAAAATTGAAAATATAAAATATGTATAAAATAAATATAGCTGCATTCAAAAAACATGTATGTTTTGCAGATATGTTCAAAAAAATACATAAACATATGTATATGTATATGTATATGTTAATGTATGTATGTATGTAGTAAGTATATGTGATTTACTGCCAGTCGTATATCTAAGTGAACTTTTGGTAAACACACAACCACACACAGACACACACACAACAAAAGTCAAATTTTGTTTGATAAAAACAAGAACAAAACGCTCCATTTTTGCGTTCCGGAGCTCCAGCTCCTGCGGTGTATGCTCGTTATCAAAATTCAAAAATTGTACAAAATTTGTTGATTAGTATGAGGTATAAGTTAAGGTAGTTATAAGAATTTGTAAAAAAAAACAACAAAAAAAAAACACAACTAAAAACTAAACTAAATTGAAAAATATATATATATGTATATTGTAATATAATTTTAGAAATTATAAATCATTTGTAAAAGGATGATTGTAAAAAGTAGAATGAAAATGTAAAAACGAACAACAACAAAAAAAAGAAAAACAGGAAAATAGAAAATACCATTTGAGTTAAAACTTACGCATTGGTAAGATTGTCATTAGCATACATACCATCCTCTTGGGTGCGCATTATGATCGGATGGGAGCGCGGACCATCGCCCACCGAAGTGCCGGCCAGTACCCAGATCTTGTACTCGGTCCAGCGTTTGAGCTCGTCGAGCACAATTTGTGTCATATTAAGGGTGAGTGTGGACGCTTCGTCATCCTCGCGACCCACCTCAACGAACAGCACCTTATAGTATATGATGCGCCCATTGGATCGCTCCGCGGGCGGTGGCAGCCAGCTAAGTGAGATCGTTGTGGAGCTGTTCGCAATGGCCGTGATATTGCGTGGCGGTGCACCTGGTACTAATTACATAATATAGATGGGAACGGTACGTATTGTGTTGTTTTTTTTTTTTTTTTTTTTTGGATTTGATTTGTTGTGCATAGCATTTGTTGTTTGCGTTATAGCCAACATTAGGTTGAGAGATATGTACGTATTATAGCGTTCAGCGATTAGCGTTTAATAAAAAACCAAATGAATGTGTTCAAACCAAAAAACATGTAACGAAAGAAAAGCAGGAAAATAATGTAAATAACATAATTGGATAGAGGCATAAGTTATATAAGTAGGTATATAAGTAAGTATATTAAATCATAAAACTTAAATCAAATATTTCAAGACATCAATTTTATTATTATCCAATGGTTTATGCAAATAATGTTGCTTTTTCCATCAACAATTGCGTTTCGAGAAGTTAATTTTTTTGTTTGGTTTTTTTGTTTTTTTTTTTTTTGCTGGTTCTCTTAAATAATTGTGCATATTTTTTGGTAACGATTTTGAGCTGAAAATGTTCAGTTACATAAGAGATACACAGAGAGAAATATATATAGATACGAAGAGACTATAAAACATTTATAAAAGAAAACTTTTAGAAACATGCAACATTCAGAGAATTTGTAAACGAATACTTAACTAAAAGCTAGAGTTCAAATTTAAAGCGCTCAGACACACACACACACACACACACACACATACACATGCAAAAATATGTACACATACACATGTATATGAACATTTAATTTGCATAAACCATGTGGCTGCTATATTATAATATAATATAATATAATATAATATGATGAAATAGCATACATAAAACATTAAGCGAAACTATGAGTTGAATCTAAATTAAACTAGCTAAGCTAATAACAAAGTTTTAGTATATATATATATATATATATATATATATATATATATATTTATATGTATGTATTTATATAATAAAAGGAAATATTTGTAAAGTACTCAAGTGCAGCAATGCAGTTATAAAATTGAAGTTGCAACTATGCTAGACATACATATATGTATACATACATACTATAAGAAGCATTTTGAGCAAATAACTAAAACTACATTTGATAGTATTAGCTATAAGCTACAAACCTTGTAGCGTCATAATATCTTAATTAATGTTGCCAAAAATGAAAACATTGCCAAATTGCAAAACAGTTGAAATAACTCATAACAAAACTGTAGGGCAGACAAGCAGAGATGAAAATAAGTCAATTTCGTTCACTGAATAATCCACATGCCAAACGCATTTCTCATTTAACTAAAAGTTTGCTTAACTCCGCACACTCTCACTCACTTACACACACTTTAACTATCTCGCTTGCGCTCAGTGGTAGTTTGGAAAACAATCGTTAAGCCAGAAAACCACTAGAACCACTTAAACTATAATTATGCGCAAAATCATACAAGTATGCAAAACGTGCAAATATGAAAACCAAAAGTGATAGATACATTGTACGAGTAGGTCTATAATATAATAATAATAATAATAATATATATATATATATATAAACTGCCGGCACATTCCACTTCCATTTCCATTCCACACATTTGTCTTCGCGTATCTCTATTAAAATGTATTTCAAAATCAATTACTCTATACTACAATACATACAACACATAGCAGACATTTAGAGACTTGTAGATAATTTTCTAGAAATTTTGGTTTTGTGGCTTTTTGTGTGCAATGTTGCAGTTGCAGTTGCTGTTGCTGTTGCAGTTGCAGTTTTCTAGTGCATTTCAATTTTGACATGCTGAGCAACAATTTGTAGCTAAATTTTCTTCAAAAATTTGCATAATCAAACACTTGAACACAAAATGTTTAAGCAAACAATATACATTTAGTATTATATGTAGTTGAATTCCAAATATTTAAACACACAATATGCATACTCATGCATTCGAAATTAATAAAAACAATTCAATTGTAATTTATATACATAAAAAAATTTGTTCATGTTGCTTTTTGATGTTGTTTTATGCTGTAACTGTCATATGTGGTGATGTTTACAGTGTTGACTATTGTGTTGCGTTTCTTTGGGTATTTGACTCAACAACATATCACAGAATTTTAAAACGATTATTTATTATTGCTATTGATTAATTGATGTCTGTTTAAAGTGTTTAAGTGGTTCAGGTAACTGTAATAATTTATTTTTAAGTGCAATCAGAGAGTTTTATGGCTAGCAAGATTTTCTGCAACTATTTTCAAACAAATAAAACATTCAATCCTGTTCTGAATTCCACTTGCCAATCCATTCCATAGCAATATGCCAAGCATACCTTCAGGCGACAACAAAAATGAACGTAGAAGCAAACGAAGCTTCTTCATTTAAGCGTGCTCCAAAAAGTATGCTACAAAATTTTCTGTAAAGTTGTTACGAAAGTGGAATTCGGAACTTATTTATGTTTGATTTATATAGGATTATTAGCCCTGTTCTAAATTCCAATTTCGAATCAGTTGCACAGAAAAGTGTAAAGTATACTTTTTGGAGCAGGATTCAATAACAATCCTAACTCTTCTCATCATTTTTAGAAACTGCCAAAAGTATGCTTTAGCTTTTTAAGTGAATTTCGTTCGAAAGTGGAATTCAGAACAGCTATAAGATTCTGTGATCGGTTGATTGAGCATAGCAAAACCCTTTTGTTACTCAACTTGTTTTTTGTGAGTATGCAAAAGACTTTGGCTTGTAGCTAGTTTTGGTTTTGTATATCAAAGTTGTATAGTATGCCTAACTAAACTGTTGTATGTATGTTATGTATAATATTAACTTAACTAAACTATGTGTAATATATGTACAAGTGTACATGTGTATTTTAGGAGTAGACTAGAGTTTTGTGTAATATATATTTAGTATGTAGGTATATAAACTGAACTAAGTATATTATAATAAATAACTTGCGAGAAATGAAAGCAATCAAATATCATACAATATATAATATGTTAAGTATATATATACATATAATAATTATATAAATATTATAATTAAAGGCAGGAAAGTGCAACTCATAATCACACTTTTCTCACACACACACGCGCTTATACACACACACACATCAGCATCAGTCGCACACACACACACACACACACACACACACATATGTATAATTATATGAAATACACACTTTGAATGTTACCTGTATCCAAGTGCGAGCCATTACACACAACAAAGATGTCACACACACTCGCACAAAAACTGGATTTATGTATTGTATATATATGTGAAAATGTTTCAACTGAATAACTACGTTTATAGGCATTAAATTATGATATAACTATATAAGTAGTTATATAAGTTATATATATATAATGTATATATATATATATATGTAGTATATATAATTAAAAATAGTATGTATATTTTGTATATTTGAAACATGTTTTTTAAAAACAAAATTTCTGCTTGATGTTGTTGTTGTTTTTTTTTATAGTTTTTTTGTTTTTTGTTTTGTACTTAAACTATAGAAATTCGTATGACTGCTACAGCTTAATTGAGTTTCTCTTCTTTTTTTTTTTTTCATGTTCATTATGTGGTACATAACTTAAGAGTAGACATGGCTAATATCACTTACCATATTGCTTGGTGCGTACGGGTATGGGCGGTGTGGTGGCACCCTCGCCACGTTGTGAACGTGCTGCTAGCCAAATATAGTACAGGGTATCAGGATACAAACCATCAAGCGTATAGGACTCAGAGTTCGATATGCGCCTGCAAGAATTGTTAGGTGTATTGTTAGCTGTAATCGAAAAAATTAGCTGGGGGTTAACTCACTTGTGATGATCCTGATTGGCATATGTGTCATTCCAGTAGAGCTCATAGTGTACAATATTCTCGCTGGAATGCGTCGGCTTCGACCACTGCAATGTGACTGCGGTCTCGCCGATATCAGTGGCCCGGAAATTGCTCGGTTGTGATGGCACACCTGGTATATGTATGCCATACACCCCCGTATAACGTATCAACATAACGTATCAACGTAACGCATCAACGTGTCCACGTGCGCACATATTTGGATTGGTTTTGGTTGGTTTGGTAATAATGAAACGGAAATTACGGAAATTAAATAAAATACAAACAAATCAATGTGGCATTTATTTATATGCCCACTCTGATATGATGATTCCAGATATACACACACACATACACACATATACATACACTCTGCTGGCAAATGCAAAATATGTTGTGAACCTGTAGCCCAGCCTATGAACTTGATTGAAATGTGTACTCTTTCAATATTGAAATGTACTATATATGTCTCTGTTCACAATACTTTATGTATGCTCATCAGTTTGATATGATTTATGTGTCTTTAGAGAAATTATGATTGCAATGGCTTCAAATGAAGTTACTATATCTATGCCATTTCTTAATAGTCTTTATCAGAATGTAATTACAAACAAAAATATTGCACTCTTGATAATCAAAATAGACACTTTTTTTCTCAGTTTGCAAACCAACTGTCAATTAACTTGAAAAATGTCTTCGAAAAGTCTGTCTGAACTTGCCATTCAAACATTGTTTATGGTGACTTTATTTATTTCAGCAATTATTTTGTATACTCTTGCAGCGAGTATTATAGTTTTCTCACGAAATGTGCTAGAAATTGTATGAAAAACTATTTTGTTTTTTAAGATAATTCAACCAAACTCACTATTTCTATAAATCTATAGCTATATGTACATACTGACAGAGTTTCATCAAAATCTGACTAAAATCTGATACTAAATACAATTTGTTACAACTTTCGTTTAGTGCATGCAACCTGTTTTCTTTTAGATTAGATCAAATAATGTAATACTGCCGCTGAACTGCTTGAAGTGCAAGTTGGTAGCAGGGAGTCTCGTAGTCGGGCATAATCGACTAGAGCATTCTAACTTGTTTATAATCAAGTTATTTAATTTAAAGCTTAACTGAAATCAATTTAAGCCATGTTTCATATTAATGCTTGTATTTTAAAAATAAGAAATATATATATCAATTCGAATATTCAGTTTCAGATGCATTTGCAGTTGCAGTTGCAAATGTAAATCTAATCCTTGGCAATACAAGAGACTTACAGCCAGATGTTGACACCAACATAGCTAAGCGCATTAAACAACCGCTGCAAAGTGCA
The DNA here is from genome assembly GCA_949708635.1 of Hirtodrosophila cameraria. Lineage (NCBI taxonomy): Eukaryota > Metazoa > Arthropoda > Insecta > Diptera > Drosophilidae > Hirtodrosophila > Hirtodrosophila cameraria. Next base: position 74,243,172 of record OX453090.1, on the reverse strand, counting down.
ACAACAATAAATGCAACAAATTTATAAGTCAGACCATAAACTGCTGGCAGTAGCAAGCGTCATCCTGCAGCAGAGTCCTGTAGCTCTCCTGACACCACCCACTTTGCAAGCCACAAAGCTGCATATCAAAGTATTTCAAATGCAATTGCTTCAGCAGTCAAACTTAATGAATATTTGCTGCATGCACACGCACAGTTGCACACACACACACACACATAGACACACACACACACACACACAGATACACACACATACAGACACACGCAACTGTTTGTGTTAGAAGTTTTAAGTAAATGGAATAAATGCGATTTATTCAAGAGAAAATGATAATGTTTGTTTCTGCAATTGCATCAACTAAAGTAGACTAGTTAATTGAAGACGCGCGCTTGTTCCAAGATTAGTTAAGATTATTTTGATAGGGGTGAACTGTAACTGCAAGATTATTATAATTAAATAATTGTTGCAATCGATGTCACCAAAATGAGCCGACTAATTAAATAGTCCATGTCCAAAGGGCTCACAGCGATGCGTTTCACATTTTGAATTTTAGCCTTTACACCTTGTATGTGTGTGTGTGTGTGTGTATGTATAGTTGTGTATGTTTGTATGTGTGTATGTATGCATGTGTTTGTGTCAATTAATTGGGTCTCTTCGCACTCACCTTGCTGTGTCTTCACCTGCACCGGCGTGGACATGGGACCGGCTCCCATTGAGGTGTACGCCTGAACTCGCACCGTGTAAATGGCATGAGGTGTCAGCTCCGAGACAGTTGTCAGTTCGCTGTTGTCAACCATTTGGGAGTCCCATGAGGCCTCAGGTTGATTCGAATTGGTTGTATAGTACACCTTGTAGCCCTTTTTCAAATTTAAATGTAGTTGAATATTTAGTTGAAATTTGTTAAAGACTGGAAAATTATTAAATATTTTTGTTAGCAACTTCCCCGCAGCCAAAACCATAAGAGTTAGAAAGCTGAATTTTTCACAGTAGCTGTATCTTATGCTTAAAGTGCGTACTAAGAACGCATTTTGGACACTTCTGTCAAAAAATTCCGAAAAACTGTTGTATGAAACTATTTTGTTTATCATTCGATCAGCTATAAACTCATTTGCAAAGATCTATAGGCAAATGCAACAATGACTGCAGAACAATTTATCGGAAAATTCAACGACGTGCTTGGAAAATCTTATTCCACGAGCGGAAAATGATGTTCCAGGATAGCAAAGCTGCTGCTATAAGCTAGTGGTATATACTATATACCTATATTTTTAATAAAAATAAGTTGCTTTTGTTAATTTTGCGAAGTTGCATGATGAAACATGAACGAACTTGCTTTTGCTTAGAAACAATTACACTAGCTTATTACCTAGCTTTGTTTAGCTATAATATAACAATTAGAATTTCTTAATTTTCAACTTTTACTATCATCACATTACCAAAAGTCAATTAAAATGCATTTTGGTAATATGATGCATAAAAACGTCATGCACATGTCATTTGTATTGTAAGATATTAAAATGTTAAGTCTACCATAAACTGCTGCCAATTGGAAATTTAATAACCAACAATGAAATATGGATTGTGGTCTCAGAATTGTGAACTTAATAATTTTATTTTAGAATTGAGAGTGGTTTGATTTGGTTTGGTTCAGTTTGGTTTGGTTTGCAGCAGCCAAGCCAAGCAGGCTCGACAAGGCATGACTTACATACAGGCCATGGAGACCACAACAATTGTGGTCTAGCACTTTACTCGATCAACGTGCACCACAGGAAGTCTGCCGTTGGCCTAAAAGAGGCAGGCACAAGGGCCAAGGGGGTTACAAACGAAGTAAGCTGGCTAACTGTGTGGCTTTGATTTCATTCGCACATTTGCATTTAAACGTTTTGCTCTCTGTGCTCTGCCTCGTTGCCTGCGTGCCCTGGCTGCGATTTAATGCCAAACATGGCTAACGTCATTTGGCAATATTCTTGGCCATGGCCTTTTGCGACGTGACAAAGTGTCGACCCTTGGATTGGCCTGCTACGCTTAAAGGAGTCGAAAGCATGGAGTCTGCTTGGGTTGTGTTGTTTAATATGGGTTCTTGATGGTACAGGTACTTACGGTCACTTGTCCATTGGGCGTCTCTGGTGGCTCCCAAGTAATAACCATCGTTGAAGAGCTCAACGGGCGCACTTGCACATTACGGGGCGCACTTTCCATTTCTGAAAGGTAGAAGGAAACATTAGCTATTGTTAACATAACTGAAAGTTGGGTAGAAAGGATTTTTTTCTAGCTGTTCATAATAATGGCCAGCTAACTATCCCAAATGTTGATTAATATGCAAGCTCAACGATATTTGCTTAAAGTTTATTTTGTTGGATTTTGAAATGATATGATGAGGAATATGTTTTAAGCTTTCAGCTATCAAAACCCATAATCGCTTGTAACGAAGCACAATTAACATTGTTTTAAGCACTCCATTTTACTATATAGTTGATCAATTAACTTAAATATGTGTGTGTACCCAATGTACTTTCTCTTTTGCATTATAATTCTAAAATTTTAAGTAGCATAGCTCACAATTTCACAAATTTCAATCAAAATGCATTTGAAAATACAAGCTGTAAACGAGTACATTCCCACGTTGTTGCTCATGCATATGAAATGCAGTTAAATGATTTTGCAGCCATTTTGGGGCAATAATCAAAAAGGTTTAAATCAAACACACTGTGATAGATATCAGCTGGGCATGCTATATCACAAATAAACATGGGTGAGAATCCAATAAGCAACGATATTAGGGGCTTCGCACAAAATGTTTAGCACTGTACACACACACAACAATCATTCATCACAATTTCGCAGAACTTTTGTTAAAATCATGTGCATTCGCAGGACTCCGTCATTGTGCTAACAATTTTTGCATTGCTGCCAACAGTTGAGTCCGTTGCATTATAGTGCAAATTTTGCATTTATAATCTGCAGCAGCGCAACTAGCACACACATATGTATACACACACACACACACAGCAGCACAGAACACACACATTAACTGATTTTTGTTGTACCCCAAAACAATGCGAAAACTGCCTCTCAAAACCCCTGACAAAATGCCCACTTTTAATTTACGACCTGCCTAGTTCAACACTAGTGTATGGCATAAGTTTCACATACAAACTGAATAGAGTATACAGACATGCCAAGCGGGCGTAATGGAATTATAGAAATTTGAAAATAGAAACGGCTCAATCAACATTTAATAAGTTTCTTTTTATTTAGATTTCTTACCATTTCGAAATCTGTATGATAAGCTGCTTTAAATTCTGCATATCGATGGAAAATTTTGGTTGAAAAAGTTTGGCTTTTGAAACAATAGAATGTGATGTATTCAAACTAATTTACAAAAAAAAAGAAGGTTCAATTGTTAATTCATTCGAAATCAGAAACAAAAGATTGAATACGATTCGGTATGAAAAGTTCTTGGAAATAGAAGCAGACCTGATTACATCACAATGGAGCGAATAAAAAAACATGAATAACCATGTAAACGAATCAAACTTGATTCATATGCTAATTTACAACTTGTATTTGTAAAATCATGTTAACAAAAATGACCTTTAGAAATCTTTTTAAAATTAAAAAGACATTAATATCAAGCGAGATTTAAGGTAGACTCAGGAATGACTCATGCATATGCTCAAAATGTGATTTATTGGAAGTACAATAACTAAATGTAGAATCATTGGAAATATGACTCAAAAATGAGTCGAAACTGATAAAAAAAAAAAAAAACGGTTTATAAGCAACTCTTCAAGAAGGTTCGCGGCTAAGGTAACATTTTCTACCCATCTTTTATGATCAGAAAACAAGCGCATTTATGACTATGTAAATCAGAAAGTGGACTCAAAAAAAACTCAATTGTGTTTAGCAATTTCAAGAAATGTTGGATGGTTAAGTTTAATGAAAATATCTGCTGAATTGTGATAAAAAGTAAATATCACATACTAAAAACAAACTTCAAAAAGTCATCTTAGGGTGTCTGTTAGTCGAGCGCACACGCTAACCGCATTTGCACATGTTTGAAATGCATTTGCAAGGCGTCAAATTGTTGAACAACGGGCAGTCGAAGTAGCAGCAGGAGTAGCAGCAGGACTAGCAGGAGAAGCAGCAGGAGTAGCAGCAGGAACAGGCACTAGGAAAAGCCTCTGCTAATTAGTGGGAACACCATTGACCGCCTCAATTGCTGACAAGCGCCAGTTCCGAGTCAGTTCAATTGCAGATGCATCTCTGGTATGCTGGGAAGAGTTTTCCCTCTTTTCTTTTTTTCTGTTGCCATTTCCATTTTCCTTGCCTCCCCAATTGGTTAATCGCCAATCAATAAATTCCAATTCTCACAATTTTACTGCAATATCTACATGTGCCACTGCAGCGTTTTACCCACAATTTATATCGCAAGCATCTCATCTGTTACACAAGTGTGTTGCCTGTAGTTGAGCATGCGTGTATGTATGCATGTGTGTATGTGTGTGTGTGTGTGTGTGTGTGCGAGTGTGCGAGTGTGTGTGTGTAGCACGGACTTCGAGCCGGATAGAATCGGTTGCTATTGCCATTTTGCCGGGGTCTAGGCTAAGATTTGCATGCAGCACATGAGCACTCAAAAATTGCAATAGCCTGCCCAGACCAGGCTGCTTTGCCATCCAGGCAGCTATCCTGTGTTATCCTGCCAGCGCCTTCGTTTCGTGAGCGTCGTCGTGTGGCAACGTCACGTAAGCTGCATTTAAGAGCATATACATTACATAAGGATACGCTCCATTAATATGTATCCCTTGAATGCCTGCTCACGCCTACTGCTTATAACACATTGCACTAAATTCTTAGCAGCAGCCCAAAAACATACACACACACAGGCACACACACACACATATAGAAGGATGCAACATCGGAACCATGTGCAGGACCTATGACCTATTACATGACGAAAGGAGCTGTTAAAGAGTTGGCAACACACTTGTGTATGTATATATATATATATATATATATATATATATGTATATAGAGGGCACATTTAAGTTAAATGTATTATATCATATTACACATATTATATCCAAATTGGAATACGAGATAGCAGCTACTTCAAAATACCAAGTGTTCATAGGTGAAAGTCAAACAGAATTCAAGACCTTCCTGCTTGTGGATGAGAGCTGCATATCTTATAATTGTTGCAAAATGTTAGCAGGACGACGACGTGTCTGGTTTTGTGTGAAAATTGTTTAATCTGTGTTCTGATCAATTATGGAAATGTTGAGGTAAATTAATGAAAAGCTTAACTAACAGATAGAATCTATAATATAACCAAATAGGCGATAATTGCTTGCATGCATACATATATACGCAAGGCAGACACTTTTAAGACACTTTTTTAAAATTTAACAAAAATTAAAGAAAAGTTACCTTTTTCGAAATAAAAGAACAAAGATGTAAAGTAACTGTTGAAAAGTATAAGAAGTTATACGAGTACAGCAAAAAAAGCATTTGAGTAGAATCTAATCAAGACTTTTTCTTTTCTAAGAATAAGCTTATATTTGAGCTGTTATTTGAATCTAGATATAGATATTAAGATACCAGTGTCATGACTACAAACAAATTAGAATATCTATTGAGATATTGAATTAGATAAAGCAGCAAAATCTTTTTAAATACAATATTAAAGTTCTCTTCTACCCATTCTACCATTTTTGAAGCATGAAACAAAACTGTTACAGAAAAGTGCAGATATTTGCAAATATAACTCAAGTTCTAAAACTACTTTAACTAAAAAAGGTTCATATAAAGCTTGTGAGCTTTTACTTAAGTTTTCAATGCGTACAGCTCAAGGAAATTGATGAAAATCCAAGTGATTGTTTTTTAACCATTTTGCTATAATGGAAAGTAAACTCATTTCTGTTCACAAAAGTGCTGTATAAACAATGAGTTCGCTATTCATAAATAGTGTACGTGTGTAGTAGTATTTGTTAGATATTTTATTTATTAATAAACAGCTTTCTGCATACCACTTTCGAAACAATTCCAGTTTCTGAAACTAACACAAATTAGATGAAAGTAGCAGACAATCAAGTTTCTCAATTTTAACGTGCTCTTAAAAGTATGCTACATATTGTAGTTTTCTGTAAAGTTGATTTGATAGATAATAAGAAAGATTATGTATAATCTTTGATAATTATCATGCTCAGACGAATATACATAGGTATTTTATGTGTTTATTCCAAATTAGCTAGCATTATGTGCAATTTAAGCATCTAAGAGAGCATGCATTTAGAAACTGCTGCACACATCGAATACTCAAGTCTCATAAAGCTGTCTGATTGTTAAGGCTCATAAATATGCCTTTTGTCAGCTGCTGCTACCTAAGCTCAAATCGAACTAAAAAAACACACACAATATAAAAAAAAATAACACCACGTGTCATTATCCAATGCGTTTCGAGCTGCTGCTGCTGCTGCTGGTGTTGCTGAACGCTCAAACTGTTACTGCAAGTTATATTTGTTGTTGTTGTTGTTGTGCTTGTTTTTGTTGCTGCTATCGAAATAATATTTCGAATCGATATTGGGCAAGCGATAAGCATAATTGCAGCAATAAAAGTTTTCAACTTTTATACGACAAGCTGCAAAAAATCCAAAAGCAGACAGGCCAAACACACAGACACTTAAGCAGCAGACAGCAGGGAGGCAGGACGAAGGCAGGCAGCAGGCAGCAAGCAGGACGCAGGCAGGACTCAGGCAGGACAAAGGACGCAGGACGCAGGAAGCAGAAGAGCAGTTGTGGCAGTTGAAGGCAGTTGTGAGAAGCGCTCGCTTACGCGCAATTGCCATGGCTAAAACAGCGTTGCATACACACACACACACAGCCGCACGCATCAGCTCGACAGAGACACGCATACACACACACACATGCACAAAACATATATGCCACTCGTAACCATACAACGACATTGATGCGCATTCATATGAACGCATAACAATGCAAAGTTTATGCGTTGCCTGCCACGTTGCGTTGCTTGGTGAAGCTGGCGGGTTGTAGGTGGGTAGATGGGTGTATGGGTCTGGTGGGGCAGCTGCCCTTTTATCCACATACATCACATATACAGTAAGTGTGTGTACGACGCAGCTGCGTATGCATCCAACGGTCTTTAAGCATTGCATTTACCTTTGATTCTATCTAAGTAGAAGCTGCTTTTGCTCCTATTTTCTATTTTGGATGCAAACTGGGAGCAGGAAGCAGGGCGCAGGGACATGTAATGTGAATGCTGCTCAAGAATTGTTATTGAAATTGTTTTGACTATAAAATTTTGTTTGCATGCGTTTCCCCCCACCCCCTGCTCAACCACTTGAAATAGAAGAAAAGGCTTGGTGAACTGGCTAAGGATACTTACTTGTGCCACCAAATGAGAAATCGCCTAAGATGGTTGGCATTTTGGTACAGCGAGAAAGGTATAAAGAAAAGGAAGAGAAGAAAAGCATTACGAGAACGGGTAAGTACCGCAGTTTACATAAAACGAACAAGATATAAAAAAAAAAAAAACCAAAACAATCAAGTCGAATGAAATTCTTGAAAAAATCCTTTTTTTTTATGCAACCAGGCAGCGTGTAAGAAAAATATGGAAATATATACAGCAGTTAGTGGGTTTATCTTTCGATGCGTTTTTCTTTTTGTGAGGATGCTACTTACTTGTCTCACCGGTGGTGCAAGTCGCAGGTGCCGAGGGCGGACCCCGTCCTATATTATTTACAGCTATCACATAGAACTCGTATTCCGTATAGGGACTGAGTGCTCGCACCACATAATACATTGTTATAATGCCGCTAATCTCACTGAAGGCCTGATTCGCATTCTTTGGTTTGTATTGGATGACATAGTATTGCAAATCCTCGGGACCCTTGTAGGACCACTCCAGACGCACCGAAGTGGCGGTCACCTCTGAGATTTGCACATCTGTGGGTGCCGTGGGTAAAGCTGCAGATAAATATTGAGTATACGTTAGTAACTGATCAGTTTTTGACAAGTTTTTACTCACATTGCACTTTAACCATCGAGACTGCTTCGATTTGGCCCAGCGAGGATGCGGCTATGCAGGTAAAATTTGCACTCTCCTGTATATTGCTTAGCTCCAGCACATTGCGTCCAATAGGTATATCATTCTCAGGCGTCAGATCATGTGCTCCTGTTTTATAAGATAACAATGTGTTTAAGTATGAATATAAGTAACAATATGTCAAACTTACCCTTCATCCATTTAACATGCGGCATGGGTGAGCCAACCGATATGCAGGATAAATTTAAATTAGAGCCCAACATCACCTCGCTGATTGCCTCTGGTGGACGTGAGAATGTTGGCGGCACACGACGCACTTTCACATACAAATTGGTGGCCTTTGAGTGCTCCGTGCCAATGGAATTCTCTGCAACGCATTCGTATTTGCCCTGATCCTCTTCGCGGCTATTATTGATTTGCAAAATGCCTGTAAGTAAAGAGATAGAAAGAGAGAAGGTCAGTGAAATTACGTGAGTATAGACAGAATTCTTAACTTCGGTTTTGAATTCGAGCTTACAATCGAAACGATATAGTTTTCAGAACGTTAAAGTCGTGATAAAGCATTTCAGTTTTCCCATTGTGTTTTAGCGGACTGACAGATTATTTGTAGTCAGATTAGGGAAAAACTTCTTCTCATTTTCCAACAGCACGTCAAAAATAAGTCTCCCTTAGCAAAAGGCGTTGCCAGCCCCCTTACCTACGCCCTTGGCTTGTCTTAATGCCCATATTGTGTGTATTTGTATTGAAAGTATAGAAAGTACACTAAAATCGGCGATTGTAATTTTAACCCCGACTGAGGGACAGACATCCATCAGTTTTTGGTGTCCAATATATATATAAAGGCAAAACCTTAACCGGCATATCGAAAACTCGGGCCCTGTGTCATCTGGATAAGGTTAATTTCATACAAACCAATGTCTGTCTATTCTATATATGTAATAAAACCAATTCTAGTCCATACCATCCATACATATGGTAAACTTCCAGCTCAACTTATTGTAAGATTATACTCACAATAAGATATACCTGTCTATGATTAGGTAATCCTTGAAGAAATGCCTGCTTATGCTGTGGTAATCCCTACTATAAACGAAAGGTTTCCAAATACCCCAAGCAGCTGCCAGGTTTTACACAACTGAAGACTTTGATCAACACCTGAGTATAATTATAGCACTACCTACTTATTTACCAGCTACCTGTTTAAGTATAAAACCAACACGTTTGCCTTCAGCTAGTTCAGTTGCTTATTGAGCATTAAAGTCGAAACAACATAATGTTGCTGTCAATGCTATTCCTAATCCTGTCGAGCTATTTGGCTGTAGAGTGCACCACCTATTTAACAGTTAACCAAGAAGTGGCACCGGCAGCATTTCAGCGTCCGCTTAGTGAACAGATTGAGATGCTGGATCTGCTGGACTTGGGTGAAAGACCAAGACGCATGGCACAGCCGAAGCTGCACAATTCGGCTTCAAAGTTTCTGCTGGAAGTGTACAATGAAATCAACGAGGATCAGGAGCCACAGGAGGTGCTGCAGCAGCGGCACAAGCGTTCCTTAGATGATGATATACTCGTAACAAATGTGGATCGCCAGGAGATTGCCAGCTGCAATAGCATCTTAACATTTTCAAGTCGCATTAAGCCGGAGACATTGTCAAGTGAGCAGGATATGCATATTACTTTTAATACAAATGATGTGCCTATGGAATTGATGCTGGTGCATGCCATGCTGCGTATTTATAAGCAGCCAAGTCAGCATCAGGAGAAGCATCATCACAATCTGACAGTATCTATATATAGAAGGCTTTTCACTCATCAAGTTGCTACAGCCGAAGGGCCTGTCTATCGCATTCTACAGTCAGTGAACACAACAACAAGTTACAAAGGCTGGCTGGAGTTCAATCTGACGCAGACACTGCGCGCCTGGCTGCTTCACAAGAGCCATCAGCAGCAACGTCACGAGCTGCGCATCTCTGTGGCTGAAGTACAGCTAAGTGCCTTGGGTGCTGGCTTGATGCCACCGCAGGCAACTAACTCCAATCTTGAGCCCTTCATTGTGGCCTATTTCAATGGGCCCGAGCTGCTGGTCAAGGTACAAAAGCTTCGCTTTAAACGTGAGCTTTACAAGCGTAAGGCGACGCTGCCAAGTGGCCATCTAACGGCTGAGGCGCCAAATGCCGACAAATATAGGCCACCCGAATCCTGTGAGCGTCTCAACTTTACCGTTGACTTCAAGGAGCTGCAAATGCACAACTGGGTCATAGCACCCAAGAAGTTTGAGGCATACTTTTGCGGCGGTGGCTGCAATTTTCCATTGGGCACCAAAATGAATGCCACGAATCATGCAATTGTTCAGACACTGATGCATCTAAAGCAGCCGCATCTGCCCAAACCCTGCTGTGTGCCCACTGTGCTGGGCGCCATCACCATACTCAAATATCTCAACAAGGATATTATCGATTTGACCAAATATCAAAAGGCGGTGGCCAAGGAGTGTGGCTGTCATTAACTATTTGCTGTTTGAAATTGTAGTCTAAAAACTGCCTACAAATTTATTTTTAAGCCAATTTATCAATTAATTAAAGTATTTTAACGGTTCGTAAACTAATTAGTTTTAAGATAATTGTATTTCTTAAGCAGCTTAAAAACATATTTTAAGAATTTCAAAAGCAAACTGACATAAAGGTTAAGTGTTTGTATACATTTATACTCGAAATTGTTTTAAACATTCGAATTTCGAAGCTTTTAGCATCGTCTTAAAGGCAATACTTAAAGAAGTCCTTAAATAATTACAATCTACTTAAGGAGCAGTATTTTCCAAGGACTGAAAAAATTAGGTATTACATAATATTTCAACCAAATAAAATGGATTAAAACAATGTTTCTCTTCTGGTTATTTGCATTGAATTCCGCAAAAAACGCTCTTTTTTTAGTTTTTACGATTTAAAGTCTTGTTATAAATTTCACTTTCGAATCAATTCCACAGAAATATGCAAAGCATACTTTCAGGAGTGAAGGAAAATTGAATAAACGTAGCAGAAAACTTAGCTGCTTCATTTTATCCTGCTCCAAAAAGTATGCTACATAATTTATAGTGAAATTGATTCGAAAAGGAATTCGTAGAAGGGTCATTATTAATTATTACTTTAGATTTGTAATTAAAAATGGCAAAACAACACTTAATTACTATTTTTATTGTAAAGTCAAAACATAACAGTTATTTTCTATATTTTATTAAAATAAATAAAGGCAACTCTTTTGTACTTATTTTTTATAAATATTGAAAATAACTGTTACGTTTTGACTTTAAAATAAAAACTTTTATTTTGCAATTTGTAAGTTAAAATCAAAGATAATAATAAAAAAGGAATGTGTATTTTACAAACTATAAAATAATTGTTAAAGAGCAATTTTAATATTAAAACTTTTAATAATTTTCATAAGTTTTTCAAAATTTTAAGTTCTTTTGAAGCGAAATTCAATTGCAAACCCCACTGTGAAGCAGCTAAAAAAAGCTTTAATAATATGTAGCCTTTTATGTTACTTTGGTATACGCATATGTAAGTAGCCTTAAGATCTTAGATTTATCAATAAATTTGAAAGTCAAAGTACGTTGGGCTCTTTTCTTTTTCTTGTTTTTATATTTTTGTAGCTTGTTTTTTAATGGCTGTACCCACATTATTCTCATTGGCTCATAAAATGGCCAACATTTACCTTCTTTGGTTTTTTTTTTATGGGCACGCGGCTTGAGGAAGCAACACATGAAAATTAACACAATTTTTTATATGATTTTAAAGGCCGTATAAAAGTTATGACAGTGTTGCTTTGCACAGGGACGGCCAATACGTGTAATCTGCGTTGGGTCTATTAAAATATCGAGCGCTCTTTTCCGGCATATTAAGCTAATGTGAATGACATATAACATATAAAGCGTACAAAGCGTACAAAGCGTCATAAACGTGCCGAAGCCTTCGCATTATATTTATATGACCAATAAACAATGAAATATGTACTACGAGCTAATTCGGGGCAACCATAATAACAATGAAGCAGACAATACGAGTGCTATATAGACTATCCAATTGCATATGTATATATACAGCTCTTAGATCAACAGTTTGGTGTATGTTATTATGAATATATTGGAATACACACACACACACGCGCTAAGGTCATAAAGTTCTATGAGTGGATTTTGTGTGTGAGATTGTTTTACCAATTAGCCAACCAAATGTGGGCCAAAAACGCACATCATCAAATATTGCGGCTTAAATCAATAATTATTCATTGTGCATTCAAAATCCGCAAAATTATTAGGTATTTAGTTTTCATAAATGTGCTAAATTTGCTGTTCATTCAAATGACCTCATAATGTATGCAATATTTATTTTTACAAGTGAATGAATCATTCTAAAATTGCATATACAAATTTACGCATATTCAATTTACCAATTAATCAGTTTGCAACAATTTTTGAAATTTTTGTGTGTTTCATTTTGTGACTCTATTTTAAAAGATATTTATGTGCGTGCATTCACATTTAAAATACTGCCATGAAATATGCATGATATATGAAAACTATTTATTATATTCAGATTTTAATCATTTCATTATTTATAGACCACAATTTTTATGTGATAAAAAAAAAAAAAAACTGTCGCATAGCTTATGCATGCAACCAAAATTGTGTGTTCGACTTTTTGGTTCTTAATTAATTTTTAACTTTTTGAAAGTTATACAAAATGCGAAAACAGTTAAAGCTATATTTGTGAAAGAAGTTAAGCTTTTATGCTAAACTGTCGACAAGTTTTGCATAGTTTGTACTTTATTTTGAAACACTTATTCAACGTTGACACAAAGTGTTACAAACTTGTAAAGAAGCGTACTATTTATGGAAATTAAAGGAAATTCTTATAATTATTCATATAAGTAAGCGAAGAACCACTAAATTTTGTGATATGCAGTTTAGGGATGCACAAAATATATCGATTTGGCTATATATATTGCAAGAAATCGACTAGGTTCAATAGGTTTATTGATGTATCAACTCCATTTTGACATTCTGTTCTCAATTCCACTTTCGACTCAATTCCATGGAAATATGTAAAGCATACTTTCGGGAGCGAATACAAATAAAATAAAAGTACAAGAAAACAAAGCCTCTTCATTATATTGCTCTCCAAAAAGCATGCTACATAGTTTTCTGTGAAATTGGTGCGGAAATGGAGTTCGGAACAGGGCTGTATATTGGGTTTGTGAAATGTCCGTCCGTCTGTCCGTATGAACGCAGTTTTTCGAAGCTAGAGCAACCAAACTTGGTGTACATGTTGGTGTATACCATAGGCAGACAAAGTGTCTTGATCTTCCCCCTACAATTAATACGCCCACAATTAACATATAAATATTAACATATTAACTTCAACATAACATACATATTATCGATATACCGATATGACTTCTGCTCTATATTTTCCGATATAGAGTTGATAAGGTACAACCCTAAAGCAACTTTGTAAATTGTATGCTAAAAAACTGCAATAGTTTTGAAAATGATAAGAAATTTGCACATTATGCAAAATAGCAAATTTTAGCTAGATGAGTTTTATTTGTTGTTGGTTAATTTGATGTTAAGCAATTAATGAAAACGTTTTCTGCTTTGCTTTGCTGCCTTTGAACAACAGGCGAATATATATATATATATATAAAAAAAAAAAAGAAATAAAAAATAAACCACAACGAAAATAGCTGAAATGGTACGACGAGGACACAAACTACAGTTGACTGAATCATTTTAATGACTCGTGTTGTGTGCCACACACAAACACACACACACACACACACACACACATATACAGAACTTTCCGGGTCTGCAACAATATAGAAATAAATGTACATGTATAGCAAGTAATATATATATATTGTAGATACATATATATATGCTATACATACATAAAATGTAGAAATGTCGAGCTGTGCTAAATGTTGCAAAAATCGCTCGTCCACTTGTGTTTATTATATGTGTGTTTTTTTGTCTATTTTTTTTTATTTTTTATTTTCGGTAGCAAACAGAATACAACAAAATAAAAAAAAGAGAACAACTAAAAATGATGCATGCTGCTAGATGATTGCGGCGCAGTTTTGACTGTGCACCATTTGGGTTGCGTTTCATTTCTATTTTTATATGTATTTCTATTTGTATTTTTGTTGTTGCTGTTGTTGTTGCTGCTGTTGCTGCTGCCTGTTCACCTACATGTATCAAAGTTGATTGTTGTGAAATTTATTGCATACTTTTTGGCGTGTATGGCTGCACATTTATTACGCTTGTTGCGCTTCCCGGCCACAACAGGCAACGATTGTTGTTTAGGAATCGCTGAACCATTCAAACAACCATTAAATGCCACTGCATTTTAAATAATCGAAGCACTTCTTTTTTAGTATCCAACACTTTTGAAAATAAATGTGCATTTATATATATGAATACGACTCTACACCCACAAGTATTTATTTGCATGGCTTAAAAACACACACACAACAACACAATCTTGTGCCCAGTTTGCAGCAAAAAGTTTATTAAAATTTGTGGCTAGAAAACTTTCATTAAAATTGTTAGCAAGCTGGCAAAAAACATTAACATAAGCCACACTCACACACACACACACACATCGACATACAATGGGGCAGTTAGAGCGGGGCACAAGTGTGCAGGTAAGCAGCGGTGTGAAGGGGGGCTTTTTAGCACTTTGCGTGCAACCTGACTGTAGCAATAAAAATTAAGCTATGTAGCATACATCTGGCCTTTTAGTCTCTCTGTGTGCTGCGTGTGTGTGTGTGTGTGTGTAACTCTTATGAAAATTAAAAATCCTTTCAAGCGTTATCAAAAATTAAGAAATGGAAATTGGCTTTAAAATGTATGCGAATTGGGCATGCAGCCAAACGTTTAAAAAGTTGTTGTAAACTGCAACGCTTTGCAGGCATATTCCAAAAAATCAAGTATACGTAATAAGCTGTACTGGTTAATTGAGTAAGCAGCGTGTTTCTTATGTTATCCACTGCAAAATGTAAAACAAAAACTAACTTATTAACAACTTAAGCTCAAACCACAGCCGGATGTTACAAGGCTCTAAGCGTAAACGCGCATGCATAAACAAGTGCTCGAGAAACGCAACACAATGTCTTGAAGGATCCTTTTCAACACAGTCTTACACTTAATGCGATTTTCGCAACAGTTTCACATATACAACTAAGTATTTAGCTCGTATTGATTAATCGAATCAAATCCCCAAAGAGTTACGCATACCGGAAGCATGAAACGGAACTCTTACAAATTCAATGGTTGGCATCTTTGTGTAGCAGTTACGCTCCGTCGAGTCCTGACGTCCTGCGTCCTGTCTGCCTGCCTGCTGCTGCTGTTGAATTGTTGTTGGGGTCTTTTATGACCACATCGACTATTTAGCCAAAGTCAATCACAGCCACAGTAGGCAGACGACAGACGACAGACGAAAGACGCAAGAGGGCAGAAGACGGGGCAGAGTCGTGTTGCCAACGCGATATCGTCCTGTGCACCACTGTGTTGCCATTAACAACAGCAGCGAGACAATGGCGCTGCCAATACGAAGCCAGACACGGACATTGGGCCTAGACTGAATATGGTTGCCCTATCCCACTAACCCCGTCCCTCTATGTATGCATGTACATGGCACCCATGTGGCACGCCACAACTGCACTTCCGCTTGCGCAGTCATTTTCATATTTTGTAACTTCCGTAGCCCCGCACACATATACACACTTACACACACACACGCACATAGAGGGAAAGAGCGAGAGCGCAAGAGGTATAGAGGGAGAGAAGTTATCGCCTGACTGAATCCCACAGCCGCTAAGGCGTGTGCTCACAGCTTGGCTGCATGGCCAAATGGGATTATTAATTAAATTATGCTTTAATTTAAGTAGTCGTCGTCTTTTGCAACAATGTGACATTAATGGATTGGCGCCTGCCTCCCCCCCTAACACACCCATTGAAAAGTGAAAAGTTTCAATTTTTGGTAATGCAGCAACGGACGACTTATTACACCATAATACAAAAAGAAAACGCTTGTTCAAAGTTGAAATACTCTCAAATTAAGTTTTCCTATAGCTGTTATTTGATCTTGTTTAAAATGATGTCAACTAGTAGTCAAAGGCATAAATCTAAATGCAGTCTTAAATATAAGTCATCCGCGCTGTTTTAAATTACACCTTCGAATCGAAAACACAAACCTGTTAAAAGCACTCTTTTACTATTATCTCAAAACAATATGAGCATTAAAAGAAAACCAAGATTTTTAATTCCAAACGGCTTCTAAGACTATCAGGACTTTTCTGAACATCACTTTTGAAACAATTCCAGAGAAAAGTGGGTAGTATGCATTTCGAAGCAGAAGACAATCCAAATACTTCCAAGTTCGTTTGATTTATTAGACAATCCTAAAAGTATGCTACACAATTCGAAACACGCTTAATTTATTTATTTCTTTTGAAATTGATATATTTATGTTTTAACATGTGTTTAGCAGTTTAAACAAGTTGTAAATTTAAACTTTTCTGTGAAATTGAGTTAAAAGAGAAAGTTCAGAACAGGTCTGAACATAATACACCAATCCAGTTTAAACAACTTAAACACAGAAGCAAAGAGTCAAGTTCTTTTATGCAAACGGAAATGTCGCCATTAAAGCATTGTTACGCTTTATGTGAGAAAATTATAATGCTCAGTGCAAAAGGGTATACAAAATTATTAAAAACTTGACTGACCCCGAAACTGAAGTCGTTACAGGGCAGCAGCAGTTCCCCAAGTGCCGCCTCTCTAGTCATGCACATTTTGGGCAATTACTGTCTCATTTTCAACAAAAGTGACTGTCAACTCTTTTGCCAAAATGAAACGCGACGAGAAACAGTGCAGACGATATGAGCAGAAGGGGTGTGGGTTGTTGAGGCTTGGTGGGTTTTGGGGGGGGAGGGGGGGGGGTAGTAGTAGCTCATAATTTAAGCATTAAACTTTCTCAAATGCTTTCAAGTTGACTTGGCTTAACTACAGTTTTACAGCTCAAGTAAATAATTGCGAGCGCCCTCCCAAAGGAGACGCCTGGCCAGGACAAGTGGATGATGGCGACAGGCTGACGAGGGAGATGAAAGGAGAGTGTTGTAGATTTGGGCAGCGCACGATTGTAATGATGGGCACAGCAATTAAAGTTATAGCCGGATGGTTATTTTGACGCAGGGTGGCACTTGAGCCCACCCGTCTGGTTTTAAAGCGGCTGCAGTTGGCCAAAAACGATGCCACGTGTAGTTTAAGTTTAACAAGAGCACATAAAAGTGCCAAAAACAACAAGCAGCGTCTCGTTTCGACAAATGGACAGTGTACTGAGACTGCGACAAGGTGTGTGTTTCTTTATATCGAGCAGAGGGGGGGAGGAGTGGTAAACATAAAGCTTAACCTGCTCTTCTGTGCTAGGTTTAAGTGCTGAAAACATGGGTATTAAGAATTTACTGGGCTAGTTAAATCTTAAGAGTAGACTACTTAAAGATAGATGTAGTTTCAAATTTTATGCGAAAAAAATTCAAAAATAAAATTTTAAGGGATTGGCTTTTTTCGTTTTCCCTTATCTTCATTTTAAAAACTGTTCAGTTCAGACAATCGCTTTAAAATTGAATTATATCTTGTTTATAAAAACCATTATAAACATTCTCATCGATAGATCCAAATAGCGGTTTACTCTGTACCCAGTTTTCTAAGGCTGATTTGCGGGTATGCAAGTTTGAAGAAGCCACCATTCCGGAGAAATTTATGAACACAACGTTCGACTTAACTTAACATTAAAGAATACTTCAGACATCTTTTGTTAAATATATATACAGACAAAACAGCAAAAGTTTTATTAATTTGACGCTTTGAGGAATTCAGAAAAGCAATCATAACGTTATCGCAAGTTTTGAATGGTATCGGAATACAGAACAGGTCTGAGTAGCTAATTCTAAAATAAAATTCATATATACATGTAAGTATAAAAAAGAGTTCCTGCGACTTCTCTTATCTCACTCGGATTGGAAACTATGAAATCCGTTGGTAGAATTAAGTGATTATTGGATATGTTATATGACTTGCCCTTTACTAACTTCGTTAGTTAATTTCAAATATTATGCCTACAGTTACAAAGATAAGAAATGATTAACTTGTTGGCTAAAGCTTTGTGTATGGCCGTTGAAAAGTATTGAATTCTTGGGACATGCTATGACAACCCTTTGAAATGTTCACCCTTTGCGATTGGTGGGGTGTCGAGGGGAGGTGAGGCGACACTTGTGCTAGTTCTGCGTAAGCTCATTGCCCATTCCACGTGCAGGCCATTAAGACAATTGGCCAAGCAAAAGCAATTTCTGATAAGCCTCTTTGCTTAAAAGCCAAATTATGGTATTTGAAAAATATTCGCAATACGCCTTTTGCCCATAAGAAACCCAAGACGGCAAAGAGCTCGAACCCCAACCAGAACCAGAACCCCCAACCCCCCAAAAACCTCCAACTCAGTTATAAAGTAATTTCCCCAGACGCATTGAACCCTTCTAAAGAGGAAAAAGAAGAACATGGTCACTACAAGCCAATACTGGTTCTTAACAATTTTTTTTTTTTTTTTTGTGCTTCAGTGTTTTTTTTTTTTCTTTTTTTTTGATATTGTTTTGTATTGGTGCTGTGGACTAAGTTTCATTTTATTTTTATTTTTTATTGAACAAAAGCCCTAAGGGACTATTGGGGCGGGTCGTCGAATAAAAATAAAGGTATTATGCTCAATATTATTGTCGGTCTGTCGCTCGGTTGGCCCATCGGCCTATGCCTCACTGTGTGGACAAAATTAACTATCAACAGCAATGCGGCAATGCCCCGAAGTAATTTTAAATAAAATATTTATAAACGTATTTGCGCATTGAAGTGCGACCGTTGTCATTTGTAGAAGCAAAAAAAATATATATATATAAAAAAAAAAAATCAAACATCAAATGCAGCTATTCACATAACAACGAACATCTTTATACTCTTTTCATATTGCTATTGAGGGAATACGCAATGTACATTCAAGCAATTCATGCTTTTTTCAAGTACTCATTAATAAAAATGACTATCGATTTCTATAAAGCTTTATTTCAATCACACATTTGATTCAATTAATCTGAATATTATTTCAATGAGCGCAGCAAAATAGGTTAAGTTTTAATAGGGTTATGCCTATCAAATTGATTTTCACTCGTCTTTTCAGAGTGTTTTTTATTTTGCACTCTAATCAGGCATTTGGAATCATTAAAGTTTGAATTTAAGCCTGTGCAAACTTTGCAATTCTGAACAAATATGGCACAAAATACGCAACTGTGTTAAAGTGGTTTGTTAATCTAAACAAAATAATCGAAAATTGAAGAGCCACGCCTTTGTCGCTTTATAAGTTGCATTGCAAATCTAATAAGTACCTCCACAAGGGTTAATAATACTAATCAAATTAATAAGTCCTAAAGCAAATGGGGCGTGACCGAAGGCGCAAAATGATTGCAACTATGACAAAGACGACACAGAGGACAAATGAGAAAGGCGAAAAGGACAGGCGGCACAAAAAGGGATCCCAAGGCGTTTTATTAAAATAATAAAGTTGTAATTTAATTATGAAGCTCGAGCACAAAGCGAGAAAAGCACAACGAGCGTTATATGTGAAGTACGACTATGCCGAGTTACTTTTCATTTTGATGGTACCCCCACCCCTATCCTCCCCGAGGGCCTTAATTAGCAGGCGGCGGCCGTATAACCGAAAAATCAACGCGCCCAAAGCTGCCATTTGGATTGAGAGCGGGCGGGGGTTGGTTTGCAAAATAAAGGACCATAAAGTGCTAATTGAATAAAATGGCACATGACTTGCATAACTTATTATGAAAAATATATATAAGTATATATAGAAATTCTAGCCACTCGGTTTGCGTCATTGCTATGCAGCCCAGAGCCAGAACAGAACAGAACAGAACAGAACGCAACCGAACAGAACAGAACAGTAGGAAACATAACTGAACCGTTACCGAACCGTTACCGAACCGAACCGAACCGAACCAAAACCCAAAAACCCGTCCGCGCCTCAAGCGTAGATTCATTTCATTTTCATAAATTTAAAACGTACTTTAAGACAACAAGCAAAAGGAAGGAGCGGAGCAGCAGCAGCAGAAGGAGCCGCTTAGAGACGTTTAGGGCACCCAAAAGGATATTTAGCTGGCGGAAATATTTTGTACGTTTCGTTTAACGTGCCAAAGATGGCGGCAGCCTGTCTAACAGCCTGCTAGCACCTTTCCTAACTCCTAACTCCTACTCCTCTACCACACCCACACCCACAACACACACAAAACACACAACACACACAGAGCGACCCATCCAAAACTCTCTAGAAAGTTGCTCGGCCCACGTAAAACTAATTTAACCCGCAACGTCCACGGCCACTTTTGTTCGTGTTACGCTAAATTAGTCGACCTGCCTGCCAGCTTCGACCAGAAACACACAAAATACAAAAAAAAAAAAAAAAAAAAAAAACAGAAGACAGAATTGTATTCTTTGCATTGTCGCAGTTGAAATACTCTTGCAGACAACATAATTATAAATTCTGATATGCTAGATGGGCGATATAATACCATATGTCCTGTTCTCATTTCCAATACCGAACGAATCATTCAAATACAATATTCGTTTGCCTTTTGCACAGTCGATTGAAAACTATTTAAACGTAACTTTAAAAAGGCAAAACAGTTGCTTTTTCATTTGAAAACAGTTTGCCCAAATCAAAAATGTGTCACAATGAAAAGTATTCGAAATTGAGAAAAGTTCTGAGTAATTCGATCAAAGCCAAAGTCTTGTTAAACAGTAGAAAGTAGAAATATGTATATAGCCCAATTTAAGAATATCTTTGCCCTTAAAACTAATGAAATTTATACAAATCAAAGAAATATATTAGCTATAGGCTTGTCGGATCTGTCTATATTGAAAGCTGGCAAGTCATAGATATTAAATTTTGAAATTATAAAGCAGAATGGAAATTTCTTATAAAATTCTTATAAATTCTGATAAAAGACTTAAAAACAATTCATTTCCAGCTCTAGTTACAGTATTCTTTAGCATGTTTTAATAACTGAGTAACTATAAACAGAAAAATGAACTCAAATATATATATTCTTCGCTTTCTCCTACTGATTGCTTTTTGTAAATTCACAACACGTTACATATTTGATGCAAAAATATGTTAACCTCTGTCAAGGGTATAAGATTAAAATTGTTTCAGCTTGAATACGTTGGATAGTACACAACAGAACATAGCAAACATATACATATACATATATATACATAGCATAAAAATGATTTTACCTTGGGGAAATTTTTGCAACAGTTTTTAATTTGTAATGCGCTACAACCACTAAAACAAAGTGGCCAGTTCTTGGTGGATAATTGCAATTCGCAATAGGTTGTAGGTAAATACTAACTAAGTAGAGTTGCTTGCATCTGTTAAGAATTTGAGAATTTGTAGAGCAACGCATGGAAACTGGCTACATTTGAAAAACTTATTCAACTTTCTGCAAAAACTGAGCTATATTGTATTTAAAATTTGTATTTAAAGTTGAAAAAAAACTATATTGTCCCAGTCCCAATCCCAGAAGCTCATTTTTGAACAAACTTTTTAAATAAAACTATAGAAGAAAAGTACAATACACACATACATAATCAGGCCTGTTCCCATATCCGACAACTTTTTATTCCGAATCGTTTTCGATTTTGTTTTTCCGTTTTCGAATGAAATAGTTATCGTTCTTGCTTTCTTAAAGATAAGTTCGCATACTTCTCATCTCAACTGTGTCAAAAACAAAGCCAAATTCTCCATGGATATTCGGAATTCAGAACAGGAATGCGAAATAGGAAATGATACCAAGCCTGAATATAAATATTCAACACAAAAATTCTATTGAAATTTAAACACAAAGTACTTTTAGCTTATTTGTTGTTGCTATATATAATCCTTTATAAATAAGGCTTAAAAATGTTTATTTTTTTTTAACATTTTAACTTTGTTTATACAATTTGTAAGCACTCAACAGCAGACATTCGTAAACCTCTTCGTTTATATATATATTTTAATAGTTAAGTCCGCACACAGCAGGGCATTATGTTAGTTCTCTCAGGTCGAAACATTTTCTTTTTTTATTTTTTTTTTCTCATCGTCGAGTCAATTGTTTAGTAGACTGTCATTAAGCGAGCGGCTATTTCATTAGCATGGCAGCCAGGTTTTGGTTTGAGCTCTTTGCAAAAATGTTCCTATGCTCAACACGTTTCGAATTGTTAAAGCGGCTGCCAGGCTGGACTTTCCGGCTGGCTTCCGGTTGTGGCGCCGTTGTAACTGGTCATGTCAGGGCAGCGGCAACAGCAGCAGAAGCAGCAGCAGCAGCATTCAGGGGCTGATCGGTTGCCTGTCAATGCCACTTGCAATTGAAACGCTATGTGGCCCTCTGCCCCTTCTCTTCAACTTTCTGCCTATACTATGCTTTATAGAAATATTCAAACTGCCTCCCCCTCGTTCAACGCAAATATAATCATTGTTATCGCGGCTGTTGCTGTCGCCTGGTCTGTCGGTTTTGGTGTTGTCAACGTGGCGTGGCATCGGCCATTGATGTCATTTTAAAAGGACTTTTTTAATGCATATTAATGTCAATATTAATGTCAATATTTGTGCTTCTAATGACCGTCCACTGCTGTTGACGGCTTTGTTAGTTTTCAACGCTGCCGCCGTTTGATGTCTCATGTCATGGGCGCTAACGACATCGAGGAATATGCCGTAATTAGAATTGCCGAAACCAAAACTCAAAACCCTGCCCACCCAAACTAAAGGACCGCTTGATTAAAGGACCTGGCGACATTCTGTTGACATTTGTAAAGTTTCTACCTAATAAGATCTCAACTAGCTGGCTCATAAAACAGCCGCAGCTGCCCAGAACTAAAAGGTGTGCTAGCAGCGTCAAGATGCCATCTTGAAGGACAAACTTTGCCATTTGTCAGGCAGCCAAAGTGCAGGCAGGGGGCAAGGTAAAAGTAAAGGTAAAGGTAAAGGTAAAGCAAAGTAACGCAAGGACAGTGGGCACCAGCAGCAGCAGCTGCCAAAAGTCAAACGTTAACTAAGCGCCGAAAAACTTGTCACACAAAATGCGGCGAAGCATAAGAAATTCAAATGAGCGTAAGCGCAAAATACTAAAAATAAAACGAAAAAACGAAAAAAAAATATATATAAAATAAAAATAAATTTGCCAAAAAGGTACTGCCAGAGATGGGAATTTTAATAAATGAAGTCGTTTCTCTTGCTGAAGTTTCTTCTTTTTTTTTTTTTTTTTCTAACATGCTCTTGGCAACGCGTTTTCAGCTTTTAGATACGCAGTAAGTGTTAAGCAGATGCGCATATGCTTAATGGCAAAACTTCAAAGTTATAGATGGAATTAATGTTAATTTATTGAATATTTTGAAAGCGGATAGTGAAAAGCAGTATGCTCAACTAGATACCCTGTTTACGAAATGTAGCTGGAAGCTTAGCAGCTTTCTATTGAGGTTTAATCCATTATGTATTCAAAACAATACACAGAAAACGAATATATGTATATATATAAGATAACGAGTATATCGATATATCGAATCAAGATAAAAGTAATCAGTCCTGTTCTAAATTACACTTTCGAATTCATTTCGCTGAAAACTATATAGCATACTTTTGGGAGCATGATAAAACGAAGAAGCTGAGTTATCTAACAACCTCAGTTAATTTGTATGTGCTCCTAAAAGTATGCATTAAATACTTCTGTGGAATTGTTTGAAAAGTAGAATTTAGAAAAGGGCTGAATATATTTTCGTATCATTCTAAAACTGTTGAATGTGGAAATTAATATTTCATATTAAATTAATAGCTTTTTGGGTCATTTTGATATTTTTTTTGTAAAAGTGTAATAATGTTTGGGTTTGAAATTTTACAATATTTGTGATATTTGAAAAAATATATATATATTGATCTGTTTTTCTTTTCTGTATACATATAGCTTTAAAACTTACCATTATTTAGAACATATCGTGGATTGGTCATGTCCACTTTAGTCTGATTTTTGATCCAGTAGATATTTGGTGTAGGGCTGCCAATGGCTTTGCATTGCATTTGGACCGTGTGACCCACTTCGATGACGCGTGTGCCTGGACCCTGTGTTATAACCGGAAAGCCCGCGGGTGTTTTATCGCCTGCAAATGCAAAAGAAAATGTCGCGAAAATGTTTTACAAAAAAATGGGTTTCAAAAATTTTGTTTGTTGCACAGCAACAAAAAAAGAAAGAAAGAAGAAAACAACATGAAAATATGTATGTGGCACATTAAGAGTTTTTAAGCGGTGGAGTATGAATGCAGGGCGAGTTTTTGAAAACAATATGCCACACACACACACATATATATAAAAATATATATATATATCTACACCCGCTCTATACACATATAAAGTATTGTTTTACATGACGCTTTTATAAACGGAAGTTGCCGTTTTTTAAAAAGCTCCCTTGTTGCTCAGTTGCCTTTGTTGCCGCTTTCTACGCCATTTTGTAAGTCAAACAATGGCGTGCACCACACACACCACACACACCACACACACACACATGCAAATAGATGAGTGTGCGTGTGTGTGCATTCGTTTATGTGTGGGGTCAGCATTTTTCCTTGTGACATTTCTTTTGTGGCACACTTTAAGGGCAGGGCATTCTCTCATTCGCATTGTTTTTTTGCAACACCACAATTTTAAAGCAAATCCGCAGCTGGCAGCCAAGTGGCGGCTCTTCTCGACTGCATGCATTCTCTTTCTTTTTTTTTTTCAAATGAACAAAGCTCATTTACATTTTCCAATTAAATCTAGCAGTCGACGAACTACGCCAACTCCAACTCCAGCTCCGACAGTTGCCAGTGCATATCTGCCGGATGCTGTTGGCTCTGCCACATTATTCCCACAGCAGCATCTTTGGGAATAGGGGTATTTCAACAATTTAATGACGTATGTAGCGCACATAGACAATCTAAAGGTTCTAAATTAGGGATGGGGATAAATCAAGTTAATAGACAGCTACGAAAAACTGCATTTATGGCGTATATTTAAATGGCATTGATATATGTGAAATCCCTATATGATAAATGTATAATCAGTTCTGTTTTGAATTTCAACAGAAATACTTATGCAAGTACTTTCAAGTGCAGCTCAAAAGCAAAGGTTTTGAATTATTTCCTGCGCTGAAAAGTATGCTACAAAATTGAGTATGCAATTTGAAAGTAGAATTCGCAACAGAACTGATTAACTCAATTTGAGCCAAGTGAACTTTAAATATATATGTGACAATCGATGGATTTAATAGCTTCCTTTCATATGGTCAATTTTGCCAACAATTTACAATATTTACAGTTAAAGCAACAATTGATGCTATCGATATTGCAAACGATTCGAGTTTAACGCGTATTTATAAAAAGGCATTCATTGAAGCTTTTATATGCTATGCTGCATTTTTTTCATAAATTAAATTAAAACAGTTTTCCCTATAGAAAATCAGTTAGTACTATATAGTATATTTATTGTTCGGTGAATGCAAGCTTTTGTATATTTTTTTGTATTTTTATTTGACTTGTTATGTTCATTTGTGCATTTTGCTAAAAAACATTTAACTGCGGCAACATCAACAATAAACGACACAGGATTTAGCTGCAGACGCTTCTCAGCAGCCCTTTTGTTTACCCCAAAGCTCCCCCCATCCACCCCTTTTATGCTGTTTCTTACTATCTGGCGGTTTGTTGTGACTGTGTTTGTGTTTTTCAGCGTGAAATTAAAATTTAACAGAGACAAAAAACGCGACTGCATATGCATGCATTATAATATACACATACATACGCCCGTATTTAAGAATGTACTAACATACATATGCATAAATGCAAAACAACACCAACAACAACAACAACAAAATCAACAACAATGGCAAATACAGCCACAACAACAACATTGATGTTGACATTTGACGTTGCCGTCATTGCCGCCTCTCAACGTCCTTTGTATCCGTTAGTCTCGTTGGCATTTTCAGCCATTTTCGCCAGTTTCCATCCCTCAACAATCTTGCCTGCCTCTCTCCCTACCCTTCAACTTTGCAACCCCTACCCCTTCATTCACTTGTCGCTGCTTGTTGTTTGGTTGCCTTATTTATTATTGCAACGTCACTTCTTCACAAATGCATAACGCAAAAAAAAAAAAAACGGAGAAAAACAACAGCAAAAATATAATAAAATAAAAACCACGGCAAACTGTGCCAAAATTAACAAATAAAACTTTTTATTAAACAAATGCACAAAAGTGTATTCTGCTTGTTTAGCGAGTGTCCATATGTATCTGTATGTTGCATGTTGTATCTGTATCTGTATATGTGCTTGTGCTACCAGTTTCCCCATGGCATAAAAGAGTATATGACAAACAGACAGGCGAACAAACAATATGCAATATACAAAGCTGCGCGTAAATATGAAGTAACGCTTTTCAGAGAAACAGATTTCCACGCAAAAGATATAAAATTTTAGTAGTATCGTAAACAAATATACATGTATACCGTACTTCTCTTCTGCAAGTTTATTGGCAGCGGCGAGTTTCAAATGGGGAATATACCCTTTGCTATAAACCTATTGTAAAACAGGGTATAATTGTGTTGTACAAATCAAAAGATGTAGGATACTTAATCAACTTCTTAATCAACCAATGTCAAAATCCTCTGATTTGTGGTACATGTATAACACACAAATAGTTTCAAAAAACATATTTAAAATTTTGAAAAAAATGCGTATAATAAACACAATAGCTCTTTAGAAACCAAGTAAAAATGCGCTTGTCGAAAATGCCCGACTACTACTAAGTAAGCAGTCAAAAAAAAACTGTTCACTCCATTAGGTTGAAATAGCGCATTCATCCAAAAACATCATCTTTGGCTTTGCTGAGTTCAAAAACGTGTGTTTTATTTTAAACAAGATATTTAGAAAAAACACAAATAAAATAAATAAAGCAAAATAAGAAGTTTTTGCCAGTTTAGCTACCAAAAAATAGCTGGGTTTTTTTGTTTTTAAAAATAAAATAAATATATAAAAAAAAGATATATATAAGATGGAAGCAAGCAGCCAAAAACTAGCTCTTAACTCCACGAGCTTCAAAAGAGAACTGCATCCGAAATTTGAAATAAACTTGATCTGCGTATGGTATACAGGAACCTGCATGCCTATTTGGTGTGTCTAGCTCTTATAGTCTCCGAGTTCATACGGACGGACGGACAGACAGGCGGACATGGCTATATCGACTTGGCTGTTGATGCTGATCAAGAATATATATAGTTTATATAGTTGCAAATGCTTTCTTCTGCCTGTTACATACATTTGCAGTACTTTATAGCTACCCTTTTCCCATTTTTAATGGCAGCAAAGAAAAGGGCACACTTTTTTCCTAGTTTTACCATACATTGTGAAATAAAATAGTTTTTAAAGTTAAATTTCATTGTTTCGAACCCGAGTAGCTCTCAATCTAGTACTTGGCATTGCTTAAATGTTTCTAATGTTAAATTAAACGGACGAGCTATTCACAGTAGGAATAATTGCAGAGTTCAACTCAGCTGTGAAATGGACAAGTCTCATTCCAAAGGCATCGTCTTTGTGTTAACGTCTTAACCTTTGACCTGGCGTAAAGTATGACTTAATCAGCTTAAGTTGAAGCTTACTGTGCCATATAGGCCAGAATCGTTTGAGAATTATGTGTGCATTGCAATGTAAGCAAAGCATGCACAGAACATTTTAAATAAATAAAAAAATGTTAAGCAATTATGTTGTGTTAAAGGCATTTCAAAAGTCAGTTAACTGTTTTACTTAGCCTTATTATATGCATAAATTTTCATGCGCTATTTAAGCAACGAATGTGAAATATTTTTGCAGCACTTCGAAAGCATAATCTAGTGACAAATGTTTGCCATTGTTCTTTACAAAAACTGTGCAGCTTTTCACAGCAGTGGGTCTAGTCTGTGTGTGTGTGTGTGTGTGTGTGTGTATATGTTATAGACAACAAGCATCGACACCACTCACTGGTTTAACGGCATTTCAGTTAAAGACTAAAGTTGTTGATTTTGATGTTGATGTGCTCGTTGTTGTTTTAGTGGCCCCTGTGGGCACATTTTTGTTGTAGTTGTTGTTGCTGTTGTAGTTGTTGTTGTTGCCAATGCGTTGCCAATTTGAAAATGCAATGAAAAATTCTAAAAGCAGAGGACAGTGAAAACTCAGGGCATGGCAACTGGCGAACACTTCATTTACAGCGTAACAACAGACGTCGATGAAGAGGGATGATGGGGTTGAGAGAGGGTGCTGAATGCGGGTAAATGAACGCATCGCTGACCAATGCGACGCGCTAGTGCATGCTTTGTGTCTATGTGTATGTGTGTGTGTGTGTGTGTGTGTGTGTCTGTATGTGTGTGTTCCTGCATTTATTATAAAGCCAAGCAGCCAGAGCGGCCAGTCCAGTCTGCTCTTGTTGACTTCCAAATTCATGTGGCTTTTCATGCATTTCAATTAAGCTGCTGCTAGTTGTTGTTGTTCTGCTGCTGCGTGCTGCGTGTTGCATAGCAGCAGCTGCTGGTGTCGAAAAGTGTTGGAAAATATGCGAATAATGTACACGCAGTGTAGATGCCAGCCAAAAACCATTATACTACGCGGCTTGTTGAGTTTTCTGACAGCATTTTAATGAATTAGCTAATAAAAGCAACAACAACAACAAAACAAGATGCGTCGCGTCAAAAGTTAATTCAAGTGGGCGCACCTGAGCACACTTTATATATGTATGTTGTTTATAAAAGTATCAAAGATGCACACACGCTGCTCAATAGACTTGTGTCTTGTGTCTTGGAAGCAATAAACATCATTAGATGGCACAAAAGCAGGCGACACATAAAGCGCTTTATTTGCATGTTGTCTGCTTTTAGATGCCACTGACCCCCGCACAACAAAAACAACAACAACAACAACAAGAAGAAGACTATACACTCAGGTGGCAGGTGTTTGCATTATTGAGTCACTTTCAAAGGCGCATTTTCACGCCACGTTTTTCTCTCAGTTTTACACTGATAAATATGCTGTTTACCCAAGCTAGTTTGGGGCAAGGTGGTGTTTTTTTTGTGTGTGTGTGTGTGTGTGTGTTGGTGTGTGTTGCCTTCGTGTTGGCATGGCAAACATTTTACAGACGCCGAAAGCGAAAGGCAGCACTAAGAACAAAAGCAACAACATGAAATTGCTCTGAACTCGCTTAAAGAGACTTTGTGACTTTCGACTTGGGTTGCTTTTGCTGCTTTTGCTGCTTTTGCTGCTTTTGCTGCTTTGGTGTTGCCTTTAAGGCAGCCCAGCAAAACTGGCCACAAGCAAATTTGCATATTTTAATTATTCATGCATTTTTAGGATTGATAAGAGGCGCCCTTTTTTCTGTTGTTGTTGTTGCCAACTTGGCAACTTGCGCCCAGCCAAAGGCTCGACTTGGCTACTTGTATACATAACGTTCGTCAAAATGCCATTTTTCCACTAGTCAACATCTGAGAGCATTAGCATTAACTTGCTGTTACATCATTTGCATCAAGTTGTTGCTATTGTTAAATTATTAAAACAGCTGAGATGGGTTAAAGTAAGTCTTGTAATTTGACGAAAATATTAAATGGGCACTGCTCAAATGATGAACTGAGAATGAACGGAATAATGCCATATACAACTTGCTACTTTTAATGAACTGCAAGTCCAAATAAATAAAATATGAATGAAAGTTTACATAGAATTGTATTCAAGTGTTAATTGCAGCTTAATATTTGAATGATTTTTATTATATCCTTGCAGAGGGCATGTTGTCACAAAATGTGAAAAAAACGTCTTCAACTTCAGCATCTAGTTCAGCATCAAAAGCCAAGTACAACTAGCAATTTTCGACTATCCATTCATCCAACTGTTCTATGTGAACTGGCCTCTCTTTAAAGCTATCTTGTTGAAACTTGGCACAGATACTTCATTTTGCTACAAGTTGCACATATGTCTGAATCATCCGGATTGCAACACTATAACATATAGCTGTCAAAGGAACGATCGGTCGAAAATTTTGTTTTTCAAGAAAATTCTACCAAACTAACAAACTCTTAGTTTTTTTAAAGAAAATGACTTAGTTGTATCTGAACAAATATTATTTCTCTTGACTTCCTGTACTCATCTTATGTTATAATAAAAAATTTGAAAACTTGATGTAACTTTGAATCTACTGCAATCTGCTGTAAACACTACAGCTGACTACTGTAAACACTTAAAAATGCAAATTCTATTTTATTTAGAATTTAACGCTGGCTAAAAACTTGGTGTCAAGTTTTTCCGGATTATTCAGCACAAAGTTTGTTGCAAGCAATTGAAAACAAATCAAAACACCAGCAGTCAACAATTGTCAAACATTAATATGTATTTATAGGCCTTCACTTGGTCTGCCTTAGTTTTTTTCCCCATGCAAACAGTTGCGACTTGCTTAGCCAAGTTTCCAAAAACCCATCCAAAGACCTACTCTTCGGGTTGTGTGTGTGCCCAAGTACTAGGCTAAGGCAAATCCCAAACAAAACATTCTCGAAAATTGAGTGTTTATTGTGTTAAGTAGGCACACAGGCAGGAGCAGAGGCAGAGGCAGAGTGGCAAAGCAGGAACCAGGAATCAGCGAACAAAGATCAGCGTCAGGACAGTATAAAAAAAAAAGGGAAGGCAAGAAACAAGCAGCGCCAAAGGCAACTACAGACAGAGTAAATAACCGTTTTTTAGTGGCAGCAGCCGGAAAAAGGCAACTTGCTGAAGATGTTAGACAATGTCAACAATAAAGCCGCAAGTGCCAGCGGCAACCACAAAAAAAAGAAAGAAAAAGAAAGGCAAGAGAGAGAGAGAGAGAGAGAGGGAGAGAGCGAAAAGGAAAAGAATAAAGATATAACAAAGTTTCAGCCAAAAGACGCCGGCAAATTTGTGGCCAGTCAACACTTCCTGTGCTGGCTAAAGGATGTGCCACATGTGGCTGCCACACATACAAGTGACATCAAGCAGCCCCCATTGATCAGCCTAATGAAGGGCCAACGTTTGCCTAATTGCTGTCCCTCGTAACAACTCTCAACTTCTCAACTCCTCAACGCTCAAAGCTCAACGTACATCGTACATCGTACATAATTGTCCTTAGACTGCCTCAGCCTTCGGTTGCAGCAAACAATTGAATTGAACAGAAGAGTCCTCTAAGTGTGCCTGAAGCGTTTCCAAAGTAGCCAGTAATGATATCAGTTAATAGATTGTATGTGTGTGTGTGTGTGTGTGTGTGTGTGTGTGTGTAATGCCTATACATGCATTCAAAGCTAAATGGTTGTGTGGCTTGATGGATTACAAAAGAAGATGAACAATGTCCTTTGAATAGAGCATAAGCTGAAATTGAGATTTTATCATTTGACTCAAGTTTTCACTAAAGAAAAAATACTATACAAAAAGGCATTCTAGGTTAGGCTCACATAATTCACATGATGAACATCTTGCTAATTTCAACTTTTGCCTGTTTCGAATTCCACTTTGGAATCAATTCCACAGAAAAGTGTGTAGCATACTTTTTAGAGCCAAATATAAATTTTATTCGTAGTTCTGCTGCATATTCATATAATTTTGCAACGATCCTAGAAGTATGCTTTAAATATTTGTCTGAAATTGACTTAGAAATGGAATCCAGAACAGGGTTGCATATTAACATTCTGGTCTGTTTCCATTGACGTTAACTTTTCATTCCGAATTGTGTTTGATTATAGCAAAAGCAAATCTTTCTAGTCCGAGTTTTCCAACGAAGTTCGGAGTTCAGAACAAGTAATAATTCCGACTCCGAATGTTTTGATCGGTATTGGGAAAGGATGCAGGCCATATTAATAGTTTATTATTAATTTTCATTGAGCCCTGTTCTGAATTTCACTTTCGATTGAATTCCACAGAAATATGTGTAGCATACTTTCAGGAGCAAATATCAATTAATAGAAAGTAGAAGAAATGTAGGCTACTTAATTTTATAGTCCTCCAAAAAGTAAGCTGTTTAGTTTTTTGTAAACTTGATTTGTAAGTAGAATTTGGAACAGAGCGGATTTATTAATTTGTTTTATAGTTGTAGAACTAGGATTATAAAGAGATCAACTATATAAAAGTAAACACACATTTGAATGTTCACTTAGCTTTTCTATTGCAAATTGTTTTTTTTGAGTTTAACATTACAGAACTCTGACAAAATCTTAAAGGTAAGGTACTTGCAGAAAGCTTCTCGCTGGCTTAGATTGGTATAGCTTCCTGCAGGCTTTGGAAGTAATGAAAGCGTTTTCTCAATAGTTATGTTCCATTTACGATATTTGATCCAACTGATTCAATTAACAATATTTGATAGTGTCTAAAGTTATCTGAACTGACGAAGAAGAAAATGATTAAGGAACAAACGAAGTTTAGAGCAATAGCCACTGTTAACGTTTTGATAGCTATGAAGAAGACTTTCAACTTATGTAATATACAAAATGCAGTTGAGTTTTAAGCATAAAATGTTTGCTGATTACAGTTATATTTCGTATGGCAAGAAGAAGAACAATCTGCTGACTCTTTGGGGCCTGTCCAGTGCGATGTCTAACCGACAAAGAGACACGGCAGTAAGATAAACTGACGGACTGACGGACAGACAAACTGACGAAACTGGAAGTGGATGGCTTGTCTGTTTGTCTAACTGTCAGTGCAGTCGTGATAGTTGCATGTGTATCCACTGACAGACGACATGCACAGGCAAGTCAGTCAGGGATCCAAGCAGCAGATAGGGGCGAGTAGTTAGGGGGGAGTACAGACATGGAGCGTACATCTTATTAAGTTTGCATTACGAAAGGTTGTTGTAGAGCTGCTGATGCGGTGATGGTGATGTCGATTGCGATGGCGATGCTGCTGCTATTGCTGCCCCTTTGCAAGATGGTCGTCTTAGATGGCAGAGTTTCAATTTTGCTGTCCAGGCCATGCCTGTCGAAGACTATTTTAACATATAGCACGCTCTCTTCATCTTCATCTTCATCCTGCTGCTGCTGCTGCTGCTGCCACTGCCACTACCACTGACTCGGTGAGTCTGAAACTGACTCACTACAATTTAATTTAATTTTTCTTGTCGTAGACATTTGATAATGCTGCCTGCTGCCAACCAGTAAAATGTTGCAAGAAATGTTGCAAATGGCACACAGCCACGCCCATCTAACGCCCACAACCAAGTCCTGCACTGCACTCTCTCTCTATCTCTCTGGCATATAACTGCTGGCGCATTTTATAAATTTTTAAACTTATGACTCATTTTTATGCATTTCCACTGACTGCGCACTGAGCCAGCAGAAACAAATGCCTCAATGGCAGAGGCAGAGCATGTTAACAGCGGGATGCGTCTGAAAACTGAACTGAACTGAAGAATTACTTTCCTTTTTTTTTATTCTCTTTTTTTTTTGTATTTTGCTGAAGTCAGTAGTAAGTATTCCCTTCTGTCTTGGTTCTATTGCCATCGTTGCCAACATCTAATGCGTTCTAATGCAATAATAAATCATTGAAAATCCATTTGTATTGTCAACACAAGCCTTGACAACTGTACACTCGCATGCGAGTCAGCCATTAAACGACGCCTGCTATGCAATAAAACAACAGGACAGGATCAGTAGACTGCCAGACATAAACACCTTCATATTGTTGCTCAACTTATTAATGAGTGCCAAACCAAAAATAAAATAAAAATAATAAAAGAAAAAAAAAAACAGCTGCTCGTTAAAGCTAAATGTGAAAGTTAAACAGTAGCAAAAATGCAGAGCATGCAAAAGAAAGTCCTTACAAATATTGAATAGATTTGTTACAGCTTTTCATAATATATGGAAATCTGAACCGAAGGGTGAACTTTCGTCAGTCTTCTAACTGCTGCTGGGAATCGGAAATCTCTGGCTAGAGGATTTGAGAGTTTAACCTGACTGACTAACTAACTTATTGGTAAGAAAATGTTGTCGGGAAATTTGAAAAATTCGTGGAAAACTGTGTGATGAAGATGTACCTATAGATTCAACAAGGACTGCATGGAAATTCACGAAAAAATGCAACCCCTAAAAAAAATAGGTAGTGAAGCTTATTTAAGAGCAAGTTTTTGTTTTGGAAATTTTATTTTTGAAAAATCTGCCATAACAGTCGGAAACCTGTTAATAGCGACTTTACTGTTTTTCAATCGATTGGGCTAAACTTAATTTTTAGTGTTCAGTATGAAATTTTGATTTATTTTTGGGAAATTCACATCAATGGTCGCAGAATTGATGAAAAATTTTAGTATGCACCTTTTTTGTAATATTTTGATGGGCTTCAAACTCAGTGTAAAAGTTGAGTAAGCTTGGGGTTTCAAAAGCTTCGCTCACGTGCGAAAGTCGGGGTCAAATATTTAAGGTGAAGAGCGAAGCCGTTGATATAAGCTAGTTATATTTGAAAAAATTAAAGATATATATTGTTAGCCATAGAAATAATATTACAAAATACGTGGCAAAGTTGAATTTACATTTTTAATACAATATAACAAGTATTACAGAAGCTGAGCAGAGAAGAATCGCAGCTAACAAATATAAAATTTGCAATGTGGGGCAACAAAGACTTTTACTAGGGTGGAGCGGGGGGGCTTAGAGAGTAACCATGATGTCTGGATATATCGTGACAGGATTTCAAATATGCCCTAACAAGCGTGTAAAGAAAATATACAGCCAACGATGCAGACAGACAAACCAAACAGACGGCGAAATTAATAAATAAATTAATAAATTACAAATAATTTATCACGATACAGAACACACACACACACACACATACATACACACACACACACACACGTATTGGCAGCAGGCAGCTTTTTCTATCTGCCACGTCGTTCCCCTACCAGTCTGTGTGTGTGTGTCTGTTAGGATGTGTGCTTTTGTGTGTTAGAATGTGTATGTGTGTTTGTGTGTCTAAATAAGTCTATTAGAGAAATGAAAATAAATTGCGTGCTTTCAGGCGGCTGCCAGTTGCCAGGCATTGGCCATCGATTGTCGACCTGCCAACTTGGACAGACAGCGTCAAAACAAAAACAACAAAAACAACAAAAACAACAACAAGAAGAAGAACAACAAAAGCCAAATTCAATTATAAATGCGTGTAGCAGGCATTGTCTTTGTGTCTGTGTGCATGTTAGTCAATGTATGGGTGTTTACTACTAAGTGCAAGTGATTAATTTTTGACAGGCACATTTGTTGTGCGGTATTGAAAACAATCAATGCGAAATGAATGACACGCCCCAAATGGATACGTTGACTCCCACATGTAATATATGTGATTTGTGTATGTATTGTTGTTGTTATTGTTATTGTTGTTGTTGTTGTTGTTGTTGTTGCTGCCGCAAGTCAAGAAATTGATGAACAATTAGATAAATATGGCAATAACATGTTTTACATTTGCTTCAGGTGCAGTCAACGAGCTTGAAAATATCATATATACATATACATATATATATATATAAAAATATATATAAAAATTTGGGCCATTGTGCTTTGGGAATAAACATGTGTATGTACTAAATATTTATGAATAACAGTCAAAGATAGCTAAAGGCATCTGCATATTTAAATAACATGCAGCATCGATAAAAACATCTACATTGACTACATAGCATTTGAGAAAGCAAATCAATTGTGGTTTATAAAGCAAAAAATCTTTGACAAGGTGGTAAATTATAAATAAGTTTGCAGAAAACTCAAATGAAATGTTCAAAATATTCATGAGAAAAATGTAGAACAAAAAAATAAACAAAATAGAACAGCAGATAATGTTAAATATTAGCTTAAAGTTAACAGCCATTTGCTAGTTTTTAAGCAGTTTTATTTGCATTTCACGTGTTTTTAAAAATAATATTGGAATTTTCTAGTTTCGAGAAGAATAAGAAAAATAAGAATTTTCAACATGGAAAAAATAAATAAAAATTAAAAAATGAATGCGAGCTAAAATTTTTAAAAATTTAAAAAAGAGATGTTTTTACTAATAGCTGTTAACTCCATTAGGTTGAAATAGCGCATTCATCCAAAAACATCATCTTTGGCTTTGCTGAGTTCAAAAACATGTGTTTTATTTTAAACAAGATATTTAGAAAAATAACAAATAAAATAAATCAAGCAAAATAAGAAGTTTTTGCCAGTTTAGCTACCAAAAAAAGGCTGGGTTTTTTTGTTTTTAAAAATAAAATAAATATATAAAAATAAGATATAAGATGGAAGTAAGCAGCCAAAAACTAGCTCTTAACTCCACGAGCTTCAATAGAGAACTGAACAAATCCTGTGCTGACCAATGGGATATCAAATTTGTTTTGATTTTCTATAAACAGAGTCAAGCCAATTGATTGTTTACGAAATAAAGCAAGAGATGACAATTTGTGATCACTCAATAGTTAAAATACTGGCGATATATAATAAATATATCGTTGATGACATTTTGTATATTAATTTTATAAATTAACTTAAATGCAGCCAAGTTGAAACTCGACGTTTTTTTACAGAGAAATTGAACAAAAAGTGTGTTCTTACTTATTGGTTTAAAGTTTTAACACATTTACGAATAATTTCTGCTTCATGGCGCTGCTGCACAACTGACCAGTGTCCAACCATAAATCGTTGTATTTTATGTGGCACTCTTTTCGCCACACCCCCCCCTCCACACACCCGCAACTTATCTCTCAACTCGCTGGCATCCATCCACAGCCGGGGCATTTTTAGGCTATTTACATGCAGCACGTTTTTATGAGTATCTTCCCGGTGGTCGGCAATATGCGAAATGTGCGTTTTGGGTAAAATTGTATCATAAGCCACGTGCTGTGTACAGCAACAACAACAACGACAACAAAAAAAAAAGAAAATACTATATATATATATATATATATATATATATATATTATATCGCTGGGCTGCCAAAACCAAACCAAACCGAACCAAACCAAACCACAGCAAAGCAAAGTGAAGCCGCCAGAAGCCCGCGTTACGGCCATAATGCAAATTTATGATCAGAATTCAATTATGTGCTTATTGGAACGCAGCTGCTGCGCTGGATACGCGCCAGCCCCAACCCCTGCCCCTGTGCCCCTATGCCAGCTCCTGTTATTGCTCCTACCTGAGAGCAGGGACCTCCTGCTGAGCAGACGAGAAAGCTGGGAGGTGGGCAGCGGGGTGGCAGTCAGGCAGTTAATGCTGCGCAGTTTAACGCTTAAAGCCAAAATGCTATGATTTACACACACACACATACATACATACATACACATACACAAGAGCAATTGCATTTGTGGCTTAAAGTGCGTGGCACGCATTTTATGAGCCCCAATCAGAAGAGGCGTGGCAGCTGCGTGGCACTCACAACTCGCACTGGCGTCATTAAACCAGTTAACAAATAAATACTTTGCGGCCTCGTCACACAGCCTAAAGGCAGACGAGGGGGGTTTTATAAGTCCAGCAGAGAGATCTAAAGCCCCAAAACACCATGCCAAAAGGCGCTGCTGAGCGAGTTTACGACCTTGTAGGGTAACGTTTTATGCCCTACACGAGGGAATGTGTTGGAGAAGGGGCATATTAGCTGCGATACAATAAGAACTAAAGCTGTTGGTTGCAAAACGGCAAAGGTAATTGTACAAAACAGCAAAATATATATATGTGTATATAAAAGTATTCTCTTGTGTAATTTTGCAAATTAATTTTAATTGCTATTGAATATATTTTAACAAAATTGAGTTTGCGCACAGGAATGAAATAGTTTGCAACGTTTTATTTAATATCTTGTAAACAAATTGAAGTAAATATGTTTTTCATCACAAGAATTGAAGTTTGAAGAAGAATATAATATCAGTTTAAGCTAATATTCAGTATTTAAGTACAAAATACAAGATAAATGTCAATTAAGCTTTATAGTTTTAAAAACTGAAATTGATATTTTAAGCGACTTCAAATGGGCATTACAGTTATTCACGCCCTTTCGTTAAGATAATGCGAAAGTGTATTTGCCTTACATGTTTCCATTTTCAGCTTTATTGATGAAGAATGGAATTGTTTTACCATTTAGAAAGGACTCAATTCACAGGCTTAGCTGCAACAAGAAAACTTTAAGCATACCAAAAAATCTAAATTCCGCAAAACTTCGTCGTAAGTGGATACAGAAACAAGTCTGTTTGTTTTGAATAGATTTCTGTTATATAAAGGGCTATGAAAACAAGTTTGAAACTGATTGGCTGATAAACAAAATAGTTGCATACAACAGTTTTCCGCAAATTTTAAACATTTCCCGACTGTATTATCCAATATCCATTCTTAGTACGCACTTTCAGCTTAAGTTGCAACAACTGTGAAAAATGCAGATTTCTATCTTGTATGGTTTGGGCTGTGCGAGCGTTGCCAATCTCTTATCAAGTCAGTCAGGTTGAACAGTTTTCTATTTGCAGATAGATCGCATGTTGAGCCAAGTATGCCCATCTTTAACAGATTTGCAAATTGAAAACAAAAACGTAACTCAGCAACTCTTAAAATTTGCAAATACTCATTCTATTACTGATAATCTTGTAGGGTGTTGCACACATTAAGTATACGCAACTACATCCCAAAGTGGTATTTGCAACTGAAATGCTAAGTTTACACAATATCTGTACAATTTGTCTGCACTTAGTAAAGCAACTATTTCCTGGCCAGCTCATTTTCTTTTGTAGAGCATCTAAAATAGCCAGTTTTATAGACAGACTCAACTCAACTCAACTCAACTCGAGTCGACTCGACTCGACTCGACTATTGTTTCAACTTTTTATTGAGTGCTATGTTTGCTGGCCTTTGGCTAGCCTTTAATTGAGCACCACGCATAGTGCGAACGAACACGCTGCTGGCAGTGCTAAAGTATGTTTTGTTGTTGTTTTTGCTTTAGTTAGCTCCATTTACGGGCAACGCGCGTTCATGTATAAATAATTTGAAATTAATTACATGTAACATGTTACTTTGTCTGGTCATTCGTCTGTTTGTTATTTTGCTTGCTTTACTTGTTTGCCACCGTCTGTCCTTTTTCTCTTTTTGGCGTTAAAAAAAAGGTAGTTCAGAGACAGAGAGAGGCAGAGTTATAAAATATATACGACTATGGTATATATGCGTTATATGAATGCAAAACGGAATGGAAAAACTGGCGAATGAGTTTTTGCGAGTTTGAGGTTGACGACGGATGGACAGACGGACGGACGGGCGACTGTGGCTGTTACCCACACAGATTTATGGTACGCAATTAACAATGCCGGCCATTAAGCGAAACTACAACTACAAGTTACTGTTACAAAGCCATTGACAGATGCTGGAATGGTCATTTGTATCTGTGTGCGTAGGGCACATTTTATAGCATACTTTTATGGGCAACAAACAGGCAGATTTTATGCGTTTTGCATTTCGCTGGGGCTTAAATGTTTTTGAATTTAAAGTTATAATTAAAAAACTTTTTCGGATATGGGCGCACATTGTTAGCCTTTTAATTGGCTCTTTGTGAAACCTCCAACTGCATTTTTTTGTGTGTGTGTGTGTGTGTGTGTATGTGTGTATGCAAACTCGCTCTCAATGCACTGTCATGCAATTTCAATTCAATGCGCGGACATTAAATCTTTCATATGTAAATGACATGTTAAACATTAAAATAGACTTGCATAAATTGCATAATTACATTTCGTTATAAACGTGAGCACCGCCCTCATTTTATGCTCACATATAATTGAGTTGCAGCACTTTGCTCATTTTTGGTACATACTCTGTATTACACATGCATATGCATGCACATACACATACACATATACATATATATATATATATTATTTATTGGAAATGTGCTCATAAAATGCACAACGCCGGACAGCATTGTAAAAGTAATGGCATTTACCTGTGCAATTTTCGACACATGTTGGAAAACGTTGCCTCTGTCGCTGGCAACATAATGTTGCCCTCCTCCTTCCCCCATGCACTATGTTTTTTTGATTATTCAATATTGTTAAATAGTGTGAAAAGTATGGTGAGCCCCAAAATGTATACTTTACTTTTTAATGTGATTGCTCTTGATCAACTCATTGCATAATATTTAATTTACGACCATATTTTCGTCGTTGACAAAAACATTCTAAAATGTCGCGGAATTAAGTTAGTTGTATTTTGAAGTTGTTTAAAAACAAAACAAGTTTAAGCTAAATTTTCAAAAATTACAAAAGTTATCTATAATGCTGACAAAACAAGTGAGCAGTCGAGTGTGCCCGACTACGAAACTCCCTGCTCCCAACTTGCACTTCAAGCAGTTCAGCGGCAATGCAAGCAGGCAGCGCACTTAACATGTTCAGTGCCTGTCAAACTGTTGCTTCTGCCTGCTGAGACAGGCGAAAATACATTTGTTATGCGATCTTAATGATTTACGCAGCTGATCAACATTGATATAACATATATGTGTACCAAAAATCAAAGCTGCATTTTCAAAGTGGTGGCTTTGGGAGTGAGTATTATAGTGGTGCGGTGGTGCGGGGGGAAGCACCCAAAAGTATACTTGATCTGCGTATGGTATACAGGCACCTGCATGCCAAGTTTGGTGTCTCTAGCTCTTATAGTCTCCGAGATCTGTGTGTTCAAACGGACAGACAGACAGGCGGACATGGCTCTATCGACTCGGCTGTTGATCCTTATCCTTATGTCTCCTTCTGCCTGTTACATGCATTTGCAGTACTTTATAGCACACTTTTTCCCTGTTTTCATAGGAACAGGGAGTAAACAGTCTAAAATGTCGGGGAGTTTGGTTTGGTTGTATTTTGAAGTTCTTCCAAAAGGAAAGCAAGTTAAAGTAAAATTTTTAAAAATTAAAAAAACGTTTGTAAAGTTTTCTCAAAGAAAACTTTTGTTGTTTATCTAGTCAAATTGTAGTATGTCTCAAGATACAAAGCCCTGTCTTAAAATCTTTGACATTTCAAGCTATATTTTGCCTTTTACAGAGCAGTTTCCAATAAAGAACGTTACTTTTAAAATAAATTGAAATCTTTACTACGATATTTACTAAAAATGTACAGTGCCATTCATAAATCTCGTTTGTATGTACATATATATATATAAAAAAGAAGGAATCAAGACTATTAATTAAGCAATTGCATATAAAGTAAATATATATCATATTTAAGTTTATTGTTTTTGTTTTAATTAACCGCTGCAGGTTAAATGAAGACAGTAACATGACAACAACAATAACAACAATAAATGCCAATAAATTTCGTACCTTGATTTACACACAGCTGCACACACACACACACACACATACATAAAACCACACACATACATATGTATATATATGTATATATATGGATGAGGGCACATAAAAAATGCCGGAAATGTCGCAGAAAAACTAATAACCAAACGGAAATGCAAAAATGCATATACATTTACAAAAAAACAAATAAAACTGTGCGAGCGGAGTATGCACGACTAGCAGATACTCTGTGCTCAGCTGGAAGAAAAAACAATCAGGTTAAGATATGGCACATTTAAACATAATGCAGAACTCTCTCTACTTTAGTATTTTGTATTAAAAGTGAATTTTAGAATTGAAAAACCGAAATGAAATGTTATTGAAAAAGCTTGCTATGCCAGCTATGTTTACAGCTATGCCTTTTTTTACAATATTATGATTACAGAGTATCACAAAGACCTAGTAAATATTTACCATCTCTTTCATTTGTTTTTTCTCTTTCTCTCTCTCTCTCTGATTTCGACTGTAGGTAACAGCCATAAAGCAGACATTAAATGTACAACTCGCAGTGACATCCCAAAAATGTAATTAATTTCATATGCGAGTCGAAGCAAGACAAGGCAACATTTTTACAGTTCTACGATGTGTTCCTCTGTCTCGTTTTCCCACTCTATCAATATACTACTTTATCAACGACTTTTTACAATATTTGTATATATTTAGCCCTACTCTGCTTTTTGGCATTTCAATTTGTGCTTGACATCTATTAAATTTTGCCTTTTTTTTTTTTCGTTGTTTTCAATGTTCTCAGTCCGCTGTTTTCTTTAATGTTTGTTTTTTTTTTGGTTTGGGGTGTTGTTTTGTTTTTTTGTTTTGTTTTTATAGCCCAACATTTACATAATTAAATTTATAAACATTATTGGTATCATGCTTTTAGCTTTATTAATTTGTATGCCCATTTTTGTTGCACATGTCAGCAAATAGTCATGTTTTCTGTCCTTAGCTACCTTTGCACATGTTTCCAACTATAATATATGTGTGTGTTTGTGTGTGGCTTGTATGTTAATTACATGCTGAGGTAGTTCATTTGATTAATTTACTCATTTGTGGCTGATAACACGGCACAAACAGACGCCACATATTACAAGTTTGTAACCAAATGGGAATTCACATCAAATGCGACAGTTATTGATCAGATTGTTTTGCAGTGTCGCTAGATATAACCTTTTGAAAGCATTTCTATTTAAGTATTGTATATTAATGTCTTTTTTTACGACTAGCAAATATTTTTGGGTATCAAAGCTTTAACTCTTTTTATACCCTTGCAGAGGGTATTACAATTTTGTTACGAAATGTGAAACGCTTTGAAGGAGACGTCTCAGAAAACATAAATTTGTATATTCGTGGTCAGCATCAACAGCCGAGTCA
Organism: Hirtodrosophila cameraria; assembly: GCA_949708635.1. Taxonomy (NCBI): domain Eukaryota; kingdom Metazoa; phylum Arthropoda; class Insecta; order Diptera; family Drosophilidae; genus Hirtodrosophila; species Hirtodrosophila cameraria. The sequence goes on along the minus strand of OX453090.1, from coordinate 74,200,246 downwards.
AGTCCGTCATGTCCGTCTGTCTGTCCGTCTGTTTATATGCGTCTTTCAATACTTTGTTCTTTTTCGAATGGAAGACCTATTCGTACTGAATCTTAGATAGTATAATACTCAGAATTTGAAGACTTCAACAGCATTGAATTCTAGCCTTTGCCATTTCTTTTTAGTGTAAGCTAGCCGCATTTAAAGCTTCTTGATGATATATGAACTAGTTTTTAAAATCTTCTATATTTCTACGACAGTTTTAGATGAAGCTATCTATATACGCCACATGCAACCTGCTACTTCAAAAACATTCTGAGACATGTCTCTGAAACACTTCAGAAATCTTCTCTCCAGCTTCAATTCTGAACAATTCTTGGGGGAGGGACTTTCATTAACTCATATTTAAAACTGAATTTACACGTTCTTGTATTACTTTTCAAGAAATATGTATTTGTTTTAAGCCTGCCTCAAAAAAAGCTTTAAACTGTTTAAGCCACATGCAACATACTTCCTGAACTACATTCAGAGGCAGAGATAGGTTGCTGAATCACTTCAGAAACTGCTTCACAAGCCTCAATCCACAATTTTTTGTATAGAGACTTGCCTTAACTTTTATTTAAACATATATTTACACTTTATTTTGTGTACTTTGCAATGAATATGAATAAAAACTTGTGCACTTTAAGCGTTAAAAGAGCTGTTATTGCTGCTGAGGCAGATGATGAGATGAGGCGCATGAACAACTTGCCAAGTGGTACACATTTAATTGAAAATGCCACTAGAAAAGCAATAAGAACAACAATGAGTAAAGAAATATGACAACAACATAAGCTTAGAGCACAACAAATGATAAGCAATCAAAGCGAGTTGCGTTGAGTTTGCTTTGCTGGCATTTCTATATTTTTTTTTGTTTTCTTTTTTTTTTGTTTTTTTTTTTTTTTATTAATTATAGACTAATTAACAAAATGCTCAACGCAGCCGCAGACAGTAAAGGCAGTCGTGCATGTGGGCGTATCCATAGCGAATGACAGACACAGACACAGACACAGATACAGATGCATAGAATAATAATAAGAAGAAGCAGCAGCAGCAGCGTGAATAACCACAACCACAACCAAGAAAACCAAGAACCGAGAACCGAGAACACCCATTTTCCTGCCCACTCGCCAAGTGCATTAATTGCTTGCCAGCACCAAAGTTGTTCGTGTATTTTGGTTGTTGTTTGTAATTGTTGTTGTTGTTGCTGCTGCTGCTGCTTATTATATACACATAAAGCGAATGCGTAAGCAATGCTAAGAAAAGTTTATAATTATGCTGATTGTGCACGCAAAGCGACGGGCGACAGTCGACAAAGCGGCCGAGTTTGATGTTTGCCGCGACGAAAAACAAAACAAAAAAAGAAAAACTTTTTTTTTGGCCAACTGCAGTTTGTTTGCCTTCTCTCTATCACACTCTCTCTCTCTCTCTCTCTCTGTGCCTCGCTCACTCTCTATATCTTTAGATGAGTGCTAGCCATGTATTGGTGGGCAGCAGCATTTGTACTTTGCCATTGATATGCAAATGTAATTAGTTGCATGCCACACAGGACGCACGGACAGCAGCAGCAGCAGCAGCAACAGCAGCCAACTGTAAAACGCCGCACGGCGCTCGACGCTTGCCGCCTTGTAAAATGTTAGCGTACCGAAACAATTTATAGTGAAAATAGAATTAAAACCACAAAAGCAAAACATACCAAACAAAACAAAGAATACATAAGAAAAGAAAAGAGAAAGCTATACGAAAAACTACAATAAAAAAATGCAACCAAAATAAAAAAACAAAAAAAAACAAAGAGAAATGCAAACCGCCACGCAAGGCTGGCAAAATGTAGAGGGCAAGGCAAGCGCAGTCGGCTAAACCAAGATTTATATGCAACAATAGAATAAAAGCGCATAAAAATTTTGCGTTTGCGACTCATGAATATCCTGTAAGATTGCAGTGCAAAAGCAAAACCCTTGAATATAAAACAAGCCTTAGATTGAAATGGATTTGAAAACAGACAGGTTTTGCTCCCTTTTACCATTTGCAGAGATGTAAAGTTTAACCTGCAGTTAAATAGTGTTCAAATTTTGTCATCTAAACGATAAGAAATATAGAAATTAAGTAGAATTTGAGCAATGTTACAGTTCTTACAAGTTCCCAACACCTTATCGATAATGTTATCTTGTTGTTAAGTTTAACCTGCAGTTAAATTGTATCTTATTTTTATCAACAACAAAATAAGAAATATAAACATAAAGCAACAAGTTCTCAACACCTTATCGATGACTGAACATCCAAATGTGTTCGCCAAAGTGGCCAGACTTTTTGTAACACACATGAATTTTAAAATACAAGACAAATATGCATGTATGCATATGCATATGCATATGCAATATGCAAGGTGGCAACGCTGCGCCTTGTGCGCATATTTACAATGCAGATGAACTAGACGATAACTGTTATCCAACAGTTTAAGCAAAGGTATACATATATGAAGGACGAAATCGCGTTTGAACACAAACCAAAGTGAAATTCAATCTTCATGTGATATGCAGAACTGTTCTGAATTCCACTTACGAATCTATTTCACAAAAATTTGTAAAGCATACTTTCAGGAGTGGAAAAAAACAAAACTTTTTAATTGAATCCAACTCCAAATGCTATGCTACATAACTTTCTGCGAAATTGATTGAAATGTGCAATTCGGAACAGGCCTGACTTACATAATGTAAAATATAATATAATATTTGATTTGTAAATAACATAAGAACATATTTGATTTATGCATAACATGAAGAAAGTATGTTAAGTAAAGTATGATTTTTAGTTGAAAAAGCTCAAGCAACTGCATAAGTAAATGTTTCAAAGAAAAGTTAAAGGTGCTGAAAATCTGCCAAAGTTAAGAAAGCGTTCTTAGTTATATATTATTATTTATAGTATTTCTGCATCATTTCATGGAATTTCTGCTTTTATATGGTATTTAACAAGAACTTATAAAATTGCTTATATATTTACCTTTTCGGTAAGCAGCTTACAGGGTATTATAATAGAGTCGAAGCGAAAGAGAGTCACAAACCAGACGACGAAGCGGTTAAAAAAATGTGCATAGATTTGGCCACAATGCCAGGCGTGCTTCAGGAACCAACGAGAACAACGTGAACAACGATACCAACAACAACAGCAGCAACAGCAACAACCACAACAACAACAACACTAACAACAACAGCAGCAATAAAAGCAAACAACAAAGCTGCAACAAAGACGACGCCAAGCACGACGCGTATAAATTTGTAATTCTTGATGCAACCGCAACGTTTATTAATTTAAAATTCAATTTAAAATGGTCAAGACTTTGCCCCGTGGCAACAAAACGAAGCTCATGTGAGCATGTGTGTGTGTGTGTATGCGCGTGTGGCTGTAATAGTCTAAGTGTGTGGGTGTGTGTGTGTATTTGATATATGTGCTTTTGCTGGGGTGTGAGGGTTGAATCAATAGATTAATGCAACAGCAATTAGTGTGATCGAGCGTCTAATTGTTTTGCCACGACTAAAGAAATTTAAATTGTTTGCTGCAAAAAAAAAAAAAAAAACGGTCGAGGAATTATTAATCTTATGCCAGCCACAGAAAGCACTTCAAAATAAAAGAGAGAAAATACTATGGCTAGGAAAATTGCTATCGACACATTAAACCACATACGAATGATAGCAAGAAAACCAAGCAAACACATTATTAACTATATATGCGGAAGAAGGTAGAAGTAGGAGGATAGAAGGAGTAAATTAAGCAGCTTCAATAGATTCTTTGAATTCAAAGTTTAGGTTTTTGCCCTACAGGCTTTGAAGATTCAAATCAACTAAATTATGCAGGCCTGTTACAAATTCCGAATGAAAAGTATGAATTCGAAACGATTTACGAATTAAGGTTTTGGTTTCCGTTCAGAATTGTTGCATTTTCGCTTACAGCAATCTATTCCATATTCAAGAACTTATATTTCGAAAAGAAATTGGAATTTAGAAGAGGTTAAATAATCGGGCCTGTTCTGAATACCATTTCCTAATCAATTCCATTCAAATATGTGCTGCATACTTTTAGGCAAATCGAAAAAAGGTATTTAAGCACAACAATTGAAGAAGTTTATAATTCTAGTATGCACTTTTCTATAAAAACGATTCAAAATTGGAATGCGGTACAGGCCTGAATGTTATTTTTAAGTCATGTAAATAACTTATGCACTTTAAAGCAATATCTAATATCAAAAGTTGCCTTTTTGTTTTAAGTGCTGTCCCTAAGGAAATTACATATATGTCATAATTATATATCTAACAGTAACAAACATTAAAAAAATTACATGAATATTCCCTGGTGTCAATTACTTAAACAAAACACAATAAGTAAGTTGCTTTAAAACATAAATACAATATTTAAACAATTTGCAACTTGTTTTAAAAGCTTTCAAGTGCAACTTTGAAACGATTTATGTATTGTATGATCACAAAAAAAAAAAAGAAAATGTGTTTGATTTAATATATAGTATTTGTGTAGCAACTTAGCAAGTACATTGTTTTCTTATCTGTAACAACATCCAAAACAACAAAAGCGAGCTCATCTGCACTTGAAACCTAACAACAATTTCGATAATGCAGAGAGTAATTTCTTTTCTTTTTTTTGAAAAGTGCATGTCTAAGCCGAAACTGAGGGGCAAAAGAAAAGAAAAGCCAACCAGGAAAAGGACAAGCAACAACAGGAAAAACTATATATATGCAACGCGCAGCACATTAAACACAGCTGACAGCTCAACATACGTCACTTGGCGTTGTCGTAAAGTTGCCAGAAATGGCGAAAGGAGCAGGGGCAGGACATGCAGAGGGACAATGCAAGCAAGAAAATGTTGCAAGCTGCGAGTGTGTGTGTGTGTGTGAGTGAGTGTGTGAGTGAACTGTGCGGTACACACACACACACATACACATCGATGACTCTGGGGCATTTTTAATGGAAACTCATTTTTGAGGTTAATTGTAAGCAAAAGATGGGCTGAAAGAGGTTGAGCTTGGTTTTCCTTAACAGCCAACGGCAAGCGACAGTTACACATGGCAGCAGCAACAACAACTGCAGCAGCAGCAACAACAACAGCAGCAGCAGCGGGGTGTTTGGGGGCATGTAGCTGGCTCAAGGCTAGCAATATGCATTGTACAAAAATATGAAAAAGCACAACGTGTGGCAACGTTGCATGCTTTGCCTGCTGTTGCTGTGAGCCATTTCGCAGCAGCAACAACAGCAGCAGCAGCAGCAGCAGCAACAGCAGCAGCAGAAGTGCTTGATGTGCGGCACAGCGTTTTATAATGAGAGGATGGTTTTTAAGCGGCTTGTGTTTTGTTGCACTTGCTGTTGTTGTAACTGCGTCTGTAGTTGTTGTTGTTGCTGTTGTTGTTTATGCTGCACAGTTGCCCGAGCAACATGCTTGCCATAAGTTGTACGTTTAATCTGAAGAATATGGTAATGTAAAGCACTCAAATTGCGCTGGATAGAGTTTATTATTGAAAACGCTGCGCAGCATTTGCGAGGCAAAGGTAGATTTTGAGATATTATAAGTGGCTTATGGTATAACTTGTTTTCTAACAATTCTTCAAGTTTTATATGGCAATGCAAGAAGAAGAACCTGATATGCTAAATCAAATGTAGTAAGATGCTGGCAAGTGATATCAAATGTCTTCTAACTGTCGTCTAAAAAATTTCTACCCTGCTTCAAAAAGTATGCAACACACTTTGCTGTGGAATAGATTCGAAACTGGTAGGCAGAACAGGTCTGTTTCTGTTTTAAAGAACCTACATGCCTTTAAAACTGTTAAGCAATCTATAAGAAAGTTTATGAAAGTTTTGTAGAAAACAAAACTTTCAACTATACCTTAACATGAATAAAACGCATTAGCTGGTACCACTGTGCACATTGAAACGATGCTCACATTTAAGAAATGTTCTAACCACCAAGAAGTGTGCTGAGTTGGCCAAAAACATAAACCTCTTACTACTACTTACAATCATCATTAGCATCATCATCATCATCATCATCATTCGAGTTGAAGCATTGCCTTTAAGCAGCTTTAATTAGCTGCGAAGGGTCGCAAGACCCAAATTCAAGTTCAGAACAGAGTTAGGTTGGATGTTTGGTTTGGTTTTGGCTGGCAAGTGCTTAACATTTTTGTGCTGCCTTGGCATAAATGGCTTAATTGCCGGCTTAATGACAAACTATAACAGCGACAGCAACAACAAAACTCAACTGGAATTCCATTGCCATCTGCGCAATTACTTTAATTGTGTGTCGCATATTTGTTGGTGTTGGAAAATGGCAAATGGCAAATATTTATTGGTATTTATAAGCACACATACACATATATACACACATATATACACACATATATACACACACAACAACAAAAAGCATTCCAAGGGTCGTTCTTTGTCGTCGTTATGACAATGCAGAGCACAAAATTGTTGACATTTTTGTCATTTGTTTTTAGAATCTAGTGGCAATGACACAGTGCCAAGTTGTTGTTGTTGTTGTTGTTGTCACACACACACACATATATACATATATATACAAAATGTTATTTATAAAAATGACAGACACTTCTATTTCGCCACATGCCACATTGCAGATCCTTGTCGTTGTCCCTCTTGCACCATCTCGCCTCTCTCTCTCTTTCGTTTTTTTTTTGCCATATGCAGAGTGGAATGCTGTGAAAAATGGCGGCTGTGTCACGTCGCATGCATCGTGAGTTTGTCACACATACCACACTAGATTAAATTATAATCGAGCTGCAGGATATATGGGCAGAGTACCAAAAAACGTCCACCCCCCGCCACCCCTCCCCTTGCCTGCTTGCTGCTCAAACATTTTGCATCTCCAACTGTGTCTGAGATTTGCGCAATTGACTGTGTAAGTGTTGCCATTGCTGTCGCTTCTCTCTCGCTCTCTTTCTGTCTTGCTCTTCTGCTGTCCCTGTTTTTTTTTTTTTTTTTGTTGGTATTTGCGTTTTTTTTATTTTTTTTTTTAATGAAATGTCAAGCAAGCGTTTGGGCCATTTTTCATCTGGCATTCGCAGCAGCGGCGGCAACAACAACTGATTAACTTTTAACAGTCGCCGTTTCGCTTTGTGCATTGCATTTAAAAAGTGTAGCATACTTTTATGCGCCGCCATTTTGATAGACCATCGTAAATCATGCAAGCTACAAAGAGCCCCCCACCTTCCCTGCCAAAAAAGCTTACCCCTTAACCAACTGCCAAGCCCCAACTCCTGTTGTGCTGTCAACCCTTTTTGACATTTACGCCACGACTGCAAGTTTGACATTTTGCGTTAGTTTATGTGATATTTCATATATGATAAGAGCAACAACAACTGACATTTTTACTGCGTGGGTTGAGTTATCCTTTATTTATTTTGATGATAGTCGTAGTTTGTTGTTGTCCAGTGCTGGTCAACATGCACGCACGGATGTACCTTTTTTTGCAGCTCATTTAACACTTTGTATTATCCTGCAAACGCATCGATATTATCGCTGAACTAAGTGAAATCTGACCCAACGCAGAGCAGTAGCAGCAATAAAAACTGATAACTATGACATTAAGTGAAGCAAATTTGTACTTTCGCTGATAAATTTGCCTTTTTGGCAAGTTTTCCGCACCGAGTATGGGGGCTAAAAGATAAATGCATATTTTATCTATAGGGGGGAAAAAAAAGTTGTCTCTTGCAAAGCGAATTTAAGAACTGAAAGTGAGTTCTTGGCAGGGTTGAGAGAAGTTCAAATTAAGTAAAAGTAAAGCACTTTTTTTCGACTGTTTTCTTAAGGTTGCACTTTAAGTTTTGCTGACATCGATGGGTTTATGCAGACTTTTGTTGCTAATCAAATTTTGAATAAAATTGTATTATTTTTGTTAACCATTTGTTAGATAGCGCGTTTACAAATAGCTTTGTTCAAGTATGTTATTTATTTTTAGACTGAAACAATTCATGTGCTGAGTTTTTCGCTTTTAACATATCTTAAACAATTTTTCAATGTTTGAGTGCAATTTCTGTTTGTATAAAGCGTTTCATTGGCAACGCCTTTCAATTCCTGTTCGCGATTTATGTCACATGTCAACTGCCTGACAAGGATGACCCCGCATAACCCAGGGCACAATCCTTACGAGCCACACCCTACCACACACACACACACACACATAACAGATAAGTGAAAACTTTGTATGCATGGTAAAAAAAAAAGTAAAGCAACTTATGTATATTCAAAATGACGAAGATTTAATACACTTGCGGAAATATATACTTCAATTAAATATGAAAAAAAACTTAGATTAAATAAATGTAAGCAAATATAAAGGTGCAATACATTTTGCTTGCAACAAACCCATTTAAAAAGATCGCTTTATGTGAAAAGTACTGCAATTGTTCAATATTTCCCATATAAAATGTTTCTTTTCAATTGGCAGGTATGAAAATTCTATGCAAAGTTATCAAATTTGGCGTAGTAAGTAGAAAATTACGTTTTCTAAACACGCTCGACTTTCATTTGATTGTTTTCAGCTCATAAAATCTAAATAAGTTAAACACTTTTATAAAATGTGGTTACTATTCAAAGATTTCATAAGATTTCTTCAAAAACAATACACTTTTCATACATAAACAATCGTTTCTAAGGACATATATCCGTTACATGATGTTGTAATCCGAAAGCAGCAAGTGCAACAATGAAGCTATTAAATTGAGGCTGACTCCATGGAAAAAGTTGAACACCCTTTTTTTGACAAAGGGTATTAAAACAAATAAACAAACAGGATACAACAAAATTGGCCTTTTAATGTGTGACACAAGCTCAAAGCAAATGTAAAACTTTGTTACACTTGTAATGAAAAAAATAAATAAATAAAAAAAGCAAAGTGCTCGACATATCATGTGACGAGTTTACCCTTTACACCCCCCTGTTGCTGCTGCTGCTTCACAAAAAACAACAACAACAACAACAACACACACACATTGCTGATAAGGGCGTGCAAAAGAATTGCGTCGATTTACAATGCGACGCCTGTCGCTAAGCCGCACGCCAAGTTGAGATATCAAAAGGCAAACAGGCAAACAGGCAAACAGACAAACAAATAAACAAATAAGCAAACAGAAAAACAACAAAAAAAATGTGAAGGGAAACAAAGACATACATATCTTTCAAGTGGCATCGCATGTCAGGCCCAAGTGATGGTGGTGGCATGTCAAGTGCATGAGTTGTGCCCCCAAAAAGCCATGCGTACCACCACAGCTCACCTCACCTCAGCTCAGCTCAGCTCAGCCCAAACCCAAAACTCGGCTAAGTCAAAAACCAAAACCCACATCCATCCGTCAATCTAATTTGCCTGCGAGGCAGCAAGCAAACCAACAAAACATATGGAAATATCTTTGATTAAGTTGTAGACATTTTGACTCTGGAATTATAAAATATATATATAACATAGCATAGATGTTGATTTTGATTTTAAACCCATATGCGGTAGGCATTTATTATTTAGAAATCGAAAAAAAAAAAGAGAAGAGTAGCCGCAGATGCTGCTGATGTGGCATTGTGTGTGGCTGCAACGGCTGCATAACAACAAAGGCCACTTGGCAATGCATTTGGCAAACAAAGAAGCAAACAGCACAAAATAAAGCCCAAGCCCAAGCCAAAGCCAAAGCTAAAATCCAAAACTGCAGACAAACAAAAGGCGAGCCCACAAAAGTATGCTTTAAGAATTTGCTCAAAAACATTGCACATTATATATGTGTGTGTGTGTGTGTGTGTGTGTGTGCGTTTGTGTATGTGTGTGTGATTATGTTTAGGCTGGCATTGTTAGCACAATGAAAACGACTTTGAGCCCAAAAGCAGCGGCTTCCATATAGCTTTTCCAGATGACTATAACCCCCAACCAGAGCGAGAGAGATAGCAGACGTCACCCTTGCTAAGCGTTTTTTTTTTTTTTTGGGGGGAGCTAAGCTTCACTCTTAACAAACTGGTCTTGGAAAGCATTAGATCAAAGCATTAAAGGATAAAGCTCTCTTGTGTGTCGGCTACTGTAGTTTATTTTAGCAAGCAGGAAGTAATAACCTAAAGTAAAAATTCTCTTTTTGGTTTTGTGTTCGGGCAACAATTTATGTAACGTAACAAAATATGTCAACAGGTCTTCCATTCCCCCCTCCCCCCGCCCCAACAAAAAACCATATGAATTAATCTCAAATGTGTAAAACGTTATGAAAATTTCATTTAGTCTCTGCATAAAAAAGGAAAACACTTTTACAAAGCACTTGGATCGGCTTAGTGTAGTAAGCAAATATTTTACAGTTGGCAACGCAATCAAATAAATTCTGACTTTTTTTCCTTTAATTTTCACTCAATTTTCCCATTTCATGCAAGCAAAAGTTGTTGTGTACATAAAAATATCAACTATTTCATTAAATTGTAATTACAAATTCCAAAGAAAAAAGGGCGGGTTAAAAAGTGTTTGGTTAGGTAAGTTATTACAATAATTTTAAATAAAAATAAAAAGTAAAGAAAAGAAAACGAAAAAGTAGAGCATTTTTTGGTCGAAATTTTATACCTATAAAAACTGATCCCATCCCAGACAACTAGAGTATTCCCAAAAGTGCACCGTTAGGACTCCCTGTGCGGAGTGTTAACCCTCCTAGGTATGCTTTTAAAAGTGCCCGAAAGGAGGGAAACCGACGGAGAAAAAATCACGTTCAAAATATATGAAAACAGCAATTCTACAGAATTCCGAAAATTCCCAGAATGCATCCTTATCTGCCAGCCTAATCTATCAAGGCATAAGATGATAGAATAAAGAGTTGGGAATTTTAGTGATTCTTAACTCCCTAAACACTCCCTAATGTTGCTCTTTCGGACTTCCTTTTCACTCCAATTCGGAGCACTCCGAAATCACTCCGTTGAGAAGTTGCTGTAGGAGTCTCTTTTTACTCCAATTCGGAGTGCTCGACAATCTCTCTGTTCAGGAGTTGCTGCAGGAGTCTCTTTTCACTCCGATTCGGAGCGCTCCGGAAGCGTTCCTTTGAGGAGTTTTTATGGGAGTCCCTTTTCACTCCATTATCTGAGCGCTCCGGAAACGTTCGTTTGAGGAGTTGTAATGGGAGTCCTTTTTCAATCGGTTTTCGGAGCGGTCCGTATATGGTTGGCTGGGATAGTTTATCGGGTCTGTTTTGGTGAATTGCAATAAACTGTTCCATTTTGCACTTTTTAACAGATTTTTGCGGTTTTCGTTTATGAGCTTTTCCGTGTTTTACTTTTAACTCAATTCCATGCTAAATTGTGTAGCATACTTATCAGAGGCGGAGCATTTGTTTTCATGTGCGCTGATTTCATTTTTAAACAATCCTTTTCAATGTCAATTTGATTAAAATGTGGAATACAGAACAGGCGTGTTATATCTTGAATGTGTTGTCAGCTTTGCAAGCCACAAAAGATTCGCACTGCCAACTTATCAAAAGAAGCTGAATTTTGACAGCAACATGAAGAAAAATGTTTTTAAGCATTTATGTTACATTGTTAGTTACAACTTAAGCGTTAGTTAATCATAGCTAGCTAATACCAAGCCATATATAAATTGTGCTCACATTAAGCCAGGACTGGACAGCCTATAAAGTCTCATATTGTGCGCTAGCTTAAATAGTTGCTCACGAGTGCTGTACTCTTGCTTAAACAGTTTCTCACGAGTCCTGCTTCTTACAAGGACGAACCATAAATTATTTCAATTTATCGTTTAGAAGCATGGACCAAGTCTAATTCCTAATGCGAACTATTTAGCAGCAAATGTTATGCGGCTTTCGTTATATGTATATATATATATCTGACGCTGCCCCAAAAACAGCACCGCACCCTTCGTCCTGTTTCATCCTAGCTAGCTGTCTAAAATGCCCGGGCATACACATCAAATCCATTTTAGTGGCCACACACTGCAATGCGTCAAAAACGTTTCTCATGCGAGCTGGGGCTGCACTTGGAGCGCATCGTTTGTTGCTGTTATGATGATGAACTCCATTCAAGTGAATGGGAATGAGAATGGGAATGGGTATGAGAATGGGAATGGGAATGGGTTTGGGAATGAGAACGGGAACAGGAATGGGAATGGGAATGAGTATGGCTTGAACGGAATGAAATATTGCATGTAGTAAATGTAAAACATGCCAGTTTCCTTAACCAATGCATAGGATATACTAGAGATACACGCTGCTTTCATATACACACACACATACATACATACAGACTATATACCAGCATAAAGAAAATTGTAATTTCACTTTTTCGGAAGCCAATAAAAGTTCAATTTTTTGCAGTCGCTTCCAATTTTATTTAACGTCATTACTTTTGAAACTTTAATACCGACAAAAAAAAAAATAAAAGAAAGAAAAACTTGCACTCGCTTGTCAGGCAAACCATTGTGGGGGGTGGAGGATGTACTGAGTGGGTGTTGGGTGTATATTGTGTGTGTGTGTGTGTCTATTGATGGGCAAGGCGGCTGTCATATGAGTAATTGTGCCTGGGATACGTGGAATATGAATGCTCTTGTTTGCTTTAATATCAAATAGGTAAGAAAGCGAAAAGAAAATGCAGCAAATATGTGGAAAATGAAATGATTTTCTTATACCCTTGCTGAGGGTATTATAATTTAGTCACGCAGTGTGTAATGCATTGAAGCAGACGTCTCAGAAAACATAAATTTGTATATTCGTGATCAGCATCAACAGGCGAGGC